>GL877171.1:110951-138496 GCA_000193285.1 Magnaporthiopsis poae ATCC 64411 | reverse complement strand
TGACTTTTAATCGTAATGGAGGGGGTTCGAATCCCTCAGGTCCTATATATATTTTATAAGAGTGTAGTTTAATGGTAAAATTAGAAGCTTCAACCTTCCAGTTCTGGGTTCGATTCCTAGTACTCTTGCTGCTTTGCTTGCTTGCTTTATGTTATTAACATTATTTAAATTTTTTTATAGCTTAACAAGTAGAATGATGCTTTGCTAGCTACTATGAAATAAGCAATGCTTATTTCATAGTAGCTGGCTTCGCTTGCTTCGCTTGCTTACTCCGTATCGTACTTCGTACTTCGTACTTCGTACTTCGTACTTCGTACTTCGTACTTCGTACTTCGTAGGAAGCTATTGATAATGAAAATAATATATTTTTTCAATTGCTACCTGGTATCGCTACGTAGTACTACGTAGTAAATCAGGAGCATAGCAGCTATAAAAACCAATGTTAGGGAAAACACATAACTAATAATATAAAAAAAAATTTTTTTGACTATTTCAGTAAGAAGTAATTTCCAAGATCATCCTTTTCATTTAGTTTCTCCTTCTCCTTGGCCTTTATATACTAGTATATCTTTATTAGCTTTAACTTCTAGTGGGGCCTTATCTATGCACAATTTTAATAATGGATATTATTCATTGTATTTAGCTTTAATACTGCTAATTTCATCTATGTCTTTTTGATTCCGTGATATAATAGCAGAGGGTACAGTCTATATATCCGAATCTTTGATATTGAAAACAGCTAAAGCTATACCCAAAGAAGAAATAAAATTAAGACTAGATTTATATAATTCTACTTGTTCTACTAAAAATATTTATAAAAATAATCCTAATTTATTTGGATATTATTTAAGTGGTCTTTTAGAAGGTGATGGTCATATATCTATTCCTTCATTAGGAAATACAACCTTAAATAGAATACTTAATCCTAGAATAGTTTTTACTTCTCATATTGATAATTTAGGTCTTTTTGCATTTATTCAATCAGAATTAGGTGATATAGGACGTTTTCAATTGTCAGGTAAAAGTACTCTACGTTATATAATTGGAGATAAAGAAGGTATACTTCTTTTTATAAATTTGATACATGGAAAATTAAGAACACCTAAAAATATAACCTTTAATAAATTAATTGAATTTTTTAATGGTAAATATTTATTATCTATATCTGAAAGCTTATTGGATGAATCGGATTTCAATAATAATAGTTGATTAACTGGTTTTACCGAAGCTGACGGACATTTTGGTATTAAATATATAGAAAGTAAAGGTAAATCTGATACTCGTAAAAGATCTGTAAGTGAAAATATTAGTTTAAGGTTTAGATTAGATCAACGTTTGTTTGATAAACCAACATCTTGTAGTATGAAACCTTTTATGGAAAGATTATCTTTATATTTAGATACTAATTTAAAATGTTATGATAGTAATAAAACCAGATCAGAAGTATTATCTTTATACATATCTTCTATAGATAAGATATCATTTTTAATTAATTATTTTGATAAATATCCATTATTAGGTGAGAAATATGATAGTTATGTAAAATGAGTTTCAGTTTATAATATGATAATGTCTAAACAACACCTTACTAATGAAGGTAGATTAAAAATTAGAGAATTAATAGGAAAACTAGATTAAGTAATTCACTATGTTGCTACATGGTTATGCACAAAAGTGCCCTCGTTAAATTTAACTGTATGCTGGAAATCCTATCTTTATAGGGCTATCAGCAGGGAACCAATAGACGGATAAATATCTTAGTAGGACCCTCAGAGACTTTACGTTAAAGATCAATACGTTTCATGCGTAGCTAACCTATTGATTAATATAAAGCCCAAACAATATAGTAATATATTTGTAAATTTTGACTTTCTTAGGTGACCACACTGCCGCTGTACAAAAGGGATTAAATTTAGGTGTTATTTTGTTTATAGTTTCTGAAGCTTTATTTTTCATGGCCATCTTTTGGGCTTTTTTTCATAATTTAGCACTGTGAACAAGAACCAAACTCCGGGTAAGCCCTAAAGCTCTAATAACTAAACTATATTTAGAAATATTTATAGTGGCCTCATTAATGATAGAGGGTATAGTAATATCATTAGAGATTCATCCTATGAAGGATGGAATGGGTAATCGCGGATCTAAATCAGATAGTCCTATATCTGTAAAAGAGCAACGAGCAGACGGTTCTCCAATATTTTCTAAATATTGTAAGGTGTGCTCTGAGAGCCAGGGAAACTTGGTTTTTATATATCCAATAAAAAATTTTAATACTGTTATATCTACTCCCCGTAATAGTATTAAGGGTGGTGGCTTTGCTTTTGCTAAAAAAAATATTCTATATACGAATATTAATCAAAAATCTTTTTTTTCTACTTCAAGATTAAATCCTAATTATATTACAGGATTTACTGATGGAGAAGGGTGTTTTATAGTAGGAATTAGTTCAGACCCTAGGTGTAAAACAGGCTTTAGGGTAAAAGCTACATTTCAAATAGGTCTTCATGAAAAAGATCTCGCTCTGTTAGAACAAATTAAATTGTTCTTTGGAGTAGGTAATATAACTAAATTGGGGGCAGAATCTCTTCAATATAGAGTCTCTGGTTTAGAGGATTTATATCTTATTATTGATCATTTTAATAATTACCCGCTATTAACCTATAAACATTATGACTATTTACTTTTTAAAGAAGTTATAGCTTTAATGAAAGAAGGTAAACATCTTTCTTTAGAAGGTATAAATAAAATAGTGTCTATTAAAGCCGTATTAAATAGAGGTAAAATATCTGACAATTTAAGTTTAGCTTTCCCTGACTTAGAGCCCGTTTTAAGCCCAGAATTTGAAAATAGAAATATGCAAGACTTTCACTGGTTAAGTGGTTTTACTGATGCTGAAGGGTGTTTTTTTATAGCATTAAGAAAATCACCTAAGGTTTTCCCTAAAACCTTTGGGGAAACTGTTTGATTAAGGTTTATTTTAACTCAACATATTAGAGATAAAGCTCTTTTAGGTAGTTTAATACAAACTTTAAAATGTGGTAGGTATATTTCTAAACCAGATTGTGGGGAGTTTGTAGTTGAAAAATTTTCAGATATTCAGGGTAAAATTATACCTATATTTGAAAAGTTTAAGCTACATGGAGTTAAATCCCTAGACTTTGAGGATTTTAAGTTGGCGGCTTTATTAATAGGAAACAAAGACCATTTAACTAGAAAAGGGTTAGATGAGTTGAAATTAATAAAAGGTAGAATGAATAAAAAGAGAAAACAGTATAAAATTTAGATATATAAAATTAAATCCATATTTGTAGCTATACTTATATTAAAGTAAGTTTACAAATAAAGTGAGTGCTTTAACACCAACCATTGAGTTGGGGTCTCAATGACCACCAATAGGTATAGAACCCATAAATCCATTCGAGCTGCCAATGTTGAACACTGTAATTTTATTATCTAGTGGAGCTACTGTGACATATGCACACCATAGCATAATTCAAGGTAAAAGAGAAGGAGCCTTATATGGTTCAGTTGCTACAATATTATTAGCTATAATCTTTACAGGCTTAACCTTAATTAATATACTTTTTCCCCATGTTTACCCTCTTACCTACCTAACTTTAAGCTATATTTACAGCTACAAGACTATATTAGCTAAACAGATCGACTGTTCAGTAAACCATTTTTATACAACAAAGCGAGCTTTTAGTAGCAAAGTTACTAAAAGACTTTACACTACCAATGTAGATGTTAAAGAAGCTAATCTTTCCCCTTATTGAGTTACGGGATTTGCAGACGCTGAATCAACCTTTAGTTTGAAAGTATCTAAAAGTAGTACTACTCGTTCACCCTTCGGCCCAGGCCCAAGGATCGGGCCTTGTGCCTGGTCCTGGGCCGAGGGGGGGATGAAAGAATTTAAGTCCTAAAAACCTATTTAAAAGATTATATTCCACTACTAATATACAACCGAAGATTGATCCTTTTTGAGTTACAGGGTTTTGCGATGGAGAGTCATGCTTTAGCTTGAAAGTATTTAAAAAAAGTACTTCCAAAGTGGGATGAGGGGTTATACCAAATTTTAGTATTCAATTACATATAAAGGATGTAATCTTGTTAAGGAGATTACACTCCTTTTTTGGGGTGGGTACGATCTACGTGAAAGAAAATAATAATACAGTTACCTACGCAGTTCAATCTTTACGTGATATAACTAATATAATTATACCCCACTTCGATAAATACCCTTTAATAACTAATAAGAAAGCAGACTATCTTCTTTTTAAACAAGGTATTAATCTATTAAATTTAAAAGCTCACTTTGGGCTAGATGGTTTACGGGAAATTTTAAGTATTAAAGCTGCAATGAATACAGAAAACCTGTCCGATATGCTAAAAAGCCATTTTCCTAATATAATTCCTATTAAGCGTCCGGAAGTTAGTTTTGAATGTATCCCTAATCCCTATTGATTTACAGGATTTGTAGATGCTGAAGGTAATTTTTTTGCTGATACATCTAAAGCTAGAGCTAATGATAGTTTTTACACTCAAATAAGCTTTTCATTATCTCAACATGTTAGGGATGAGCTTTTATTCACGAAATTTATTGATTATTTGGGATGTGGGAGAATAGTTAAAGCTTCGAAGAGGCCTAATGGTGTTCTATTTATCGTAAATAAATTTACAGATATTCAAACAAAGGTTATTCCTTTTTTCCATAACTATCCTTTATTAGGGGTAAAGTCTATGGATTATATTGATTTCTGTGAAATAGCTAAAATAATAGATAACAAATCTCATTTAACACCTGAAGGACTTAAGAAGATTAGATCTTTAAAATCAGGTATGAATTCAGGTAGAATCTTTAATAATTAGTTTAATCGCTACGAATTAGAAGTACGAATTTGAAGTACGGATTAGAATTAGAAATACCCTAGACTGTACTAATATTTTACTCTTTGGTTGTTGTACCAGAATTTCAAATAACATTACATAGCAGAGACTTACTGTTACTGAGAAAAATACATTCTTTTTTCGGTATAGGAATAGTTGGCGAACGTAATACGAGAGATCAGGTGTATTATAGCGTTCAGTCTGCACGTGATATAGCTAAGGTCATTATACCTCATTTTGATAAATATCCTTTAATAACTAAAAAGAGAGCTGATTATCTTTTATTCAAACAAGCAATAAACATAATATTACAAGGCCAAGCTCGGTCTAGTATTGAAGGAATCAATAGTATTATAAATATTAAAGGATCCATGAATAAAGGATTATCTGATAAATTAAAAAATCACTTTCCAACTTCCTTACCTGTACTTCGTCCAGAAGTAAGTAATCTAAGTATTCCAGACCCTAATTGATTAGCAGGGTTTGTAGATGGAGAAGGTTATTTTTATGTTAAGTCACTAAAAAATAAAAATTATCTAACAGGTTTTAGTGTTAGCTTGGCTTTCTCAATATCTCAACATGCAAGAGATGAGGAATTATTAACTACATTCATAGATTATCTAGGGTGTGGTAGAATAGAAAAGTCTTCTACCAGACCTGATGGGGTGAACCTTGTGATAAGTAGATTTAGTGATATTAAAGATAAAATAATTCCTTTTTTCCAAACTTATTCTTTACAAGGAATAAAACATATGGATAACTTAGATTTTGTTAAAGTGGCTAAGATAATAGAAACTAAAGGTCATTTGACCGAGGAAGGTATTAATAAGATAAATTCTTTAAAATCTGGAATGAATAGATGCAGAGTAATTAATGGTGAAAAGGTTTAGTTGGTAGACTAAACTGTGCTTGCTGGCTGGTTACGCAGCAGCAAGCTAGAAAAAGTATATTAAAGGCCTTTGCTTTTAAGTATACATAAATTAAGTAATAAACTCTTATGTTTTAACTATAAGCAAAAAAAAACAAAGTAAATTGCATGAAAACCTTGTAATTATTACACTTTAGCTTAAATTTATAACTAATACATTTTAAGTATAATATGCTAATTAATTTTATTACAAGATAATGTGCAGCCAACCCTAATTAAATATTACAATTAATTATTAATTTTTAATAGGACGGTTCAACGACTAATATAAACAGGATAAGATAGTTTATATAACTAATTACAAATCCTATTTTTTATCTGTTTATTTAAAAACTTTGATGTACAGATGACATATTATTGTACATAATACATAGTCTGAACAATATTGAAAAATATTGAAATGTGGCTATAAGCAGCCATGTTATAACATTTATTGTCCAAGGAATAGAGTATAGTGTATCTTCTTTTACTATAAGTGACGGTGCCTTTGGTACTTGTTTTTACTTCGGTACGGGGTTCCATGGATTAATTTGTAGTCCTATAAATTTATTATATAATATTACTATGTTTCGTGCTTCGCTTAAAAGCAATTGCCTTTTAATTGTTAATACGTCAGTCCCGCAAAGTCGGAGACATATTACTAAGATAGCCGCTTCACGGAGGGAGACCTTAATAGGTCGCCAAAGCAGCAGCTACACTGCCCTAAAAGAAGGGGGCCGAGTCTCAATCCTGGGTAGCTTAGCTGCGGGAAAGGCTGATAAATTAAATATTTCTATCCCAACAACTTCTACCAAAGAAGCTAATTCTTATTCTTTAGATAGAAGATTTTTAGAGTGATTTGTAGGGTTTACTGATGGAGAAGGTAATTTCCACATAAGATTAACAGATTTTAAAGATACCAATTATAAATATGCTCAATTTACATTTCAAATTAATTTACATAAGGATGAAATCGAGGTTTTAGAGTATATTAAGAATACTTTAAAATGTGGTCATATTTCTAAGTCTAAAGATAAAGTAAATTATTTTGTAAATGACATAAATTCATTGTTATATGTTATAATACCTATATTTAATTATGTGAATCTTAATAGTTCAAAATACCATCATTTTAAATTATTTGAAAAGGCAGTCTTACTAACTGAAAATAAATATCATTTATCAACTGAAGGTAAATTGGCTATTATAGGTTATAAAAAAGAAATGACAGGGTCGCTTGCGCAGAAAAGTAAATGAATACCTGGTTCTATTAGTGATAGAATTAATATAACTAAATATTGATTAGCCGGATTTATTGATGCTGAAGCTACCTTTTCAACTAATAAATATGTACCTAGGTTTAAGTTGGAAAATCATATTAAAGAATTAGAATTGTATAACAAAATAAAAGAATTTATTAAAACAGGTAATGTTTTATTAACTACACCTAGAAAACATAATGTTGATAGTAATCCTACAATAGTATTAGAAATTAATAAAATACATGAACTTATAAATATTTTAATACCCCTTATTTATGAGGATTCTAATAATAAAAAAGGAGTATTATTAAAAACTTTAAAAGCTAAAGATTTTTCATTATGGTTAAATTTGGTAGATATGTATTACAAAGGTTATCACACTACACTCGAAGGTAAATACATATTTGATGCAATAAAATTACACATTAATAAATATAGATTAACAACAAATGATAATTTATTGGGTAATAAAGAACGTATTTCAATTGTTGAAATAGACAATCTATTGTCCGCACTTTATTTATCTGATAGCCCTTATGATATAAGATCACAGGGGGTTCGGTATATTAGAAATACGGATAAATTAGTAAGTGAATCTGCTAGTATTGTTGTTATAGATAATAATAACAATAGGAACATTTATAGTAGTATGAGTGAATGTGCGAAAGCTATTAATATCTCTAGAAAAACTATTAAAAAATGTTTAAGTTCAGGTAATTCTTATAAAGGGTATACTTTTGTTTTAAATTAATATAGTAATATTATATAATAAAATTTTTTTTTTAAAAGTTAATAGCAAGAAAGTCATTTTTTCTGTAAGTAATGATAATTTGCTGCCAAGTATATATTGTTTATGACATATATAAAGGTCCAACGACTAGTCAATTAACATTGTGTTACTTTAATAAGAGTAGAGCTTTTGACGAGGCTCGCTGCTTAGCATAAAGTAAAAATTGACGTAAAGCTTTTCATATTAATTGTTAAATTATTTTATTTTTTTTTTTAACAAGCACTAATATGATGACATAGTCTAATCAATAATGATAATTATTGTTAATATCATTGTACACGTTATAATTGGATCAATTTTTTTGTTAGTGGCTTTGTGACGTATATATGGATATCAGCTAACTGACAATCATCATTTGGGATTTGAAGCTGGTATCCTTTATTGACATTTTGTAGACGTTGTATGACTTTTTTTATATATTTCTATTTATTATTGAGGTTCTTAAGTGTAGTGCTGTCCGGAGCAAACTTCACTATCCGTATCCCTTTAGCTTGCTAGACCTTTCGGAATACATTAATGAAATTAGTATCAAGATACTAATTTCATTAAATTTAGCAACACAAAGTGATAAAGCTACTCCTTATTTTGTTTATAATAAATCAGATGATGAGGAAAATAGTGATTCAAATAGCGATGAAGAATACTCATCATCTTCTGAGTCAGAAGAAGATGAAGATCCAAATAAAAAAAAACAAACTATTGACGATTTTGAGCAAAAGGTGGACGATTTATATGAACAGAGATGACTTTTAAATGAAGCAATAGAAAAGCAAAAAGCTGGAGTTTTGCCTAGAGATAATGAAGAACTTCAGAAGTTGCAAAATTTAAGACCTAAAGCTTTAAATAAAGCTAAGGATAGTACAGAATTTTTGTCTAATCTGGATCAAGCTTTGGAAGCTGAAACAAAAGAAGCATGAGACAAAAATAATGAGGAGTGAGGATATGAGAGAGAAGCAGCAAAGGTAGCGAAAGCAAACAAAAAAAGTTTACATCTAGAAGTACCTGATGATGGATATGGTTATTTTAGAAAAAAACGTGCAGCTGAGATAGCTAAATTAGAGGACAATGAAAATTCCAGTACAAGTACAAGTACAAGTACAAAACGTCCTAAATTATCTGATGATATTGATCCTGGTACAGCTACAACAGTTAAGGATGGTCCAAGTACAGATAATAACTTATCTGTGGATAATTCAAGTACAA
This sequence comes from Magnaporthiopsis poae ATCC 64411, assembly GCA_000193285.1. Taxonomy (NCBI): domain Eukaryota; kingdom Fungi; phylum Ascomycota; class Sordariomycetes; order Magnaporthales; family Magnaporthaceae; genus Magnaporthiopsis; species Magnaporthiopsis poae. The sequence continues at coordinate 129,447 of GL877171.1, read as the reverse complement.
GTAATAACTCATCTAAGGATGATACAAGTACAGGTAAAAATCCACCTAAAGAGGATTCAGGTAAAAATCCTCCTAAAGGCGGTGGAGAATCTCCTAAAGGTGATGGAGGATCTTCTAAAGGTGGTGAAGGATCTTCTAAAGGTGATGGAGGATCTTCTAAAGGTGGTGAAGGATCTTCTGAAGGTGATGGAGGATCTCCTATAGATTATGTACTTGAAAAACAAGCGTATGATATGCCTGATTTATTTGATGCAGATGGCGGAGATTAGTATATAGTACTATAAAGCAGGTTTATATGTTAATTTTAATTTTAATTAAATAAAATATTTTTGTAGTTGCTTGCTATTTAGCAAGCATATGTATGAATACAAAAAGTTTGTTATTATATGTAGCTAAGAAGTACGAAGTACGAAGTCTTCGTACGCTGGCAGCTAAGCCAGCAGCCAGCAGCAGAAATAACAAAACGATTATCATTTAATGGTAGGATTACTGTCTTCCAAACAGCGTATGTCGGTTCGAGTCCGACTAATCGTATATACAATAGTTAATTTTACCTAGGATTGTATAGTTGATGGTTTGCTTATTTCATACGAAGTAAGAAGCCAGCTGCAGCTACAACTGCTCCAGCAGCAGCTAAACTTTAGGGTTAAAAGCAACATTAAGCATTATCCTTAAGGGGGGGGGGGGGGGTAAGTGAGTTAAAGCTAGCTCTTATTTGTATAAAGATCTAGTAACTTAATTGGTAAAGGATTCCCTTGTCACGGGAATAGATGCCGGTTCGAATCCGGTCTAGTTCGTAGCATCTGCTGGCTGGCTTATTTCATAGAAGCCAGCAGTAGAAGTAAGCCTGCCTACTTCTTATTTCATAGTATTAGAAGTACAGCACGAAGCAAGGAAAAGTTTCCATTGGTAAGGTAAGATATTTGCTAAATATTGTGTTTTACACCTGGAGGTTCGATTCCTCTCTTTTCCGAATTAATATTTAGTATTAATGTGATTATATTGGTAATTATACTAATATAGTATATATATAGTTATTATAGATATTAAAAACTAAACTTTATTAAGGAGATTATAAAAAAAAAAATATGAATAATTTATATTTAGTATTCGAATTTTATACAAATGGTTATAATATAGACATTTTAAGTGTAATTTCTTTATTTTCTGTTTTATGTGCCATATTTGTAATTGTTAGTAAAAATCCTATAGTGTCAGTATTATTTTTAATAGGTTTATTTGCAGGTATATCTTCTTATTTAATTATAATTGGTTTAACTTTTATAGGGTTATCTTATTTAATTGTTTATATTGGTGCGGTGAGTGTGTGTATATTAAGGCCGCAAGATCTTATTTTTGTTTAATCACGCCGCGTGAGTTAAAATCTTACTCTATGAGGTACGTTTAATTAAACACAATTTTTGAGCGAAGAACGAGGAGCTACAATTATTTTTATCATATCTATATTGCTACATATTAAATTTGTTTCTTTATATTATTATTTGTTCTACTCCTAATATAGTATCTAATTATAGTTCGCTAATATTACAAAAGTCTTGTTTATCAGGGGGGGGGGGGGGTTAAGGGTTTAGCAGCAAATAAAAAACATTATTCAACTCTAGTATCCGATGATAATTTTTTAAGGAGATTTTCATGATTTTCGGAAGCAGAGGGTAATTTTAATATAATTATTTAAAAAAATAAACTTGGTAATATATCTAGTGTCTCTTTTAGATTTAAAATTGAGTTACATGTTGACGACAAGAATGCTTTAATTTTCATAAAAAAAATTAAATATAGGTAATGACATTGCAATTTATGATAACAGCTGTAGATTTACCGTTACACATCCTAAAGATATTTACAAGTTAATAGAAATATTTGATAAATATAATTTAAATACAACAAAATATTTAGACTACTTAGATTTTAAAAAAGCTTTCAAGATTTATCAAGAAAGAATTAAAACAGTTAAAGATGAAGAAATCTTTAATATAATATTAAATATTAAAAATGGGATGAATAGTTCTCGAAGCTGCAGGAGTTTACCTATAGAGCATAATATTGTTATTACAGGTTATTGATTATTAGGGTTAATAGAAAGAGAGGGTTCTTTTTATTTAGATAGAAGTAAAATGGAACCTATCTTTTCGATTACTCAAAGCTACATACAACATACTCTGTCGCCAGCTAGCCGAACTTCTTAGGCTACAGGAAAAGATAAAAGATTATTTAATAGATAAATTAGAGTCGCTTGCTACCCATACCCTTTGGGTAACCCCTTTGGGTAACCCCTTTGGGTAACCCCTTTGGGTAACCCCTTTGGGTAACCCCTTTGGGTAACCCCTTTGGGTAACCCCTTTGGGTAACCCCTTTGGGTAACCCCTTTGGGTAACCCCTTTGGGTAAGAAAAATATTCTATATTTAAATTAAATAATTCGTCACATATTGCAATAATATCAAATAAAGCTAGAAATAACAGTAAACCCTTGAGTGTTCTTAGAGTAAAAAATACTAATGTTTTAATTAATTATTTAAGGCCATATTTAGATAAAATGACCTTTATCACTAAAAAGGTTTAGATTATAAATATTTTAAAGTAATATGTAAAGCTATATATGACGGAGTTTATAGAATAGATAGTATAAAAGAATTAATTCTAAAATTATCTTTTTCTATGAATAACTACAGATTATCTACTAATTCAGATATAGAAAAATTACAAGGTTTAGTTAGTCAATAGCTAGCTGAAATAATATATGCTAAACCTACTATTATACATTTAAAGAATGGTCTTCAATTAGATATAATATCAGTAAAATCTATTAACAGGCGTTGAACTAATTGTGTCTTCGATATTGTTAAAAACACTGAGGAATTATTTTAAGCTTCTACTTTAAATGAAGCCGCAGAAATAGTAGGTGTAGATTTTATAACTATAAAGAAACATTTAGTAGCTGACGCAGATACAGGTGAATATGTTGTAGTAAATAATTATAAAATAAAAATAGTGGCTGTATTTAATAATTAGTGTTATTATTTGCAGCTAGAGCTAGCATTATAATTAGTAGTAGCAGCTGTAGGCTTGCAGCTTTGCAGCATAAGTACGCTCGCTACGAAGTACGAAGTACGAAGTACGCCTAAAATTGAAATAATAAAATTAGAGGAAAAGAAAGAAGGTTACAACCGTACTATTTCCATACTCATAGAAAAATTAGGTGAAAACGGTTAACGACGTCCTAGTTGAAGACCGTCGGCAGTTGTAAATGTCGCTACAGACTGGTTCACCGGGGTTAGGTTGGAATACCTGTCCAAATGTACAGTCGAATTCTATAACGACTCATATCGTAGGGAGGAGGGACAATACTATATTTACACATATTAGTGTTATCTTTATACACGGATAGAAACTCCTGGAGTATATTAATACTCTTAAGATATAACAAGTTATATCTTAGTTAATTAGAATTGGTCAATTTTATTCTTATTTATATTAATGTTAATTAATATAAGAATAAGTGAATTAGAAAGTAATACTAGAAATAGTATGCTTTTAGCTATTAATATTATATTATTATTTAATTATTCTTTCTCTAAGGTATTGCCTTATAATATTAATATGTTTAATGGTAGCTCTAATATAGATTCAAATTATGGTAGCGAAGCCGGCTTAAATAGCGATAATATTTATTATGTAACAGGAGCATTATGAGACGGAAATTTAGCCGAAATGGGACACATGACAAGTATAGGAAATGTGATGTATACAAACTACAATGTATGACTTATAATGGCTAGTTTTATTCTTTTATTAGCGATGGTCGGAAGTATAGTTATAACTATTAGCAAAGGAACCGATTCCGCAGGTTCCGCTAGTTCTGTTAACGGTATAGGAGGTAGGAGTTAGTAGTAATCTGTTTAATAAAAAGAAACTTATAAAATTTCCTGCCAATGTAAGATCTTATGGTACGATAATAGCAGGTGATAAAAAATTACATCCTAATTGAGTTACGGGTGCTTACGCTGTAGCGCTTACGCAGTAGCGCTTACAGCTAACTTCGTAGCGCTTCGCATGAAATAGTAAGCGCTACTGCTAGCGAAGCTAGCGAAGCTAGCACACAGATGGTGTGCGAAGCGGATCTTTTTCAGTGTCTATTTGTAAATCTAAAAATAGAAAAATAGGTTGACTTATAGTTCCTACATTTGCTATAGAATTACATAGTAGAGATATAGATTTATTATATAGAATCTAGGAGTTTTTTTGGTGTTGGTAATGTTTATAGTTTGGAGAACAAAGGTCATGCAATCTTTGCTGTAAATTCTATAAAAGATCTATTAAATGTAATTATACCCCCATTTTTAAGAGTACTCTTTATTAACAATAAAAAGAGTAAATTTTTTACTTTTTAAATGAATTATCAGTTTAATGTCTGAAAAAAACATTTAACCACTCGGGCCAGGCCTAAGGGCTGAGGTATATCTAAATTAAAATTAATTAAATCTGTCGCTTGTTGGCGTAGCCTAGCAATGAATAAAGGAAGAAAAAATTAATAACATAATAAATTAAATAATTAAAAATCCAGTGTTTAGTAGTGTTTAGTGGTAGGTGCAATAGTAATAACTATAAAACCAAAACATGAAGAAAATAAATCTTAATAATAATTATTCTTTGGTGGTAGGCTACGAAGTACTACGAAGTACTACAGCTAAAGCTACATATCTAACAAAACAATGCTTACTTCGTAGTAGGCTACGAAGTACGCCAGCTACGCACAAAACAAAACCAAAATAATAAAGGGAGATTATTTCAATGGTAGAAAGACTGTTTTACACACAGTAGGTTAAGTGTTCGAATCACTTATCTCTCATTATATAATAGTATAGTAATTATGCTTATTCTATGCATACTTCGTATGCGTGAATGGTAGTGTTTACTTATTATTTCTACGAAGTTGCGTGCTTATTTCTTATTTAATAGTAGTACTGCTTACTCCGTATGAGTAAGCAGTACTTCGTACAGTATTAGTAGCAGCGTAGTGCGTATTAGTAGCAGCGTAGCCGTGTAGCTGGATACAGAAGTAAGCCTGGATAGAAGTAAGGTTTGCTTGCTTATTTGCTTGTCTTGCATGTTACTATAAAATAAGAAGTAAGCACTACTACATAATAAAAAAAAATTAGCTCAGCTCAATAATTATAGAAGCTGGTTTTTCAGAGTAGGTTGAGTGTTTACTTATTTTATAATTCTTTAGTTTAAGGGTAAAACGCATTTTTGATAAGAATGATATTCAAGTTCGAGTCTTGGAAGAATTAAAGAGAATTGTCCGAGTGGTCTAAGGAGGTAAGTTTGAGTTTTATTGAATCTATAAAGGTTCCATCCGTTCGAATCGGATATTCTCTGAGTAGTATCTTAAAGGATAGCAGGATAGGCTTGCTTAGTTCGTAGCGTTTCACTGCTGGCTTACAACGCTTCTGCTACGAAGTACTACTTCGTAGTACTTCGTAGCAGAAATAAGCAGTAAGCATTAGCATTAGCATTAGCATTAGGAGTACTGCTTACTCCATAGGAAGTACGCTTCGCAGCTTCGCTGAAGTAAACACGAAGTATAGCGTACTTCATACGAAGTACTCCTTAAAGATTATTTCATAGTAGCGTAGTAAGCCAGCCTACTTCGTATGAAGGAGTAGGCTTATTTCTGCAGCGTACGAAGTACCAAAGGGTCAGAAGCACACTAGAACGAAGTACTACTACACATAAATAATATAATAATCTTATTTATTATAAAGTATGTTTTTATGCTTACTTCGTACTAGTGTGCTTACTTCTTATTTTATAGTAGCCAGCAACAAAAATTATAAGAGTACGGATTAGAGCCGGGCGGTTAGGCGTCTCATTTGGGTTGGGAAATAGTTGGGTTCGATTCCTAATAATCCGAGTAAAAAAATTTATTAAGAAATGAAACAGGATATAATATAAATATTTATACATGATTTATGTATTTAAGTATATAAAGAAACTATTCTGGATATCTATGCTATGTATTAAAGAGTGTAAATTTATAACATTTATATATATATATATAAATTTGGTCAACGTATTAACTCTTAGAGAAATTAAGTAATAAACGAAGCGAAGTGAAATATCTTATTAGCTTCAGGAAAAGAAATCAAAAGAGATTCTATAATTAGTGTGAACGAAAATAGATAAGCCTAATAAGTAAAATGGTAATAAAACTGTTTGAATAATAAGGGGAACCTTCCTCTAAGGCTAAATATAATACATAAGCAGTAGTGGAAAGTACCGTGAGGGAATTGATAATTGAAATAGTAGTTTTATAAGCAGCTCGAGCAATAAATGTAAGAGCGTACCTTTTGCATAATGGGTCACCAAGTTAACATTAGATGCAAGCTAATTGCGTAATTAAACTGATCATAAAAGAATGAATAGTGTCTAAAGTTAGACCCGAAGCCTAGTGATCTTACTATAACCAGGACATAATGGTCCGAACGGGTTAAAAAAAAATAAGGTTAAGCTCTTATTCTAAGCCCATGTGGAAGTAAACCTTCTGCAATATATCTTCAAATTGACGGGAAAGCCCTAAGAGCAATCTTAACTAACTTAATATAGAAATATAATTAAGGGCGCAGGTAATGACTCGCGAGATAGTAAAATCAAGATTGATTTACGAAAGTAAAATGGGTGATCCGCATCCAAGCTTCACATTAAAAGCGAAGAAGGTTCATCGACTAGATGGAGATAGGCATTCTATATATAAGTTTATTGACTGCTAAATAGATTGCTTAAGATATAGTCAAGCCCCAATGGAAACATTGCAGGGTAATATAGTTTATGTTTTATTGAAATACTTTAGTTCCTCCTACGAAGACTTCGTACTTCGTACTTCGTACCTTTTGCATAATGGGACTAGTTAAATTATCTTTTTTTTTTGCCTTCCTAACTTCGCAGGAAGGCTGTATAGGTAGCTATAATTGTGGTCTTTTAGGTAATTAGTAATTGATTTGAGGGTTTGGAGCATATTGGCTAAGTCGGCTTCAACTAAAGACTTAATACGACAGGCGACTACTCTTCGAAGGGTAAATTGGTAGTGGTTAGGCTGACATCCCTACACCCCAATGTTGATAGGTTAAGGTACAGTTGTCGTATTACGTTGTAAAGTATGACCTTTAATTAGCAAAGGTCCGGATCTAGTAGTGATACTAGTAAACCGCTAAGTGAGCTTTAAATGTGACTCTATTTTATTTTATAAACAAGTAGTGTTTGCATATATCGACCTACGTCTAGGATGAGGTAGACAAGGTACTAATCGACTCTAAATTGAAACGTATAAAAAAAAAGTCAACAAAAACACAATAAAAAATTTAAAATTACATAATAGAATTATGTCAGATTTATGCCCAGTGGTTATATACGAGGACGCAGATACAGATAAAGTTCAGATTTTAGCCGATAATCGAAAAAAAAAGTAGGTGTTTATCTTTGAGTCAATAATGTAAGTGGGAATAAATATGTAGGAAGTTCTGTTAGCTTAAGTGTCAGAATGTACACATATTACAGTTTACGTGCCCTAGCTAAAAGCAATAGACCTATAGATAGAGCGCTTTTAAAGCATGGGTTTTCTAAGTTTTCGTTGTATATTTTAGATTACTGTACTTCTGAAAATGTTATTGAACATGAGCAGTATTACTTAAATACAATAAAACCTGAATACAATATTGTTGAAAAAGCAGGTTCTACGTTAGGTTATAAACATAATGAAGCTTCTTTAGCAAAAATGAGAAATTTTGTGCTAAGTGATGAAGTGAGAAAAAGAAAAGCCAGTTCAACAGTTAATGCAGCGGCTGCTAATAGAGTACCTATTGTAGTTGAAAATATAAAAACTAATGAGATAACAGAATATATTAGTATGACAGAAGCAGGTAAAGAACTAGGTGTACATAAGAATGCAGTTGGTCAAGCAATTTCAAATAAAAGGCTTATCAAAAAAACATTCTTAGTGACAAAAAAAAATAAAGTGGAATAATTGCTATTCTACGAAGTAAGGATAGCAATACGAGCCTAGCCTCTGGTTACGGCTACATAATACAAAAAAAAAGAAAAGAGAATAAACATATAAATTATATTATCTGTAAATGGATAGTTAATTGAAAACTATTTAGGGAGAAAAATCTCAGCTTTGCCTAATTAGATTGGCTAAAGAGATAATCTGTATCGTTGCAAAGATATCCGAAGAGTTATGGTAAGTGGTGAAAGACAATTCTGACTAGGATAGCTGGTAAAAATTGATGTAAGCAGTCTTTATGGCCAGCTGGTAGGCGGACAAGCCTACCATAAACCATCAAATTGACGGGAAAGCCCTAAAGCTATCTCAACCAAACAAGAGTGGTAACACATTTTGTGGCACAGTTAATGACTCGTGGTAAGGTAAAATAGAGATAGATGTACGAAAGGAAATGGGCAATCCGCAGCCAAGTACCTGTTAATTATTATTAATAATGAGGTATGCAGTTCATCGACTAGATGTTGGTTGACGTTATTTTCAGAGCGTTTAAGATATAGTCAAGCCTCACCCGAAAGGGTGCAGAATAATTAAGTATTTAATCGTATCAATATTCTTAAATTTAGCATTTCGTTTTATAGCTTGCGCAGTCATAGGTTTTATAATATCTAAGATGACGCTGTAATTATACCTGACCCTTTGGTTAGGGCACGAAGTACGATTAGGAGTAACCCTAATCGTACTCCGTACTCCGTACTCCGTACGGAAAAATCTATCGTTATATTGTTAACGTTAATACGTAAAAAGTATTCACATAAAAATAAAAAAAAAAATGAATTCATCTAATCAAATGAAACCTGTAACTGTTTATAATTGCGGTTTAGATAAAGCTCGTTTATTAAAAGAGAATCGAGATAGAGCAGCTGTATATCGTTTAGTTAATAAGTGTAATAATAAGACTTATATAGGTAGCACTATTAACTGTACAAATAGATTTTATAAATATTTCAATTTAAAGTATTTAGCTGAAAGAAGAACACCTATTCATCTTGCACTTTTAAAGTATGGATTCGAAAATTTTACTTTAGAAATACAGGAATACTGTGAAGAAGGTGTAAATCCTATAACAAGAGAACAGTATTATTTTTCTAAGTTAAAGCCAGAATATAATATTTTAGAACAAGCGGGTTCTTCTTTAGGATATAAACATACTGAAACTACTTTGGATTTCTTTAAAAATGAAAGAAAAGTTAGTGATGACACAAGAAAAAATTTGTCAATAGCTGCAACAGGTCGAGTACTTACAGAAGAAGATAAGCAAAAGATTTCTGATGCTCGTAAAGGTATTATACTTTCAGCTGAGACTCGATCTAAAATATCATCTGCGGCTATAGCTCTTAGAGGTGTTACTGTGATAGTTAAAAATGTAGATACTAATGAAGAGTTAGAATTTGCAAGTTTAACTGATGCAGCTAAATTCATAGGAGTAAGTAGACCAGCAGTAAGAAAATATATTGATAGCAATAAATTGATACAAGGGGTATACCTTGTAACAACTAAATAAATACTTAATTATTCGTTAAATGGATAGCATAATATAATAGCTATTTAGGGAGAAGGGCCCCAGCTTTACCTTTAATGGTTAAAGGGGTCAAATCTGTTTCTGCGAAACCTATAAAAGTAGGCAATTTTAATAACATCTTAGCAGGTACAGAACTTAATCTCAGACAAGATGTAAATTTTTCATGTGAATTAAAGTAGTGCTCTTAGCTTACTAGGTAGTGCTTCTTATGCACATGAAAATACATTTTATTCTTGTATAGATCGGGGGATCGTGAAGATTTTATCGGTGAGTATGTAGACTCGGAATGGCAAAGATGAATATTGAATGATCGGACATAGAATGATAAGGTTGTATGTACAGCCTTCTTGTGGAAGTGAACCTTCTGCTACAAATCGTCAAATTGCGGGAACACCCTAAAGCAATCATAACCAAACAAGAGTGGTAACACATCTTGTGGCACAGGTAATGACTCGTGGTATGGTAAAATCATGGTTGATATTAATGGGTTATCCGCAGCCAAGCGTCTGTTAATAATTATTAATAAACAGATGTGCAGTTCATCGACTAAATGGTGATTGGTGTTATAGACAGATATTGATATAATGCTTAAGATATAGTCAGGCCTCATTCGAAAGAATGCAATGGCATTAAAATAATTTTATTCTTTTTTTTTATCACAGCCGACTCTTACAAAAGACTTAATACGACAGGCGACTGCCTCTCGGAGGGTAAACTGAAGATAGGGGCTGACACCCTCGACTCTTAGTGTTAATAGGTTAAGGTACTGTAAGCGATAATGTTATAACGTTTGCTGAGTTTTGTTAACTCAGCCGGACCTAGTGGTGACACTAGCAATCTGAGAGATGAGCTTGAATATTAATTCATGACCCATGTTTGGTAATGAGACAAACACTAAACCATCGGCTTAAAACAAATAACATTAAAATCAAGTCACAAAATTTACAACAACATTAAATAATAATACAGGGTGCGCAAGCTATCCTGTAAAATGCTATGATAATGCATTATTAAATAAACAAAGTATTCTTATTGAAAATAAGAATAAATCAGGAATTTATCGTTGAGTTAACAAATTAAACAATAAAACTTATGTGGGTAGTGGTCTTAATTTATTTAAAAGACTAGGGGATTATTATAATAAAAGTGAATTAATAAGAAATCCTAGACCAATTCATGCTGCATTACTAAAGTATGGGTACGAGAATTTTCAATTAGAAATTTTAGAATATTGTAGAGCAGATGAGCTTGTTGTTAGAGAGCAGTTTTATTTAGATTTATTGGATCCGGAATATAATATATTAAAACATGCATACTCATTATTAGGGTTTAAGCATAGTGAGGAAAATTTAGCTAAATTTAAATTAAAAAAAATTTCCTTAGAACATAAAAACATATTGTCTTTAGTGCATTCAAATAAAGAAGTTAGTGAGGAAACTAGAGATAAATTATCTAAAGCTACTCTTAACTTTAAAAAAAATAACCCTCTTACTCCTGAAGCTTTAGCTAATATTACAGCTAAAACTACAGAACGTGAAGGGGTTCCTGTTTTAGTTTTAAATACTCAAACAAATGAAGTAATTGAATTTCCTACTTTAACAAAAGCAGGTGAGTATTTAGAAGTTAAAAGACAAGCTATACGAAACGCAATAAAAAGAGAGAGCCTTGTAAAAGGTCTTTATCGTGTTTCAGAAAAAAATTAGTAGGCAGCATACACATAGTGTTTCATAAAAAAAAAGAATAAAATTACTTTAATTTCGGTAATAGCAAATTATTGAAGGCAGATTAAAAATCTGTTGTCTAAATGGATAGTTTAAAACTATTTAGGGAGAAAATTTATGTTTAGGCACAATAAGCATAAATCGCGTGTATGTCAAAAGGGAAACAGCCCAGAACAAGAGTTAAGGTTCCAAAATTATTATTAAGTGAAATTAAGAAGGTTTTTATTTAAGTCGACAAGGAGATAGGCTTGGAGGCAGCCATAATTTAAAGACCTCGTAACAGAGCGCTTGTTAAGTTTTAAAATGCATCGAAAATATAACGGATCTAAATAATATACCGATACCTTGTCCATAAATTAAGATAATTTATTATGTTATTTATGGGGTAGCAGAACGTTGGGTTTATATGAGATTTTTCTTATTTTTAAGAAAATTATAATATAACTCAAGTGATAATGGTGACATGAGTAACTAAAAAGAGTTTATACTCTCGCCTTAAGCTTATGGCTAAGTAAAGTAACGGCCTCTAAGTTTTTAACCTGAAGGTTAAAATGATGAGAAAATCTTTTTCTTTTATTAAAAGACAACATTTTTAAGTGAAAAGTGTGCAGGAAATATTTTAATAAGAAAACATGAGTGTGGACTAAATAAACTGAAATAGATGAATAAAACACAAGTGTTTTAACCGTACCTAGAAACTGCAACAAGTAAGCTAGTAGAGGATACGAAGGCGTAAATGAGATAACAATCATAAAGGAACTCGGCAAAATAACTACCGTAACTTAGGGATAAGGAGGGCTCATTATTCTTGATTAATATCAAGTAAAAAGGAAGAAGCATGAAATAGTGTTGTACGACTGTTTAATTAAAACAAAGCACTTTGCAAAAAGATGATAAATCTAAGTATTGAGTGTGAAATCTGCCCGATGTCGGCTGGTTAACGAAGATAACTAAATTTTTAAAGGTTTGGTGTTGCAGGAAACCCCGATTAATGGCGGCCTTAACGTGAGGGTCCTAAGGTAGCGAAATGCCTTGGCCGTTAAATGCGGTCTTGCATGAATGGTGTAACGATACAACAGCTGTCTCTATGATTGACTCAGTGAAATTGGAATAGCAGTGCAGATACTGTTTACCTCTAGATAGACGAGAGTGCGACTAGTTAAGTGCTTAAAAACAATGTGGTGAAAACCCACCAGATAACCCGTTATCTGAGCTTATGTGGCATGCATTAAGAGTAATTTTTTTGTGTGAAGCCTACAAAATCCTGCCTTTGCCCTTTTTTTGATAAAGGGAGGTGAGCTATATTACTATGGATAACTAAAGTGAATCTGCGTCAGAAGCGTAGATCTAGAGCTCTATTTCTTTACAGTAGAAAAATTTTAAAAATAGAGTTTTGTTAATTGTATAAACAAGTTCTCGTTTGTTTATTAATGGGTCTAATATTAACCTACGTATAGCAGGATCCTAAAGTAATAATTAAGGTGTTTTTAAGTAAACTAGGTAAGCCCCATAGTGCCCTTATACAGTGTGTAAGGAAGTTTAACTGTGAAGTTAAATATACATTAGGGGGTAAAGGATGCTCTAAAAAGCGAAAGTTCTATTGTAATGATAGAAATAGGTTTATTGACTAATTCGAAAGAATGCTGACTTAGAGCGGGTGTTTATTAAACTATAACGTAAAATTGCATTGATTGGGTACCGGCTTTCTTAAGTGATACGCATTGTTTAATGTAGCTAAGAAAGAGGCATGGCTCCGTAGCTTTTTAAAGATTAAGAAAAAAAACGGGATATAGAAAAGACACATGACAAACCCAAATAACATTCAAAATATCGTATCCTCCGGATTAGAAAAGTTGGATCCTATGTGAGTAACAGGGATTGTAGACGCGGAAGGTAATTTTAGCATAAATTATAATGAAAAAACGGATAAATTTAGTGCAATTTTTAAAGTTACACAGAAAAGTACTTCACTAAATATGTTAGTAGCTTTGAAAAATTTTTTTAATTGCGGTAACATAGTTATTGATAATAGGGAAACAGATGGATATAAATTTAACGTTTCTAAATTGTCTGATTTAATTGATATTATTATACCTCATTTTGATAAATATCCTTTAGTGGGTTCTAAGCATTTGGATTTTTTAAGTTTTAAGAAAGCTATTTTACTTAGAAAAAGCGTAGCTGGCCCGGAAGGAGGAAAGAACAAAGATAAGATTCTTTTTTATAAAAACAGTATGAATAAAAAAAGATCTTATGAAGAGCGTTGAAACTATCTAAATAAATTATCTTTTAATTTACATCCTGCATGAGTACAGGCCTTTGTGGATGGTGAAGGTTGTTTTCAATGTAGAATAGCCGACACTGTAAGTAGAAACTCTGCTTACGTTAGTGTTAATCCTACCTTAGAGATAGCTCAAAACAGTCACGATGTGGAAGTTTTGAATGCTATTAAAGAGTATTTCGGTGTAGGATATCTAAAACCTAAGTATGATATTAAAGATTTAAATGAATCTAAAAAATCTCGTAGAGTTAATAGATTAATTATTAATCAAGAGGAGGTAGTTATTAATTTTTTTGATAAATACCCCTTATTAACTTCAAAGAATTTAGATTATTCAGATTGAAAATTAATAATAGAGTTAAAGAAAAAAAATTCACATCGGACTCCCGAGGGGAAACAGGAAATGATAAATATCAAATTAGGTATGAATAGCAATAGATTATTAGATACTAATATAATCAATATATCAGATAAATTAAAACTAATTAATCATAATCCACACGTTTCAGAGACTGAGGAGGAGTAGCACAGTATGGTTGGTTTTTTTGAGTCCACTTGATCAGTGGCATATTTGTAGTTATAGTTAAATAAAAATAAATGCTTGAGCCGTATGCGATGAAAGTTGCACGTACGGTTCTTAGAGGGGGAAATTTTAGTAATAAAACGACCTATCTCGACAGACCCTATGCAGCTTTACTGTTACTAATTATTGAGTATAGTAGTGACAACTTTTAGAATATAAGGTAATTAATGCGATGAAATTGAAATACCTTTATTTGGATACTATATTATAGGCGTAAGCTCTTATTTAGGGTTTATACAATTGATTTTAAGGGTTGTATATAATAAGACCCTGTAAGAGGGGAACATTTGCTAGGAGACAGTTTATGCGGGGCACAGACCCCACAAAGAGTAAATGGGTGTGTCCAACAAATAATTTACATCTAATTAGTTGCTTCTGACCCTTTGGGTAGAAATAAGCAAGCTATCGCTCGACATAGATATACGGAATATGACAGAGCTGTTGTTAGGTGTAAACTAATATTATTATTATTTTAATAATAAATAAATATTTATTTATTATTTTTTTGTTTGTAATTTAACAAACGATTAATTATGGGTGTTATACGAAGTACGCAGCTTCTGACCCTTTGGGTAGAAATAAGCAAGCTAGTAAATAAGCAACCTTTAATCTAATGTAAAATCAAATGTAATATTGTTTTATTTTTAATATAAAATATAAATATTTTAGGTAAGAGTTTAATTATTGTGAAATTAGTATAGTTAATAATATTATGAATATATTCTAATATTATTATAGTTATTATAAATTATTGCTACCTCTACTTCATAGAAGTACTAAAAGACTAGCATAATAATAATTTATAATAAAAGTGATATACATATAGACCAGGTTTAACGGCTTAATCTTGCCTTACTGTTTGATTAACAACAAATCTTACAGTCGCGTAAGCGGGGCATAGGATCACGAGACACATAAAGGAAAGGTCTTGGATTTTTGGAAAAGCTACGCTAGGGATGTTTGTCCTTCAATGTTTAATATAGATATATAGCTTAAGCTTTATATATATAATATAATGATTGATAATATATTGGGTCAATTTCAAGAATTACTTTTATGCATGCATACTTCTACGGAGTAGCGAAGTACTGCTGTGCTTCTTATTTCATAGCAGCAACCAAAGGTTAGCTACTCCGTAGTAGTAAGCACAATACTTAGTAGTATAGCAAGTTAAAGAAAACTTGAAGCGAAGCTTATCTTAACATAATAATAATAAGATAAGTACGTTCAACGACTATAAGGTGAGTAATGTTAACAATAATCCTTTAATAAAACCCAACATTTTTTTTTTACTATGTTTATAAATTTAAATAAATACAAAAGGAAATTTTATGCCACACACAAATACTAAAAAAATAAAATCTAGTATTTTTAACAGAAATATTAATAATAAATACAAATTAATACCTTTTAATCAATCAATTAATACTACAGGTGAAACTAAGTATTTTCCTTCTGCATCCAAAGAATGAAAAAATAGTGTATATTCTTATAATCAAAATACAATAAAAAATTTTCCTGTTTTAGATTCAAGTGTTTATAATATAATTAAGAATTACTTTAATTTATATTTTAACCATAATTTTATTTTCAATAAGTCAAAATATCAATCTCCTAATACTAATAAATCATATAAAGAAATTTTTGTTAGTAAACCTGAAATAAAACATACTAATTCTAAAGCTCTTATAACTATATATACATATAATAAGCAAGGAAGATCTTTATTAAAAAAATTAAAGATATTAAATATGTCTTTTTTTATGGATATTCTTCACTTAGTTAAGTGAACTAAAATTTTCGTTTTCTGTAGCCCTGCTGATTCAAAGAATCAGCAGGATGGGCGTTTCACAGCAAACATGCTTGCTACGCATACGCAGAAGACTTCCATCGCTTGCGCAAGCAACAAAAAAGAGGTGAGTACTATATTTACTAAAACTTTAAAAATTTTCTTGTTTAAAGAATTAATACTTATTAGAAGATTAAAATTAAAGCTTAATCTTAATAAATATAAATTTGAAGAAAAATTCTTATACAAATTAAGTAAATTAATTAGTAGATTTTATAATAAAAAAGTTGTATTTAATATAGTAAACTTGAAGTATGTTATGTATAATAGTGATATTTTTACAGAAATATTCTCATCGAAGTTAAGGAATTTAAAAGCTAATCCTCTAAATTTGATGGATATTTTATTTAATAAAGCTAGACTTCCATATGAAAATAAAATTAAGGAAAGAATTAGAATATTTAATACTGTTAATTTTGATGCTATAAGTAATAAATTTGGAGATGTTAATATTAATAAGATAATAACAGTTGCTGCAGCTAAGCACGCTTCGCTACGAAGTATGCATAGTTTAGATAATATTTTAAAAGATCTTTATCATAATGTTGTTTTTAATAGCGGAGCTAGCGGGGTTACAATCTCAGATATAGACTCTAAAAATTATACGAATATATATAATACTATTTTTAATTCTATTAATTATAAAAATATAAGTGGAATTAGATTTGAAGTTAAAGGG
Organism: Magnaporthiopsis poae ATCC 64411; assembly: GCA_000193285.1. NCBI lineage: Eukaryota > Fungi > Ascomycota > Sordariomycetes > Magnaporthales > Magnaporthaceae > Magnaporthiopsis > Magnaporthiopsis poae. Next base: position 112,737 of record GL877171.1, on the reverse strand, counting down.
AGATTAACTAAACGTTTTAGAGCTGATAGATCTGTTTTAAAATTAAAATGAAAAGGAGGGTTAAGAAATATAGATTCTTCTTATAAAGGTTTATCATGTGTAAATTTCAGGGGTTTCACTTCACCTAGTGTGCAGTATTCAATAAGTACATCCAAACGTCATGTTGGAGCTTTTGCAGTAAAAGGTTGAATTAGTGCTAAATAGATTTTTATGTATGCGTCTACTTCTGTTACGAAGTAGAAGCATACTTCGTAGCCCTGCAAAGCAGGGCTACAAAGTACGCTAGTGTTATTTATGCTTATACTTGCTACCTAATCATATAAGCATACTTCTGCTTATTTCTGCTACGAAGTACTACGAAGTACTACCCCTAACCCCCTCCGGGGCTACAGCATTAGCGTAGCCGTAGCCAGCCAGCAAGCCAGCAGCCTACTTCGTATGAAGCAAGCACTAATAGTAAGTAGAAAAATATAGCGATTAAAACATAGTAAGTAAAATGAAGAAATAGTCTGAACCATTTTGTGAGAATTGGAAATATTTATTATGATAACAAGTTGAACAGGCTAATTTGCGCAAGAGTGTGCGAAATGACTGCGCGGTTTGGCACCTCGATGTCGGCTTAACTTATCCTCATGGACGCAGAAACTATGTAGGGTGCGACTGTTCGTCGATTAAAAAGTTACACGAGCTGGGTTAAATACGTCGTGAGACAGTATGGTTTCTATCTTCTAGAGGGAATTAGAATATAATAAGGAGTAATCTAGTACGAAAGGAACATGGGGACTGTTATTCTACGAAAACGTTTTGTAATTTTATTAACCTATGGTTTACCTGTTGTTTATGTACCCAATATTAATTTATTATATAACAAACAATTTGTTATATAGGGATTTTACTTTCACTTAAGTAACATGATAGCATAGGCATGGCAGGGAAGCTAAGTTAGTCAAAGATAAGTGTTGAAAGCATATAGACACGAAGCTTACCTTAAGATATTTCTTATATATACGTAATATAATATTACGAGAATAGGCTTTTATCTGTAAGAATCTAGAGATTTTTAGGAACAAAGTACTAATTTTATAAGTTACTAAATATTTTTATATCTTTCATTAGCCTAGTTCCCTACTACGTAGGGAACCAGGCCCCCTGGGCCTAGTTAGCATAAAAGTAATGCAATTGTTTTGTAATCAATAGAAGCAAGTGCGATACTTGCACCGGGCTTATTAACTTATGCGAAATACAGCAAGGCTTGCTGTACTTCTAATACGTACTACTAATACTAATACTAATACGCAGCATATTTCATAATAAGTATGCCTATTTCTTATTTCATAGTAGTACTACTAATACGTACTTCGTAGCAAAGCTACTATGCACTACGCACAGAAGTAAGCACGCACTAAGTAAACATGCTTTGCTACAACTACGCTACTGCTACGAAGTACACTTCGTAAGGATTATTTTTATAATAATACTTTAGGGATTAGTCGTCTAGTGGAAAGACATAGCTCTTTCAATGCTGAGTCGTAGGTTCAATTCCTGCCTAGTCTAATGCGGATTATTGTAAACGGTTAACAAATTTGACTCATGACCAAAAAATATAGGTTCAAATCCTATATCCGCCTGCCTACGAAGTACGAAGTACTTCGTACTTCGTACTTCGTACTACTAATACTAATAATAATACGTACTTCTAATACGTAGCAAAAGCACGGTTTTATGAAATAAGCAAGTACTGCTGTGCTTCTTATTTCATAGCAGCAACCAAACCAAAGGTTAGCTA
>GL877171.1:91680-105177 GCA_000193285.1 Magnaporthiopsis poae ATCC 64411 | reverse complement strand
GTAAAACTATATTAATACTATAAATAATTTAAAGATAGTTAGGGTAGTTTAATAGGTTAAAACTTTAATTTCATACGTTAAAAATGAGAATTCGATTTTCTCCCCTAGCTAATATAATGCTACTAACATCTATTCTACTTATATTAATTTCTAATTCTGTAACATCAAGAAGAGATATAGCTATTCTTTATAATAGGGTAGCTATAATAGCTTTGTTGTATTGTATATTGCTTGAAATAGTTAGCTTATCAATTTTGAATAAAGGTATTGGTTTACATGGTGGGTTGCTATATATTAATAATATAACACAAGTTTTTCATATATTTATATATATAATTAGTATATTAATAATACAATTAACTAGTTTTTATCCTCGAAAAGTTTGATCTCCAGAATATGCATCTTTAACAAATATGTTATCAAATAAATTTAATTATTATAGAACTAAAATTATAAACAAAATGGGGGAACATCTTAATATTATAGAGTATCCTGAACAGATTAAATTACGGGATAAACTGTCAAACTCCGGGGAACTCCTAAAGCTTTTGATACCAAATCTGGAAAACATTTTCCGCGGTGGGTGAATTAATTATTCATGTAAGGTAACAAGTCAAAAGATGATTCTTTTATTTTACTTAATTGAGTATAATATTTATGAGATGTGTATCTCAGGAATCCTCAAAGTAGTAGCTACTAATTTCATTAAAGCGCAAGCAAGCTCTCTTTGAAAAATGGACAATCGCGGATCTAAGTCAATGACGCTTAAAAACATTATTGTAAAAGAGCAACGAGTAGACGGCAGTTGACAATTGCTTAACCGCAATTGTTTAAGGTGTACTCTTAGAAGATTCGAAAGAATTACTTTATCTGGATCCCTCTCAGTGCTGCGTTGTGTAACGCTAAAGATACAAATTTTAAATAAACGCTTATATTCATCAACAGCAAAGCTTAACACAGAAAACCTTAAAAGTGTTAAATCAAATTTTTTTTTAAAAAAAAAATTGGGTTGTTTTAGTTTAAATCCTTGATTTGTAACCGGTTTTACCGATGGAGATGGTTCATTTGCTGTCTCTATAACTAGAAAAAAAGAAGGAATAGGATGAAAAATTGTTCCTATGTTTACTATTGGGCTAGATAAAAAAGATTTAGATCTTTTAGTGCAAATTAAAGCTTTTTTTAAAATAGGTAATATAGACACAAGTACTAAAGGAATAGTATATTATACAGTAGGGTCAGTAAAAGACATAGAAAAGTACATTTTACCTCATTTTGATAAATACCCTTTAGTTACTAAAAAATTCAAAGATTTTACATTATTTAAGCAAATAGTGCTTCTTATGGTAAAAGGAGAACACAAGACTCTACCAGGTTTATTAGAAATTTTCTCATTAAAAGTTAATTTAAATAAAGGATTACCAGCAGCAGTAAAAGAAGAATTCCCTGATATTCAATCTGCTATTTTACCTGAGCTTAATAGCTGGCGCACGCCCCTTAGTTTTAATCCTAATTGGGTAGCAGGATTTATCACTGCAAAAGGTTCTTTTTCTATCTCCCTTTATGCAAATGAGAAAAGAAAAGCAGGATATGCTATAAGTTTAGCTTTCTCCTTAAGCCAACATCATAGAGATATTGAATTACTAGATGGACTTGCTACATTCTTAGAATGCGGAATAACGATAATATCATCAAATCGAGACGCAGCTGAATTAATTATAACCAAATCTGAAGATTTAAATAAAAAATTAATCCCGCTATTGAAAAAATATAATTTAGCGGGTATAAAATTATTAGATTTTGAAAGATTTAAAGATGCATCTTTATTAGTACAAAATAAAATGCATTTAACTCCTGAAGGTGTAGCATTAATAAAAACAATTAAAGATGCGATGTATAAAAGATAATTAATTTATTGTGTGCTCCGTGTTTCGTAAGGAAAGCTAAAAACCACTGCTTACTTTCGTAGCACTTCTTATGAAGTACTGTAACGAAGTAAGGAAAGCAGTAGACTCCGCCTGTTTGCGCTACTGCTAGCGAAGCTAGCACACAAAAGTTTATTTAAAATTTGTGAGATGAGGGATACCAACAATTAACGCTAATTTTATTATTTGTAATTACTGGTGCGATTTTTTTAATGTCAACTAATGATTTAATTTCGATTTTTTTAGCAATAGAATTACAAAGTTATGGTTTGTATTTATTAAGTACTATTTATAGAAACTCGGAATTTTCTACTACAGGAGGATTAATTTATTTCTTATTGGGTGGTTTAAGCAAAAAAAAAGCACAAGCTACAGGAACTATTCTGCCTAAAACTATCAAACTCCGGGGACACCCTAAAGCTTCTGAGACCAAGCCATAGTCTAAAGACTATGAGTGGCTGGACTAATTATCCAGGTATGGTAACACTACAGAAGATAATTGCCAGATTAATGGGTTATCGCGGATCTAAATCAGTAACAACCTTAAGTATTACTGTAAAAGAGCAACGAGTAGACGGTAGTTACTAAAGGAGCCAGAACATCATTTGTCTGCGCCCTCCTTTGTTAAGGTGTACTCTAAAAGATTTCGAAAGAAATTTATAAATCTGAGAATATATTTTTTTTTGCAGATAAGCCTGTTACAATTGGCGGGGTTTTACGAAGCGGCTCTTCTACACCCCCCCAGTGGACGGGGTTGTGAAAAAAAGCAAATTAATTTTAGTTCTAAGCGTGCTTATTCTACTAATGCTCAACAAGTGGATTCTTGCCAAAAGATACCTAATACTGATACACTTAATCCTTGAGCCTTAACTGGGTTTATTGACGGTGAAGGTAGTTTTACTATAGGTATTTCAGAGAACAAGAATAAAGTAGTAGGATGACATGTTAAGCAGGAGTTTTTAATTTCCTTGCATGAAGGTGATAAAGTTATTTTAGAAACTATTCAAAAATATTTAGGAGTTGGGAATATATTTAAACATCATTCCAATAAAATTCTTCATTATCGTATTGCCTCGGTTAAAGATTTAGCAAAAATTATAGCTCATTTAGATCAATACCCTTTAATAACTCAAAAATTCGCAGACTACACGCTTTTTAAAGAAGCGTATAATCTAGTAGTTAACAAACAACATTTAACTCTTTCCGGATTGCATGAACTAGTATCGCTAAAAGCTTCAATGAATTTGGGTCTATCAGAACTGTTGAAAACAGCTTTTCCAAGTGTAGTACCAAAGGTTAGACCTTTAGTTGTAGATAAAACTATAGCTGATCCTCAATGATTAGCAGGGTTTGCCTCCGCTGAAGGTTGTTTTTTTATAGGTATACAAAAGTCTTCTACGATTAGAGTAGGTGTTAATGTTCAATTAGAGTTTCAGCTTACTCAACATATAAGAGATGAGGCCTTAATTAAGAGTTTAATAAAGTACTTAAATTGTGGTAATGCTCATCAAAATAAATCCGTGTTTAGATACCGTGTTAGTAAACTTTCCGATCTTTCAGAAAATATTATTCCGTTTTTTAAACAGCACCGTATTATTGGAATTAAGGCTCTTGACTTTGCGGATTTTTGCACTGTTTTTGAGCTAATGAGAAATAAGAAACATTTAAGTCATGAGGGTATAGAACAAATACGTATAATTAAATCTGGAACAAACACAGGTAGAGATAAAAGTATTTAACAGACGCTCTGCAAACCTTAACACGCTTATTTTAAATTAATTTGCATTATCTATGCTACAACACGGGTTTAAGTTCCTGTTTTATTTTATTAGGTACTAGCTTATTATACACAAATTCAGGTACAACTAACTTGGATAGTCTATATATAATTACTAGTATTAGTGATATAAACAACGATGGATGCTCTTTAGGAAGCTCCTGATATAAACCATTATATATAAATTTCTCCTTACTTGTATTTAGTATAGGGTTTTTATTTAAAGTTAGTGCAGCTCCTTTTCACTTTTGATCTCCTAAAAAAGGACTTGGGAAATCCTTATTAACATACGTTGGGAGTAAACTATCAAATTCCGGGGAAGCCCTAAAGCTTCTGGTACTAAACCATATTTGAAAAAATATGAGTGGCTGAAGTAATTACTCAGGTACAGTAACAAGTCAGAAGATGAGCGAGAGCGAAATGGGCAATCGCGTATCTAAGTCAGTAATACATACGATCAAGCAGCCGAGTATTATTGTAAAAGAGCAACGAGTAAACGGTAGTTGATGTGGTATGAATTTACCACATTTAAGATGTACTCTAATGGGCTTCGGAAGAAGTTATCAAGTTAAAATCCCTTCTAACCAAATTATTCAAAAACAATTTCATTCTAGTGCGTCTAACCTAGACAATAGCAAATTACCTATAGATCCTTGATTTATATCAGGATTCTCTGATGCAGAAGGATGCTTTCTTGTTCTAATTCGTAAATCGCCGAAAAACCTACTAGGTTGACAGTTAGAGGTTAATTTTACAATTAACTTCCACGCTAGAGACCTAGATCTTTTAAAACTTATTAAAACCTATTTTGGAGTAGGAAGAATAGGTAAAGAAAGAGGTGGTTGTTGTGATTTCACAATAGGTTCTTTAGATCAAATAATAACAAAAGTAATACCTCATTTTGATAAATATCCTCTAAAAACTAATAAATATTCTGATTATTTATTATTTAAAAAAGTTGTCATGATGATGCAACGTAGGGAACATTTAACAACTGAAGGATAGCTTGCTGCTGCGTAGCCAGCAACAAAAAATAGTTAATATTAGAGCTTCTTTAAATAGAGGATTAACTCCTTTACTATTAGAAGCCTTCTCTAATACTGTTGCTTTAGCAAGACCATTATTACCACCACTTAGTGTCAAATTAGACCCTCAATGGTAGCTGGTTTTACAAGTGGTGATGGTTGTTTTAAAATTAGTATTAGAGAATCTAAATTACATAAAACAGGAAGTCGTGTATTATTACTTTTTGTAGTAACTCAACATATTAGAGATGAATTACTATTGAAAAGTTTAGTAGATTTCTTCGGATGTGGTTAAACTTATTCTTATAAAGATTATATTGAGTTTAGATGTCAATCATTCAAAGATAATTATGAAAATATTTTACCTTTTTTCAACAAATACTCTATTATTGGTGTTAAATCTAAGGATTTTGAAGATTGAGCTAAAGTAGCAAAAATGATACAAACTAAAGTTCATTTAACTAACGAAGGTTTTTATCATATTCGTCTAATAAGAAGAGGAATGAATAGAGGTAGATACCTAGAATAAACGTCTCGAATGAGATGTACGGCTACTATGAAATAAGCAGAGGTATATGATTATATAAAATTGTTTTTCTTTAATTTGGACGATAAATTTAACCGTCATCTTGTGGACGTATATGATGCGATACCTACTATAGTAACTACATTTGTAGCCATTATAGCCAAAATATCTATTTTTGTTTTTTTATTAGAAATAATTTACTATACAAGTAATTCTTTTTTATATCCTGCTTTGCTATCCAGAGGATATGGATATTCACAACCACAATATCTTAATTGAACATCTGGTTTATTAATAAGTTCTTTACTTTCCTTGATTATAGGTACAGTAGTGGGTTTGACTCAGTTTAGAATAAAAAGATTATTTGCCTACCGGTGAATGGGCCGTACTGTGGGCTAAACTATCAAATTCCGGGGAACTTCTAAAGCCTTTAGGTACCAAGCTATAATCGAAAGATTATAAGTGGCTGACTTAATTTTTCAGGTATGGTAACAAGCCAAAGGATAAGTTTATAACTTAATAATAATAATAAACAAATGATAAGTTATAACCTTAATGAACAATCGCGGATCTAAATCAGTAGTAATTTACAATTAATAGCTTGCTTCTCTTCGGGCTACAGGAAAGAAAGCTACTGTAAAAGAGCAACGAGTAGACGGTAGTTATTACATGTGTAGCTTTTACCTTTCAGCCTTCCTTATAAGAAGCAGCAAGGTTAGGGAAGGGCAATAAAAATATCTTTAATAATCTTTTTATCTTTTCTTATTATATATAAGTATAAGGTATTTTTTTCATGTAATTAAGGTGTATTCTAATAATAATAGAAAGGAATGCTTACTTAGTGCTGCGTAGTATGCAGCACTAAAAGATTTAAACTATTTGCAACTTTTCTATCTATTATTTACGGCAAAGTTTTGGTTGCTTCACGTTTACAACCAAAACAATATGGTTTAGCTCCAATAAATACATCTTACAGAAGAAGATATTCAACTTCTTCAACAGTTAAGAGTGATATTATTAACAATAATAAAAAAGAATGCACTACTAATACTACAGATTTCTCTAGCTCCGCTACACACACAGGTGATAACTTAAATCCTTGATTTATTACAGGTATCACTGACGCTGAAGGTAGTTTCTCTTGTATCATTAAACGTAATATGGCTTCTCGTTTAAAATGACGGGTTGAAGTCGTATTCCAAATTGCTCTTCATACAAAAGATCTTAAACTTTTGGAACAAATTAAAGCTTACTTTGATGGTGTAGGGATAATTACTAAATCTGAAGCTAAAAGTATGTGTGCATTCAGAGTTACTTCTCTTAAACAAATTACCAAGGTAATTTTACCTCATTTTGCATTGTACCCTTTAAAAACTCAAAAAGGTGCCGATTTCCAACTTTGATTAGATATCGTTAATATTATGCTTAATGCAAAAAGTTTAACTGAAAATGACTTAAAAAATATTGTTAATATAAGAGCTTCATTGAATTTAGGTTTATCTGAGGTATTAAAAGCAGCTTTCCCTGACTATATTCCAGTATCTAGATCTAGCTTATCTATTACACAAGAATTACTACATCCTGAATGAATGGCCGGGTTTACTACCGGAGAAGGATGTTTCTTTGTAAAGGTTAACAAAGGTCGTAATAAATGTGGAGTAGGTGTTCAATTAGTTTTTCAACTAGCTCAACATCGTTTTCCCCCCGTAAGGGGGGTTAGAGATGAATTATTATTAGAAAGCTTTGTAACTTACTTTAATTGTGGTCGTCTGGTTCGTGTTGTTGAAAATCACTGAGGTTATTTCCAATCTACTAAATTTTCTGATAATTATGATATAATCATAGAATTCTTTAAAAAACATCCTATACGGGGTGAAAAAGGTAAAGATTTCGCTGATTGAATTAGAGTAGCAGAAATTATTAAAAGCGGTGGACATTTAACACCAGAGGGTTCTAAGGAAATTATGCAAATAAAATCTGGAATGAACACTGGAAGATCTATCGATCTTTAAACTCCAGTTACTTCTGACAATTAGTAATTTGGTGCTTGCTGCTTCTATCTTAAAGGGTAAGCAGCGCTACACACAAATCAACCAACAGACAATCATTAGCAGATAAGTCTGTTAATTAATTATTAAGTAGGTCGGTCGGTTATAAGATCAGTATAAGCTAGTTGCTTGCTTATTTCTACTAAGGGTCTATTTCTTCCTTGCTTCGCAGCTTCGCTGCTTCGTTGAGAAGTAGCGACCCTCCACCAAGTAGACTTAGTAAACAAGATTTTTGTTGTTATCATTTTTGCTGTTTTTTTGCTGTTGTTTATTGGTCATACTATATTAGGAATATTTGTCGTAACATTAAGACAGTACTATCTCTCATGTAGGATTTATATTATTAGCTTTAAGTATATCTACAATAGAATCAACTCAAGCTTTTGTATTTTATTTAATACAATATTCTATTAGTAACTTAAATGCATTTATTATATTAATAACTATAGGGTTTTCTTTATATTCTTATTCAAATAACAATAAAGAGTATAAACAATTAATAGATAAAAACAATTCTCCTATCCAGTTAATTAGTCAACTAAGAGGATATTTTTATATAAATCCTTTATTAGCTTTAAGTTTAACTATTACTATATTTTCTTTTGCTGGTGTTCCTCCCATGGTAGGTTTTTTTGCTAAACAAATGGTATTAAGTGCTGCTATAGATAAAGGTTATATTTTTCTATCTTTAATCGCGATTCTTACCAGTGTAATTGGGGCAGTTTACTATCTAAATGTAATAAAAGAAATTTATTTTTATTCTTCTGATTATAAAATAAATCCTTTATTTAAAAATTCTAAATTAAACGGGGATATTATTGATAGAAATAATAATATAATTAAATCTATTACATTTAATTATAAAAATATAACTATGTCTAGTTCTGTCTCTATTACTATCTCAATAATTACATTAGTAGTTTTATTATTCATTTTTATGAATAAAGAATGATTAAGTATGGGTACCATTTTACCCCTATTCTTACTATATGCTAATGAGTATTATACTCGTAATTTATTACTGCTATTAAATACAAATACAAATACAAATACAATTTCGAGCTTCGCTACCAATACTTATCTAATTAAGTATCCTTCTCTTAACACATACAATGTATTGTCATATATTAATAAACCGTTTGCCTTTATCAATCGTACTAGATATATGTCTATATGTAGATCTCACTTATCTTCTATTTTGTACCCATACCCCCTTGAGGGTCAGGGTAGCGTAGCTAGCGTAGCTACTCAACAAAGGTACTTAACGTACTCAACCACTGGTCATAATTCTAAGACAGCTATATCACCTTTATTTATAACAGGTTATTCAGACGCTGAAGGTTGTTTTAATGTTGGTTTTCAAAGAAATCCTAATGGTAAATTCTATGTCCGTCCTTTATTTCAAATACAAGTTCACTCTAAAGATAGTTTATTATTAATGCAAATTAAAAATTATTTAGGTGGTATTGGAAATATTCATATTAAGGGGAATAAATCAATATTTGCGATAAGATCTTTAGATGATATTTTAAAAATCATTTCACATTTTGATAATTACCCTTTAATAACTCAAAAAAGGGCTGATTTTTTACTATTTAAGGAAATAGTCTATAAATTAGTTGATGGGGAACATTTATCAGCCAAAGGTTTACAAGAAATTGTAAATATTCGTGCTTCGATAAATTTGGGTTTATCGGATTCCTTGAAGGCTATTTTTCCTAATACTGTCCCTGTTCCTAGACCCCTTATAGAAAATATTTCTATTCCGGGTTCTGAATGGATGGCGGGATTTGTTTCAGGTGAGGGTTGTTTTTTAGTTAATTTGGCTAAATATGGTGAAGGTAAATTAGATAGAGTTTCATTAAGTTTTAAGGTATCTCAACATTTAAGAGATGAATCATTACTAAGATCATTTATTACTTTTTTTGGATGCGGTATATTCAATTATCACGCTGGAAAGAGTAAGTTGGGTGCTGGAGTATTTATTGTTAGAAACTTTTCTGATATATGAGATAAAATAATACCATTATTTCAAAATCATGAGATAAGAGGTATTAAAAGAGAGGATTTTGAGGATTGAATTAAAGTAGCTGAAATTATTAAATCTAGGACTCATCTAACCGAAGAGGGGATAGATAAGATTCGTGAAATAAAATCAGGTATGAATAGTAACCGTTCGGGTTACTAAGATAATTATTTAGGCGCGAGCCGAAGGCTACTCGTTTTTATTTATAGTACTTAGCTGAGTTGCAATAGGTTGCCCAATTAATTTGGTTAATAATAGCCAAATTTTTAAAAAAGATTGGATTAATTGCAAGAATATCAAAACCCCGATGTTTATTTGATGATTTGCAGCGAAGTTTGTCTTAGTTTTATAATAGTAGTACGTAGTACTCACTACACTTTACTTTAATGATATTAGACAAAACCGTTCAACGACTAATAGGTGAGTAAAACTAACAATAATCCTATATAAAGATCCAATGCCCATTTAACTGTTAACATAATGTAGCTAAAGCAACAGTTTAGTGGGTAAATACATAGTCTGAACAATATAAAGATATATTGAAAAATTAATTTAAGTTAAGATTTATTAACTAATTAATTGTTAACATGCTTGACTATATTGGTACAAGTTTTATTTAATTATTAATTAAATGAGTAGTTTCACTATCCTTGTTATTCTGGTGTCAGTTATATGCATCCTATTCTTAGCTATAAATTTTATTTTTGCACCGCATACTCCATATCAAGAAAAGAATTCTGCTTTTGAATGTGGATTTCATTCTTTCTTACAAACTAGATCTATTTTCTACATATCTTTTTTTATTTATGCTTTACTTTTCTTATTATTTGACCTAGAAATCTTATTAATGTTTCCCTTTGCTGTTAGTTCATTTGTGAATAATATCTATGGTTTGATAATCTTATTAGTCTTCTCATTGTTAGTTACTCTAGGTTTTATTTATGAACTAGGGAAAGGGGCTTTAAAGTTACCCTCGAAAGGAACTAATCTAGAAGCTACTAAAATTAATCCTGCTGTCTATATTTCCTCTTTAGGGAGGAAATAGTAGTAGAAGATATTATTCTACAAAGACAAAGAGTAGCACTTCGTAGCGCACTCAACCTTCGGGTTTAGCTCACGGTACTTTTAACTCTTTTTATGCGTCATTAGCTATTTTACATCCTTTATTTTTGACTGGTCTTATAGATGGAGAAGGTACATTTACAATCTCAATTAGAAAAGATCCTATCTATAAAACAGGGTGGCTAGTAAGTCCTTCGGCTTCGCCGAAGCTCTACATAAGAAGGATATCTCGGTTTTAAGAGGTATTCAGGATTTATTAGGAGGTGTCGGTAAAATAAGAGATATGGGGGGGAGGGTATGGTGATTCTAATGGTAAGATCTTTAAAAGAAATTACTCAAGTAGTACTACCACACTTTGATAAATACCCTTTAATAACTCAAAAACATGCTGATTATCTTCTATTTAAAGAGGTTATTGCTATAATGGAACGTAAGGAACATTTAACTTTAGAAGGCTTAAATAAGATAGTAGCTATAAGATCATCTATAAATTTAGGTTTATCCGACAAATTAAAAGAAGCTTTTCCTAATATTATTCCCGTAATTCGTCCTTATGTTGACTTATCTAAACATCTTCCACTTGATTCTAATAGAGTGTCAGGTTTTATTTCAGCAGAGGGTGTTTCTTAGCTAGCGTCGCAAAATCTCTTACACATAAATCAGGGTTTGCTGTTCAATTAGTATTGCAGATTACTCAACATATACGAGACCTGAAACTAATGGACAATCTTTTTATTTTCTTCGGATGTGGTGACGTAAGAATACGTGGTGATGGTGTAGATTTCCTGTCTAGAAAGTTTTCAGACAACTACAATATTATTTTACCTTTTTATGCCTACGAAGTACACGAAGTACGCACAGGATGCTTACTTCGTTGCAGAAAAAAAAAAATTTTTTTTTTACTCGCTAATGATTATTAAAATCATTAAGTGATATGAATGGAATAATATTTATATTATTTTCTTCTAGGAGAAAATTGTAGGGTGTAGGGTGTTGGGTGTTGGGTGTTGGGTGTTGGATTACTAATGTAGAATTGACTTAATTCGTTGCTACGCAGCAAGCTACAACTGCGATTACAAGAAGCTGTAGGAGACGTTGTAGCTGGTCATGGTACAGAGCAGCAGAAGAACGCAACTAAAAAGTAAAAACTTAAAAATTATCAGATCGATGTGCTTACTTCTTATTTCATAGTAGTACGAAGTACTACGTACTACTTATACGTACTACGTAGCGAAGCTACTACTAATACGCTATCCGAGCTACGCAGCTACGCTGCTACTAATACGCTGCTACTAATACGCATTACTAATACGCTCCCTTTGGGTAGCTACGCTATCCTTTACCCCTTTGGGTAGCGAAGCACAGAAGCATCCCTTTGGGTAGTAGTAGGATATGGATACAGAAGTAAGCGTACTTCGTATGAAGTAAGCACACATCTATAATTTAAATTCTTAGATTAACAAGTTTAAATAATTTAATTATAAAAAAACTAAAATAAATATTGAATAGCATAATGATAAGGATTATATATATTTGTATTAAAATAAAAATGATAGAAGCAGCAAGAATCATAGGTACAGGTTTAGCTACTACTGGTTTGATTGGGGCAGGAGTAGGAATTGGAGTTGTATTCGGAGCATTAATATTAGGTGTGGCTAGAAATCCTAGTATGAGAGGTCAACTATTTTCATATGCTATACTGGGATTTGCTTTCTCTGAGGCTACTGGGTTGAGCAGCAAATAGCTCAGTATAAAGGAGGTAAATTGCAAAAAGTACATAGTGTTTAACATGTTAATTTGCAGCTAAGTTTAATATAATATATAAAATATATATTAAAAATGTTCAACGACTAGTAGATGAGTAAAGTATTAACAATAATTCTACCGTGTGCGCCTCCATATTTTATATTATAAAATATAAGACATAGTCTAGACAAGGGAGAGATCTCTTGGTATACTAAAGTATATATCGTAGCTTATTTAATGTACTTTAAATTGTACAATTTAAGTAGAAAATTTTCTACTATTATTAATAAATCATTTAATTCGCCAAGTAGTTACGATCCTGTAAAAACATATTACGAGAGGCTCCGCCTAGGCTCCGCCTAGGCTCCGCCTAGGCTCCGCCTAGGCTCCGCCTACTAAAAATGAAAGAGAACAAATTCGTAAAGATAATAACGGGAAAGTAGGAGTGTATGTGTGACAAAATAAAATCAATAACAAACTGTATGTAGGTAGTGGTGATCCTCTATACTTAAGATTAAGTGATTACTATCAATCATGATATCTAAAAAGTAAAAAAAATTTATATATTGTAAGATCATTGAACAAATATACGATGAATAATTTCATTTTACATATAATGGAATATAGTGATTCAGATAATGTTATAAAATGTGAACAAAAATGAATTGATTTATTAAATCCAGAATATAATCTTAACCCTACTGCTGGAAACAGTACAGGGTTCAAATTTAGTGATGAAAGTAAAGATAAATTAAGGGTCCTAGCTACAGGAAGGAGACATACAGAGGAGGTTAAAAATCTTATGAGTAAGAATCGTCAAGGTATAAATAATAGTTTTTTTAATAAAACACACACTCCCGAGACTATAGAGAAATTAAAAAATTTAGCTCAAAATAGAACATATGTTCCTGTTAAAGGGTTAGATGTAGAAATAACTGACCTGGAAACTAAAATTACTACTACTACTAGTAGTGTAAGAGAGGCAGCTAAATTATTAAACTCGGGTATTAAAACTTTATTAAGGAGAGAGAAAACTCAATTAATTAAAGGTATAAATAAGCCGTATAAAAATAGATACATTATTACCATAAACAGAGGTAATAATTAATAAAAAGTATTTGCTTTAATGATGGCTTTTTTATTATTATATGTTGCCTAATATAATAATAAGATAACATCATATCTAAGTATGCTTATTTCTGCAGCTATTAAGCAGCAGAAGTAAGCTAGAAGATAAAATAAGAACGCCACTACAAACAGTAGTGCTTATTGGTTAGGGTCAAGAAAGGAATGAATCTGGGTCTGACATTAATACAAAGATCTAGTTGCTTCCAGCTACGCAGTGATGATCTTACACAAAACTGA
>GL877171.1:75320-91311 GCA_000193285.1 Magnaporthiopsis poae ATCC 64411 | reverse complement strand
GCGCTTGCTTACTGCTACGAAGTAAGCAAGCACTGCTTCGCTATCCTGGCGAAGCATCCTTTTGGGTAGTAGTAGGATATGGATACGAAGTAAGCGTACTACTAATACTAATACTAATACTAATACTAATACGTAGGAAAATATAAAATTTATATTTTTATTTTTAATTATTTGTATACGATACACTATTGAATAGTACTTTATTTATAACATTTCAATAAAAAAAAAATAATTTTTTCTACTTTAATAAAAAAAAATGAGAATATTAAAAAGTCATCCTTTATTGAAATTAGTTAATTCATACGTTATAGATGCATCACAACCAACTAACATAAGCTATTTATGAAATTTTGGTTCTTTGCTTTTACTTTGTTTAGTTGTACAGATTATTACTGGTATTACTTTAGCTATGGAAAAAAATTTGTGTAGCTATAAAATCTTACAAATTGCTGGGACACCCTAAGTTAGGGCAATCAGCAGGAAAGCAACAAATAAAATAGTTGAATCTTCAGAGACTAAAGGTAAGACATGTATTTTTTTTTTATTTTGGGCCTTGATTAGGCTGTTGAGTATAATAATACCTAGCCTAGCTATGCAAGGCAAAAGTGAAATTATTGAGAGTTTATATAGTAATCCTTAAATACTAAATAAAGACACATGATGAGATAGTCCAACTTTTCGAGAGAATAAAGATATTTAGGCATATTGTTTCCTATTTATTAACTTTATTGATTGCTATTGACTTTTTAATGGTTGTAATAGACAACTACGCAAAAGGTCGTGGTATCTCTAATCTAAATAATAAATCGAATTTACCTGGTATAAATGTAGTCAGAGATTCCTCCGGCATACCCTTCGGGTCAGCAAGAAACCCAGATATTAAATTAAATCCCTGATTCGTAACGGGGTTTGCTGATGCGGAATCATCTTTCTCTATGTCTGTATTTAAATCTAAGACGGCAGCAATAGGTTGAACTATTGAACCTTGTTTTATCATTACTTTACATATAAAAGATATAGAATTATTAAATAAAATTCAATTGTTTTTTGGTGTAGGTTCAGTATCAACTATTGGTAATAAGGTTGCACGTTACAGGGTTAGATCTAGACAAGATCTAAAAATAATTATAGCACATTTTGAAAAGTACCCGTTACAAACCACTAAGTTTATAAATTTTATGTCTTTTTGTAAAATATTAGAACATATGAATAATAGGCTACACGCTACCGTTCCAGGGTTCTTAAAACTATTATCTTTAATAAATAAATTAAATAATCCTTTATCTGAATCTTTACTTGCAAATTTAGCACCTTTAGGAAAAATTCCTAATGTAGAATTAGAATTATATTCTGCAGAGTCATTAAACATCAAGGATAAATTGGAACCTTGATGAATATCTGGATTTGCTACTGGTGAAAGTTCTTTTACATTCTTTACAAGAAAGCGGGTTAATGCTGCAGGTAATATAGTTAAAGATTATACACTTATATTTGAAATAGGACAAAAGAGTGATAATTTATATCTTTTAAATTTAATAGTTAATAGCTTTGGGTTCGGTAAGGTTTATACTGAAAAAAGAGGTTTAAGTAAATTTAGATTAGTTCCTAGAGATCAAATTTTAAATGATTTAGTGCCTTTTTTTGATAAATACCCTTTAGAGGGTAATAAAGCTTTACAGTATTCGGTTTGAATTAAAATTGTAGATGTTCTTCATAAAAATCCTAGATCTACTCATAGAGAAAATAAAGTAGAGACTCTAATAAAAGAGTTATCTAGTTTAAATAAATAATATAAACAATATCATAAAATGGCATTATAACCCTAGCGTTGCTGAAGCCTTTAACTCTATAGAACATATATAAATCATAATGTGTTCTTTAAATCAAGCTGTATGCTGGAAAATTTTTATTTTTTTAAAGATAATCAGCAGGAAACCTTTTATATTAAAGGGATCCTCAGAGACTAATACGCTTGACTACTAATTTATAACTATAGATTGGTAGAAGATAGAGTCCGAACATATTAGAGATAATATGATTAAAAAATTGATTATCTTTTTATCCTTCATTGATAACGTGTATTTATCAATGTATTTATATTTAAGGGGGTCGGTGTATACATTACCTTTTAAAAATAAAACGGAGTCCAATAAATTATCGAGCGAAGCTATTAATAGCTCTTCTCATGTAAAAGTAAATACAAGACGTTTACCTTTAGTTTCCATCGGCTTCGCCGAAGTTCAGTGCGTAGCACCATAAGGTTAACGTTTGGAATAATAAACTTTTCTACTAAACCTAACATAATAGCTTGTACAGAAAATAAGCTAAGTGTTAGCCCTTCGGTCCAGAACCAGGGACAGAGTTTTGTCTCTGGACCTGGGTCTGCGCAAGCTAGGGATGAAGAGTTTTTATTTTGATTTGCGGGTTTTACAGATGGAGAAGGTAACTTTTCTATTATATTAGACGGTTCTTATATTAGATTTAGATTTAAAATAAATTTACATATAGATGATTTACAAGTTCTTAAAATCATAAAATCTAAATTAAAAATAGGTAATATAATAATAGAAGAGAATAGAAATAGCTGTGCATTTGTAGTACAAAATTTTTCAGATCTGAAAAATGTTTTATGTCCTATATTCATTAACTTTCCTTTACTTACTAGTAAAAAATTAGATTTTCAAGATTTTTACAATGCTATTCTTATTAAAGCTAAAAGTAATAATGGAAATTTATCACCTTCAGATAAAATTAAAATTTTATCTCTTAAGGATGGAATGAATTTAGGTAGAACGGTATTTAAATACGATGCTATTGGACCTCAAATTACAATAAACTCCAATTGATTGGTTGGATTTATAGAAGCAGAAGGTACTTTTGGAATTAAAAATGGATCTTCACTATATTTTCAAGTAGCTCAATAAATTACAAGTCAAGAGTGTTTAAATGCGATAATAACTTTTTTAACTGGACTATATAATACCAATATTCCTAAAGATAGTGGTATATTAGCCGTTAATGTTACATGTGCTACTAATATTAGGACAAGTGTGGTATCTTTAGTTATTAGTAGTGTAGATGCTTTATACTATCATCTTTTACCTTGATTAGATTCTTCTAAGTTTTATTCACGTAAATACGTGGACTTTAAATTATGAAGATTAGCTCTTCTTTTAAAAATTAAGGGTTATTATTATTTAACCGAAGGTAAAAGTTTATTTTTAGATATTGCAGATATTATTAATAAAAGATATAGTACAAGTGATAAATCAACTAATATTGATAAAGTTATTGGAGACTTATTTGAACGGTTTAATGATATTTCAAAAATAGAATCGCCGTTTAATGTTGAACATTTTAATCCTCATGTAGATAATGCGCTTAAGTTTAGAATAGCAAATAAATCAGATAAACCTAGAATAGTGTATATATACACAAATGAGGGTTTAATGGAGGGTTCTCCTACGCGAAGCCCGCTTCTTTCAGTTTGTAGGCGTACGAAGTTCGCCTACGCATAAGAAGAGCACTTCGGACTTCGTGCGCAGCTGCGCACCAATTTATTTAGGTTTATATCCTTAAAATTCTAATTTATAAATTAAGCAAGACCTTGTAATATAAATACATTGATAAATACATCTGCCTTTTACAGCGCAGTAAGATGAGTGGTAGGATAAAAGGATGCACTATCCGTAGGGTATAAAGTATGCTATCCGTATATTGATTATGATTTATAGTAACTTTTCTCTTTCATTGATACCTATAGTGTCATTTAAGAATGCGGAAATACAAAAGCGGGAAATTGTAAAAGAAATAAAAGGTAAGGCTGGAATTTATCTAACCCCTCCGGGCTACGGATAAATATTAATAACGGTAAAAGTTATGCAGGAAGTAGTGTCGATTTATCTAAACGTCTTTATAGATATTTTAGTTTAGCTCATATAATTGCCGAATCAAAACATAGTGCTATATGTAGAGCATTAGTTAAATATGGTTACGTAGGTTTTCAGTTTGAAATCTTGGAGTATTGTGATAAGAAAGAAACTCTTATTCGAGAACAATATTATTTAGATTTATTAAACCCTGAGTACAATATTTTGAAAAAGGCGGGTTCTCCTTTAGGTTTTAAACATTCAGAGGAGACCAAAGATAAATTGAGAGGGGCTAAAAATTTCAGTCCTGAGCACTTACTTAAAATTAAAGAACACATTAATAAACTAAATAGTCAACATTCAGTAGCAGTTGTAGTCTTTGATACTGTAAATGGCACTAGTGTTGAGTATGCACCCATACGTTTAACTTGTTTTCCCCCCCCCCCCTGCGCAAGCGACTGCGCAAGCGACTGCGCAAGCGAGGAAATTAAAATGTGCCGATGTTACTATTAAAAGTTATATAGATAGTAATAATCTTTTTAGAAAGCGTTATATTATTTCTTCTAAAGCTAATAAAAATGATTAATATAGTAGAAATAATAATAATAATGAAATACTTTATTTCTAATACAATAGTACCTAAATTTACGTTAGTATCTAAGTTTACGTTAGTCTGTTTGTATCCCTTTAATTTAATTAGTCCAACACAATAGTTTAGCAAGGCATTAGGTTTAAAATCAAGCAGTAATACTTGTAATCGTTACTTGGATACCAATCGTTTATATAAGGGTAAATATCTTTTTTCATCTAAGCCCGTAGATAGTGCGTCTAGGTCTTAATTAAAGATAGCCTTGGCGGCGACTGACAAGGAGTCGCCAAGGCAGCAGCCATACTTCGTCAGGAGTCGGCAGAGAATTAATTTTTTTAGAAAATAATAAGTAGATTATGAGAGGCCCCGATTTAGGAGTAGCTCTTATTACACCAATACAACTTAAAAATAATTTAGTTGAAAAATTACGAGATAATTTTCGATTTTCCTTATCAAATAACATATCAACGGATCTCCCACCTCACCTTAAAAAGGTTTTACCAAACGCTACCAAAGAATTTTTAGAATGATTAGCAGGATTTACAGATGCTGAGGGAACTTTTATAATTGTACCACAAAGTAATTGAAAATATGTAAGTTTAAGTTTTTCAATTGAGCTTCACGTGGACGATATCGATATTTTACACAAAATAGTTAAAATTTTAGGTATAGGTACAGTATTTATCGGTAAAACACGTTCTTCTGCTAAATTTACTGTAAACAACTTTGAAGATATATATTCGATAATTATACCTATTTTTAAAGAATTTCCTTTACAGACTACAAAATATTTAGACTTCATTGACTTCAAGGATGCTGCGACAATTAAATTAAATTCTAAGGGTATGATCAAAGGCCGTAATTCCTATAATAATATTTCTCAAGCGGATAAAGCTAAATTAAAAAAATTAAAAGTACGTATGAATAGCGGAAGATTGGTTATTAGAGCCAAGGAAGAAAAATTATTAAAAGACAAAGTTTCTATCAACAAATGATGATTATTAGGTTTTGTGGAAGGCGAAGGAACTTTTGGATACAAGCATCTGGTTCCTTATTTTCAAATCGCTCAAAATAAAAAAAATTTATTTGTTTTAGAGGCAATTGAAGGCTATTTTTTAAATACTTTTAAGTTATCTTGATCGGACGGAGTGTTTAAGTATTCTTTAAATAAAGGTACTGGAGTTTATTCTTTGGTTATTTATACAGTAGATATAAATTTTTACTATATTTTACCTTTTTTTGAATCTATGTTGTTTTTTAGTAGAAAAAATATAGATTACCTTTATTGAGTAATTACGGTAATAATTCATAAACTAGGTTATTATTATTTACCTGAAGGTAAAAAGATAGTTTTAGAAATATCGTCAGCGACAAATAAATATCGTTATACAACTAATAGCTCAAGTAAAGTAAAATTACCCTGTAGCGAGTTAATATCTAAATTATTAGCTCAAACACCTCCTTTTGATATTTCAACAGGTAGTCATTCCGAGTTAGTTCGTAAATTCACTATAGCTAAAGGAGGACGAAAAGGTTTTATTGTCTATATTTACGAAACAAGTGGTAGCTTTAATGAAATTAGCAGCGACTCTAATAAGTTAAAAAAATTAAAGGGTTCACCTTTTTCATCTTACGGTGATGGACATGAAGTCCTTGGTTTAGATAGAGGTAGTAGAGTAATTGGGAGGTATATTGATACTGGTAAAAAATATAAGGATAAATATATAATTTCGTCTATTTCTCTTGATTAGTTAAAGAAATAGTTGTCTTTATTTTTATTGTTTATTTATTTAAAGTTAAAATGATAAGGAAGAAAAGAACAATAATCTCGTGGTAGGCTGTTTGGTGTATAAATTGTATAAAATAAATCGGCACAGACTCAATCGAAGACCACGATTATGAGAGACGTATCTAATGGTTGACTTATCCGTTACCTACATAGTAATACAGCTTCTGCCTTTTTCTTCTTAGTGTATTTACATATTGGAAGAGGTATGTATTACGGATCATATAAAGCACCTAGAACTTTAGTTTGAGTTATAGGTACAATTATACTTATTCTTATGATGGCTATAGGTTTCTTGGGTTATGTTCTTCCATATGGTCAAATGTCGCTGTGGGGTATAAATATTATAGCCTATTCTACATTTCATACTTTTGCAGGATTAAGTCATATACCAGATAAAAAATTTATGGCTATGTTTATGGGCTTTATGGATGGAGATGGATATTTCGATATAGGTGAACAAAAACAATATAACAAAAATAAAACTCTGGCTAGAAGTACTATTAGAATTCGTTTAGCTTGTAATATCAATGTTAGAGATTTAACTTTATTAGAGTATTTTGTGAGAACTTTAGGAGTAGGAAAAATCGATTATTCTATGATGGCCAAAAGAGAACAAGTCAGAGTTATATTTTCAAAAAAAGATTTATTTACAGTTATAATACCTCTAATTAAAAAATATGAACTTATATTCTTAACTAGCCAACGTGCAAAACAATTTTCTCAAGTTAATTATATACTGGAAAATTCTATTATTCATTGGGATGAATTTAATTTTAAAGAACCTGTGTTTGTTGCAAAATCTGTGCAAGATTTAGTAAAATTAGATTATTATGCCAATTGATTAGTGGGTTTTACAATGGCGGAGGGTTCTTTTGGTTTTAAAGCAACTGGTTCTGCTTTTTATCAACTAAAACAGTCAGGGAATGATAATGTTAATCTTTTAAAAGCTGCATCATTACTGATTACAGGATCAGAGTCTAATAGATTATTTAATCCAGTCTCTAAAGGGGGTTATCAATTAAGCTTATCATCTATAAAAGATATAGAACAAGTTATTTTATTTTTTTCATCTCCAGATCATCATCCCTTATATAGCTATAAATTGGATCAATATCTTAATTTTATTTCTACTCTTAAAAAGAGTAAACGGTATAGTTCTATCACAGCTAAATTTAATAAATAAAATACTATTAGACATAAAAATTGAAATGTATGAATTAGTGCCCCAAATGTATAGTTTATATTTAAATTTTTTTAGATTATTAATAGGGTTTATTAGTAAGGGAGTCTCAGTACCTACTAAAGTAAGCAGACTTAAATGTAGACATAAAGTAGTAGGCTCCGCCTACCCGCATAATATAGATATATTATCTCTAATATTTGGTTCTTTACTTGGAGAGGCTCAAGCTGAAAAAGAAATACCAGGTACAGGTACTAGAATTACTTTTTATCAAGAAGGTTTGCATGTAAAATATATTTTATTTTTACATAAAATGTTTTCAGATTTAGGTTATTGTAAATCAAAATTACCTGTTATAGCTACTAGATTGGGTCGTAAAGGGAAAATTCTAAAAACGGTAAGATTCTCTACTTGAACCTACACCAGCTTTAATTGAATACACGATTTATGATATGAAAACCAAATTAAACGTGTACCAGAATGTATAGGTAAATATTTGACTCCTTTAGCTTTAGCCCTTTGAATAAGTGAAAAAGGAAGTAAAGTTGGTAAAGGTTTAAATATTTCAACCAATTCTTTTAAATATAATGATTGTTTAATTTTAGTTAAAGCTTTAAAGGATAATTTCAATCTTAAGGCTTCTATTCGATTAGCAGGTGCTAAGGATCAATATGACATTTATATCTGACAAGATTCCATGGAAGATCTAAGAAAAATAGTAAATCCTTACATAATACCCGAAATTAAACATAAAATAATTTAAATATATAATTATATATAGTTATATAGCAAAATATGAAGTAAATTTTACTGTGAATTCATATAATAAAAAGAAGCTGCTATATAGCAATACTGATGTAAAGAGGTCAAAAAAGTTTGTTTAGCTTTTAGACCCTTGGTGGAGTAAACCATCGCGACAGACTGGTTCATCGGTGGGTGTCTGAAAGGATGCTTAATGTACAGTCGGAATCTTTTCTCTAGCGCACATAGAGATTCAAGGCTTTATACTTTATTAAATTATAATTATCTTTATTAGATAAGTATAAAGTACAAAATTTGCTGGTTCTAAACATGAAAAGCTAAGAGCAGAATGGGCAAATTAAAGATTTGGCTACTGTTATTACAAACCTTATTAGTGCTATTCCATGAATAGGACAAGATATAGTTGAGTTCATTAAAATTCAAAATATATATGTCTTTATAGGACAATTTACATTACCAAATTATGACACTTTGTTTATGACGGATACGCAGGGAATTTTACCTGTAATTGGAATCCGTTCTTCGAGATCACTGAGCAATAGATCAAAATGACTAACGGAATCTGAATACCTTTCTATTCCTAAATCTTTTTTTGCCTTTTTAGCTGGATTTATAGATGCGGATGGATGTATTTCTATAAAAAGAGACCGGGGTTATGTAAGCTTTAGTTTAATTATTTCACTTCATATAGATGATATTTTAATAATTAATTATATTCAATCTATATTAAAATTTGGTAAAATTTATACTTATCCCGGAAGGAAAAGTCCTACAGTTAAATTAGTATTTAATAAAACTGAATTACAAGAGTTATTATTTCCTTTATTTTTACATCATGGAATCTTTTTCTTAACTAACACCCGAAGGGCGCAATATGACATTGCTATGTATATTTTACAAAAAAATATAAAATTTGATTCAGAATTACTCTTATCAGCTCCAGTTATACGAGAACTGCCAACAAGGGCAGAGGATTATGTAAAATTACCTTTTTTTAAGGATTGAATAGTGGGGTTTACTTGTGGTGAGGGTTCTTTCTTTGTTAAGCAAAACAATGATGGTTGTTTTCAACTTAAACAAAGATTACATTCGCTTTTGTTTGAGGCTTTTAGATTAGTTTTCAATACTACTCGTAAGATCACTATAGACCAAAACTTGTATATGCAATTTGGAGTGAGTTCCAAATCTGATATACAGGGGGTTATAAATTTTTTCTCTTTTTCTGGTCATCATCCATTGGTTGGTAATAAATCTATACAATACTCAGCTTGATTAGAAAAATTGCGAAATTCCTCACGTTACGGTAAACTTAATTTTCCATGTTAAGTCACAAGGCAAATAGGAGGTGGTAATGTAAACTTATAATTTTCAAATTGAGCTCCTCTAGATTAGTAATATTTTAGAGTAAAATAGAGGTGAATTGCAGAGACATATTAAAAAAAATTTACCTCTGATTTTAATAATATCTGCAGCGTAGTCTTGGTGAGATATAAAAACAAGTCATCAAGGAACGTTCAACGACTAACGAGTGCGTATTATATCTACAATAATCTTGACACGAGCGCCTCACAACCTTAACTAGCTTACCCAAATGGTCAGGTGCTTTCTTACCCTCCGGATCAGGAATTGATATCCGGTGCACTAAACCGATTTTGTGTTTGCTTTTGCTTGCACACAAAGTATGCGTGCAAACAAGGGGGCGGCTATTTATATTTATATAGATAAAAAAATATAAAAAGGTTGATTACATAGTCTGAAGAGAAGGCGTGAGCCTTCTTAGATCTTTAAATTTATCTAAAAAACACAACTTATCATTTGAGGAGGTTTAAATACGCTTGAACCACACATCCGTGAGGTTGTGTTAAAAATCCGGCTTAATGCTGGAAAATCTTCTAATTTAGAATTTGCATACGATTTATTATTGATATCAATTATTCACGTGAAAACTGCAAAAACATGGAGAAAATCAGCCGGGGTGAGAAGTATACATACTTCAATTGCCTCTCAGAGACTAGACGCTGGAGATCCTATATTCGCTTATTTAGTTGGTTTATTTGAAGGTGATGGGTTTTTTTCTATCACCAAAAAGGGTAAATATTTAACATATGAGCTTGGTATTGAATTATCAATTAAAGATGTTCAATTAATATATAAAATTAAAGATTTATTAGGAGTAGGTGTTGTAAGTTTTAGAAAAAGGAATGGAGTTGAAATGGTGACTTTAAGAATAAGAGATAAAAACCATTTAAAAAATTTTATTTTGCCTATTTTTGATAAATATCCTATGTTTACTAATAAACAATATGATTATCTAAGATTTAAAAATGCTTTACTTTCAGGTATTATATATTCAAAGGATTTACCTGAATATACTAGAAGTAACCAAGCTATAAATTCTATAGAATGTATTCTTAATGCACCCTATTTTCCCTCTTGATTAGTCGGGTTTATAGAAGCTGAAGGCTGTTTTAGTATATATAAATTACAAAAAGATAAAGATTATTTAATCGCTAGTTTTGAGATTAGTCAAACAAGTGGAGAAATTATAATATCAGCTATTCGTAAATATTTATCTTTTACTACTACAATATATATAGATAAAACTAACAATTTCAAATTAAAAGTTACAGGAGTAAGATCTATAGAAAACGTAATTAAATTTTTAGATAAAGCTCCTGTTAAATTATTAGGTAATAAAAATTTACAATATTTACTTTGAATAAAACAATTACGTACAATTTCTAGATATTGTTCTAAGATAAACATACCTTCAAATTATTAGATTAACTTATTTAAGCAGTATAAGATTAAGATATAGTCCCAACAATAATGAAAATTATTGCGTGTAGTGAGAGTCTTTAATATAGGTTTTAGCTTTATTTCTACGTATTAATAATAAGCAACCTAACCTATCTTAAATATGGGACTACCAAGAGAATGCAGCGTAAATAACGCAACTTTAAATAGATTCTTTGCATTACATTTTGTTTTACCTTTTGTTTTAGCGGCCTTAGTTTTAATGCATTTAATTGCGTTACATGATACTGCAGGTTCAAGTAACCCTTTAGGTGTTTCAGGTAATTATGATAGAATAACATTTGCTCCATATTACCTATTTAAAGATTTAATTACTATATTTATCTTTATATTTGTTTTAAGTGCTTTTGTATTCTTTATGCCTAATTATCTGGGTGACTCAGAAAATTATATAATGGCTAACCCAATGCAGACACCAGCTGCCATTGTTCCTGAATGATAGAAAGAAAGATGTCTTTCATAAAAATCTCGTAAATTGCTGGAAATTCTTGTAGTACGAAGTAAGTACCGATGTACGAAGTCTGAGATGATCAGCAGGGAGCTTCTTATATATTTGAGAGAATCTTCAGAGACTAAATACGAGACAATTTAGCTTAATTTTTGTAGGTTAGTGCGTTAGTATACTCTAAAGTTTAAAATTACAATAATTAAAAGCTAGATTGAAGATATAGTCCAAACATATTAGAGATAATATGAATAATAACATAAAAAAATATTATGATCTTAATACTATTTTATTCTTTAGCATTAGTTGAGTTTTATTTGCAGCTCGTACCACTAAAGGAGTTGTACGTTTATCTTCTTCAGAAAGAGCTTTAATAAAATTACCAGACAATGTTAAAGAAATACTTGTAGGTATTTTACTAGGTGACGCCCACGGGGTGTGTGTATCGTGAAGAAGCAGAGTTGGTTTTTTTAGCTTATATCTATTACTAGTATTTGGAAGATTAAGCTTAAAAGTTTTATCTTTATTTTTTTATTTTAAGTTTATTTTTAATAACCTAAATTTTTTGGTTGCTGCTTATTTCGGGCGTGCAGCTTATAAAGCTCTGTGTGTAGCCTTATTTATATTTATTTTACTATTATTGGAGGCTAGCTTCGTTTTGTTTTCAGGACTTAACCCTGTTATAATATATTTAGATCTTTTACTTGAAAAATCCTCTATTTTAAACCAAAATAAAGGAAAATCAGGTATTTATATGTTTGTTAACAAAGTAAACGGAAAAAGATACGTAGGTAGTAGTTTAGATTTAAGTAAAAGATTTAAAAATTATTTAAATTTTTCATACCTATTATATAAAAAGGAAAGTATGAATATAAAAAAAGCTTTAGTTTCTTATGGATTTATTAATTTTGAGTTAGTTATACTGGAATATTGCGAACCTTCAGTATTGTTAGAAAGAGAACAATACTATTTAGATACCTTGAAACCTGAATACAATATTTTAAGCACTGCTGGATCTACTGCGGGAGTTAAACATAGTGAAGCTACTATCTCAAAACTTAAAGCTATAGCTTCCAATAGATCTGCAGAAACTAGAGCTAAATTGAATGCACACATATTAAAATTAAATTCTAGCCAGAAGCATATAGATCATTTAACCAAATTAAATACTTCTTTAGAGCATATAGCTAAAACAGCTAAATCTGTTTTTGTTTATAATGTTGAAACTAAAGAAAATTTGGAATTTAGATCTATGACTCAAGCCGCCAAAAATTTTAATGTACACCCTGAAACTATACGTAGATGTATTAAAAATAATAGGCTTTTCTTAGATAAATATTTTATTACTTTAAAAGATAATTAATATCCTCTACTGCAAATTCTAGATTGATATATGCTCAAACAGCTGTAACACACAAAGAGTATTTTGACTATGTACTTAGTTATTTTTTACCTTTCTGTGTTAAAGACTATGTCACTCAATCTAAAATTGTTAGAGACAATAGGACTAAAAAAATTTATAGTGCTATATCTTTCACTACTATGCAACTTCCCTGTTTTAATGAATTTCATGAATTATTTTATGAATTAAATGTGAAGATAATTCCTGGTAATATTTACGAATTGTTAACACCTAGAGGGTTAGCTTTTTGAATCCACTCCTCCTCCGTTAGCTCTCCTTTGGAGAGCTAACTTAGCATTACGTATTACCGGGAATACTTCGTATGTACCGATACGTTTGGAGAACTACCAGGTGGGTGCTACTAATGCATTAAGCCAAATCATTTACGAGCCTCCGGCTACTAAAACTTATTGATAGGTATTTAAGTTATATTTAATTTAATATTTCTCTTATTTTTTTTTAGATCGTTATATTTAATATTATAAAATTATATAAGGAATACATTAGAGGCTAGTTGAAGTTGGTTGTGGGATGCTCTTGCTAAAAAAAGAGACACCTAGTAAGTTATAATGAAGATTAATAATTAGATTTTTTTTGTATAAAGATAATTTTGTTATTTTGAAGCCTATATGGAGGTCAAATCTAACATCCGTCAGCATGGAGTGATCTTTCTCCAGAGCTTCACTGTTTAACATTTATCCCTGTAGCCTGTTACAATGATGCGCTTACTAATAAAAAGAAAGTTATTCGGGATAATATGGGAAAAACAGGAATATACCGTTGAACTCATTTAGAGACCAATAAATCATACATAGGTAGTAGTGTCAACTTAGGTTTGAGATTAACAAATTATTTTAAAATTTCTTTTATATCTCATCCTAGCCGGAAATCTATGGTTATTAATAAAGCTCTACTTAAATATGGCTATTCAAAATTTAAGTTAGAAATTCTTGAATATTGTTCCGCGAAGGATCTAGCTATAAGAGAGCAATATTATATGGATAAGTTTAGCCCCGAATATAATGTATTGAAAATCGCTTATTCCCCCCTAGGTTATAAACATACCGATGAGTCCTTAGAGAAAGTGCGTAAAAACTTAGAAGTACTAAATTTAAAAAAATCTGTTAAGGTTAAGGTTACTAATATATTAACAAATAATTCGGTAGAATACGATTCTATTAGAAAAGCGGCTGATGGCCTTAATGTTAATAAAAATACTTTAAGTAAATATATATTAGAATCTAAACTTTTAAAGGATACATATAAGTTAGAATCCAACTTAACTTTGTCTAGCTATGATTCAAATTATACTGATCACCCTGCGTCTGTTGAAATAGAAGTTACGGATTTAGAACTAAAAACGGTAACTAGGTATTCTTCTATAAGTGAAGCAGGTAGAGCTTTAGGAGTACAGTTTCAATCTATAGCTGTGTATTTGAGACGTAACCAAAAAAGTCCTTTTAAAGGCAGATATATGTTTAAAAAAATTATTAGTTAGGTTCATTGGTCTAGTTTTTCAAGCAAGCTCTGCAAAGGAGTCACTAAGGGCTACAACAGGTAGCACTACTATTAAGGTAAGTTGGGGCAGATTCGCAAGGGGCAGATGAGATGTGCCGATGATGGTTCTAAACACGGTAGTGGTTTACATATTAGTGTCTATTCCTTCAGTGAAACTGATGTGGATAAACTAATGTATACCCTACAAGATAAATTTAAGTTAAAATGTTCTATTCATTATAACAGGGATAACAAACCCCGTATTTATATCTTTAAAGAATCTATGGATACTCTAATAAATTTAGTAAAACCATATTTCATCAAAGAAATGTTATATAAATTAGGGTTATAAAGCTTCACTTTCAGTGATATCGTTTTATTTTTTTTTGATCTTCTTCCCTTTTATGCCATTTTAAGATCTATACCTAATAAATTATTAGGAGTTATTGCCATGTTTAGCGCTATTTTAATCATAATGATATTAGCCTTAACGGACATAGGAAGATCTAAAGGTTCACAGTTTAGACCTTTGTCAAAATTAGTTTTCTGAGGTTTTGTAGCCAATTTCTTAATATTAATGCAATTGGGTGCTAAACATGTTGAGGATCCATTTATTTTATTCGGGCAAATTAGCACAGCTCTGTACTTTGCACATTTTGTTTTAATAATTCCTGTCATAAGTTTAATCGAAAATACTTTAATGGATTTACGTAGAAGTTAAAATGATAGTTGTACTAGGTAAAACTGGAGCTTTAGCTAGCGAAGCTAGCTACCTGTTTTCAGTTATAGGCGTTTATTTACTGCCTACTAATATTAAAAGATTAATCACTACATACGAAGTATAAAGGGGTACAACGTAGGTAATACGGACACAGTGTAGGCTGCTAATATGCTAATGCTTCTTCGTAGCATACTTCGTACTTCGTACTTCGTACTTCGTACGAAGTACGAAGTACGAAGAAGCAAAAGTGTAATATTTTTATTTATTAGTTTTTTCAAGCACAAGTAGTCCTTTAAAAAAAAATTTCTATGAGATATTTTATAGATTATTCTGCTTTAACAATTTTATCCGATATGACTTTATCTAATATTACTCACTTAGCTGCTGTTAATATGGAGGCACTTGGGAACAAGTGTATAGATATACTTAGTGTTGACGTAACCAATCCTGGGCTAGAGTCTTATGCTAAAGGCTTAATAAATGAGTTTATACGTGATAAAGCTGTTGTTCGTGAAATGGCAACCGAAGCTTTTAATAGGGTAAGAGAAATAGAACTAGAGTTATCTCAGGACTCTAGATTAAATATGAGGGAAGATGTCCGTCAAAATATAGCAAAAATGAGATTGATGGATAATGGTCTTAAAAATATGGGTGAAACGTTTGAGGGTAGTCATATTAGTCCTATTTGGAGAAGACTGGCGTCTATTGATGATTTAAAGTGGGAAAAATTTAGTGATTAAAAAAAAAATATGTAATCTAGCGTAGTTTGCTATAAATATATATAATATATTTATTTACAGGCATAGGCGTATAACTACTGTCTACTAATATAAAGATATCACTACCACCCCGGCATACAGAAGTAAACCTGAATGCTTACTTCGTATTTCTTCGCTTGCGTACAGAAGGGGGGAGGGGGG
>GL877171.1:50805-67243 GCA_000193285.1 Magnaporthiopsis poae ATCC 64411 | reverse complement strand
CTTTCTTTTTTTTTTTCAATTAACGATAATAACAGTGGCCATGAAAATAACTCAAATAATTCTAATTCTAATAGTCCTAATTCTAGTATTAGCCAGGATGATTCTAATAGAATTGCCCCAGTTTCCCCTGGATCTAGCTACTGAGAAAGGATTAAAGCTTTATGGGCTGGAGATGATTATCATTCAAAATCACCTACGCCTGAAGGTATGCATTCTCCCGAAACTACACCTCCTCCTGCTTGTCCTACTCCTTCTGAAGCGCCAACTGAGGATTTAGCTGATACTGAAGTTCGTACAACTCCATTACCAACTGTAGAGGAGTTACTAGCAACTTTTAAAACTCCCGAGGATCTTAGACAGTTTGGAGAAAAAATGAAAGTTTTAATAGATAAGCGTCGTGAGGCTGATAGATCTGATGCAAAAAAATCATTCTCATCTGATCCTGATATGTCTCAGGAGGATTATCAGGATCAGATATCTATAATTGATAAGCAATATCTGTATGAGCTTTCGCTAGTTAAGGGTCGGGTTAAGGAAGCTTTAAATGCTTTAGGTGCTGCAGATGGTGACCCTGCTTCTGGTGGTTCTGTTAATAAATCAGCAGAAGATTCAAATAATGAATCTTCTGCTGATTCTGATTCAGAAGATTCAAATAATGAATCTTCTGGTGGTCCAGTTGACTCTGGATTAGGCGGTGTTGCTAATCAGTTAGCAACACAAGAATTTTCCTCCTCTTCTAAAAAAAGAAGAAGAGAATCTAGTGAGGATGGTATAGAGGGTGAACCTGCACCCAAAAGGTTTAAGCAGGATTCTAGTGATATTACTGGGGATGGTGAACCTTTTGATTTTGGCGGAGGTGATGATTAATTTAATATTTGTTTACCATGCATGCTTCGCATGCTCAGGAGATTAGAGTTAAAATTATAATAATATTATGAGATGTGATAATATGAGCGAAGCAGGAAACTCATATAATGAAAAGAAAACTTTATTACTATCATCAATTTCTATTTGAAAAGAGAGATGATTTTTATCGACAAACGCTAAAGATATAGGAACTTGATATTTAATATTCGCATTATTTTCTGGTTTATTAGGTACAGCGTTTTCTGTATTAATTAGAATGGAATTAAGTGGGCCAGGTGTACAATACATAGCAGATAATCAATTATACAATAGTATAATAACTGCCCACGCAATATTAATGATCTTCTTTATGGTTAGAGTTTATGGGTGCTAGCTTCGCTAGCTTCGCTAGCAGTAGCGCTTACAGCTAACTTCGTAGCGCTAACTTCGTAGCGCTACGAAGTAAGTATGAAATAAGGCTAGGAGGTTATATTATATGGTTGATAATCATAAGTCTGTGCGTGCATGCTTACTTCGTACTATGTAATACGAAGTAGGGGAGGAGGGGCACAGGCTGATATTTAATTTATGTTAAATATCTAGCTTATTTAGTTCAATTATTTATAAATTTAAAAATAAAAAAAAATGAATCTAACAATAATATTGTTTTTAATAGGAGTTTTAGGTTTTGTATTAAATAGGAAAAATATTATTTTAATGTTAATATCAATTGAAATTATGCTTTTATCTATAACATTTTTAATATTGGTTAGTTCACTTAATATTGATGATATAATCGGACAAACTTATGCTATATATATTATAGTTATAGCAGGAGCTGAATCTGCAATAGGTTTGGGTATTCTAGTAGCTTTTTACAGATTAAATACCTCCCTTAAATTATATACTTATTTTATAGCTTCTCGTAAGAATATATATCCTAATTCTTACCGAAGATCTTTTTCTACAAATGCTAATCAGTCATTTGCTGCTATGCACTCTGTTAAGCGTAAAAAAAAATCGTCTCTTGTCATTCGGCCAGGCGTAGCTGTGTGCTAAGCCCGAAGGGCTAGCTTTAGCTTGCGCAGCACAAATAAATTAGATCCTTCTTTTATTGTGGGTTTAATTGATGCAGAGGGTTCTTTTGTTGTAACTATATTGAAAAACTATCGCCATCGGGCAAGGATGAGTTATACAAGCTATATTTCAATAAAAATAACATGAAAAAGATAGAGATTTAGTATTAGCAGTCCAAAATTTTTATAATAATATAGGTTATATTTCAAATATTAATAAACGGAATTGATACGCTAGGTACGAATTTAGAGTTACTAATATAAAAGATTTATATATAATTATATCACATATTGACTCTTATTCTCTTCTCACGAATAAGTATGCGGATTTTTTATTATTTAAAGAAATATGTTCTATTATTTTTAATAATAAACATAACACTCCTGAAGGATCGCTCTAGCTTGCGCATTGTGCAGCGCTCGCTCTAGCTTGCGCATTGCGCAGCGCCTCGCTTGCGCACAAAAAATTTTTAATAATAAAGCAAAGCATCCTTAAATTGAGGCTTATCTGATAATTTAAAATAAAGTTTTCCTTTAACATCAATAACACCAAGACCTATTGTTACTAGTAATATAGAAAATATTAGACCGGAATGAATAGCTGGTTTTTGTACAGGGGTGCGAAGCGCGAAGCGCGAAGCGCTTCGCACAAATTTTTGTATTTTTATAACAGGTAAATATGCTTCAGTGCGTTTTTCTGTAAGTCAATATATAAGAGATGTTTTATTATTAGAAAATTTAGGAATCTACTAAAATTGTGTAGGCGGAGCCTATAAAATTAATAAATATAAAAATCGTGATGTTTGTGAATTAGTAGTGTCAAGAATAGATGATATAGTTATGAATATTATTCATCATCTCTTTTTTTTATTAAAAAAAAAAGAGATGATGGTTCTAAATATAATTATTATATTTATTTAAAAGAAGCTGCCTTTATCATTAAAATAAAAGAGCATCTTACAAATGAAGGAATGAATAGAATAAAAGAGCTGAAAGCTATGATTAATAAGGAATAATTTAAGGTTTTGATCAAAAAAGATAAAGTGAACCTTTATCTAGTTATAGTTCCACCTATAGCTAAATTTTCAAATTGCGGGAAAGTCTTAAAGACAAATCTACCAAATTAACATAGTAATATAGTTAATGGCATAGGTAATGACTCATGGTATGGTAAAAACGATTTGTATATATAGATTATCTGCAGCCAATCACCTCCATAGGTGTGCAGTTCATCGACTAAACGGAAATTGGTTTATTTTTAATAAGCTTAAGATATAGTCAGTCTCAATGTGAAAATATTGGGGTAAAACGAAGAGGAAGTCATTTTGCTCATCTAATATATATGGACTATATTTTTATTCTATCTCATCTAACACTTTTAAGGCTAAGTCATACTACTATAGTTGCATTTAATGCAGCAAAGAACAATCATAATAACAATAAAGAAATAGTGTGAGCCTCTCGTACTGCTTTGCAGAGGAGTTCCGCACTTGGTAGCTCCAGATATTACTCTTCATGGATTTCACGTACGCAGAACAACAACGTACTACCTTCTTCTGTAAGCAAATTATCCACTAAATCGGTGCGCTGCGCAGCTTCGCTACCCGGGGGATTGGTAGAAAATAGCTTACATCCTTGATTTATCACTGGGTTTACGGATGCTGAGGGTTGTTTTAAAATAAGTTTGGTTAAAGACCCTCGTAATCGTACGGGTTGAAAGATACAAGCTTTTTTTTCAATCAACCTTCATTTAAAAGATCTAGATCTCTTAAAGGAAATTCAGGTATATTTTGGTGGTATAGGTGCGGTTACATCTTTAAATGATAAATGTTATTATGTAGTAAGTTCTTTGTCTCAAATATCTAACATAATTATCCCTCACTTTGAGAAATATCCTTTAATATCTCAAAAACAAGCTGATTATCTCTTGTTCAAAGATGTGGTATCAAGGATGTTAAATAAAGAACATTTAACTTGAGAAGGTTTAAAGCAAATAGTTGCAATAAAGGCTTCTTTAAATTTAGGGTTGCCTGATAAAATAAAACAGGTCTTCTCTTCTGTTATTCCTGTTCAAAGACCTACGACTTTTAAACCTGTAATATCACATGGTAAATGATTGCAAGGGTTTACTACAGGTGAAGGCTGTTTTTCTGTGAATATCTTTAAATCTTCACATCATAAAGTAGGTTTCCAAGTGAGAGTAGAATTCGAGTTGGCTCAACACATTCGTGATAGTTTATTAATAGAGAGTGTTAAAGATTATTTATGTTGTGGAATTGTTAGTAGTTATTCTAAAGGTATGGTGAAGTTTAAATGTATAAGTTTTACAGATATATCTTCTATAATAATTCCTTTTTTTAAAGAGCATTACCCTCTGGGTAATAAACGTTTAGATTTTGTGGATTTTTGTATAGTTGTTAAATTAATGGAAGATAAAGCTCACTTATCTGAGGAAGGACTAGAGCAAATCCGTAGTATAAAAGCAGGTATGAATACCAAAAGAGTCGATCAATAGTGAATCTTTTGGTTGCAATTAATTGCTATTGCTACTACTTATCATTTAAAAGTAGGTGTATGACTGGTAAACGGTCCGGTCCTTAGAAGATATAAGATAGATGATAGAAGATAGATACAATCCATATTAATGTTAGGGCTAGTGTCCGGAATGTCTTCGCTACGAAGAGGAAGTATTGCAATAGAATATAAATAATGTATTTAAGTATAATAATTTTACCTTTATTAGGATCTATAGTTGCCGGTTTTTTTGGTAGAAAAGTAGGGGTAAGTGGGGCTCAAGTAGTGACAACTTTAAGTGTTATAATCACAACAATTTTAGCCATAACTGGGTTTTTAGAAGTAGGATTTAATAATACACCAGTATCAATAAACTTATTTAGATGAATAGAAAGTGAATGATTTGATATTATTTGAGGATTTCAGTTTGATAGTTTAACAGTTTGTTTTGTGCATCTCTTTTATGTAAGAGAGAAGGGAGCTGTGTTGGTTTTAATCCAACTGTATAAGATGATATTTATTCATATATTAAAAGTTTTAGTGGGAACTTTAGCTGGCGATAAAGCATTATCCTGGCTATTTTCGGACGCAAGCTCGTCCCCTAACTCTAATGAAATTAGCAGGCCTCGGGGCGCTAGCTCCGCCAATGAAATTAGTCCTGGTTTCATTCTTCATAGTTCAGAAATATGCAATAAGAAGCCGTTGCTGCATAGCTTGCGCCCCCTAAAATGTACGGGGCAAGCTAACAAAAAAATATTTTCAGCCTCTAAATTCATATATGTCTGGCCGTACGGGCTTACAAATAAAATAAGCAATATGGTAAGGAACTATTCAAATTCAACTGATAGAGATACCCTTCAGCGGCCCTTAGGTCATCTGGATTCAGATTTCCTAGAATGATTTGTAGGGTTTACGGATGCGGAGGGAAATTTCTGTATTAACCGAAATCTTAAAAAAGATAAAGAGACTGTAGCTAGTTTTGCATTTATGTTTAAGATAGCCTTACATAAAGATGACGAAATGGTTTTAAGACATATTAACGATAAGTTAGGTATTGGAGGAGTACGTATTTATAAAGATGAATGTATATTTAATGTTACAGATCCTAAAGGTGTATCTTTATTAATTTCAATTTTTGATAAATATAACCTAAATACTACAAAGTTTCTTGATTATTTAGAATTTAAGGTTGCTTTCCTTTTATACACTAATATAAATAAAGATTTAGTAAGCTCTCCTGAGATGATCAAAGATAAAGTATTAGAATTAAAAAATAGAATGAACACCAATCGTACTCAATTTGATAGACCGGAAAATACTGAAATTGTCATAACCAAAAGCTGATTGCTGGGATTCATCGAAGGAGATGGATCCTTTTTGCTAAGAAGGGATACTTTAACACCTACGCTTTCTATCATGAATACGGGTGTTCAATTACCGGTTATGATCAAAATAAAGGAATTTTTAGAAAATTCTTTAGGTTTTAATACATATTCTTTATATAAGCTAAAAAACTCTTCTACTATTGCTGTAACTACAATAAAGGCTATAGATAGTAATAGCAAAAGTGAGGCTGCTCTTACTATAAAAAACATTAATGTTCTAAATAACTATATTATACCTTATTTTTCGGATATGAAATTTTTAACTAAAAAAGGTAAAGACTTTGAGGACTTTAAAATTATTAGTCAAGCTATTTATAATGGGGCTCATAGAAAAGAGGATATAAAATACTTAATCTTAAAATTAGCCAATACCATGAATAATTTTAGATTATCTACCTATAAAGGAGCAGTTCTATCTTTAAGCCAAAAAGAAATTAGCGCGTTATTGCATGCAGCACCTACAGTAGAATATCTTATGGATGGTAGAGTGATTGATAGTACAACCAAAAAACTACTACCTAGACAAAACAGTTGTGTGTATGAAATATATGAAGAGGAAGGGGTTTTTTTTTTGGCTAATACTTTAACTGAAGGGGCTTCAATTGTAGGGTTATACCCTGACACATTAAGTAAATGTTTAGATGTTGAAGTCTTAAATTCAGAGGGGGTGTTCATAAAAATTAAAAAGCATAAAATAAGAAGAGTAAGAGTATTCGCTCCTATTTCTTAGCTGTAATTTTTATGGTAAGGCAAGGCAAGTATGAAGCAGCTAATCCGTACTTCGTACTCGGTAGCGCAGCATACTTCTAATAAAGCCACTAAATACAAATTTTTTTTTTAATAATAATCACCATTAAAATATTTTAATGGATATTCTTTAATTAGCGAGTCCTTCGGAGCAAGCTTGAGTTATTATATTGACCACTAATTCTGAGTATGAGTTAGTTATATTAATGAAGGTAATATAATACGCTACCCTAGGCTAGCAGGATTTTTCTTAACTAAGGAGGAGAATATTTTTAGGAATTGAGCAAGATTATGATCAAACAATTCCGTGCTTATACAAATAGGTGAAAACGGTTAATGAGGATATACTTAAAGACCGTCGGCAGTTATAAATGTCGCTACAGACTAGTTCACCGGGGTTAGGCTGAAATGTCTGTCCGAATGTATAGTCGGGCCCTAGAAAGAGTGCGATATCTTAGGGAGGAAATATTTATCCGATACGCTACGCACAGTGGATAGCCTTATCACAAAAGGTAATAAACTCCTAAGTAGTGAAACTACTCTTAAAGTCTATTCCTAAGACAGGTGACTTTAAGGTTTGGTTAACTAGGGTTGTTCTATGCTAATACCTGTATTAATAATAAGTTCATTAGTTCATATTTATTCTATAAGTTATATGAGTAATGATCCTCTTTGTGTCCTTGGAAAACACATTTGTGGGGATAAATCGCCAAATTCCGGGAACTCCTTAAAATTTATGGTACCAAGCAAAATTTGAAAAAATTTATGTGGATGAATTAATCACTCATGTAAGGTAATAAGTCATAAGATGATTGAAAAAGAAATAGGTAACCGCGGATCTAAATCAAATTATAATATTATTTGTAAAAGAGCAACGAGTAAATGGTGATTGATGAGTAATAGTATTACTCATTTAAGATGTACTCTAATGGGTTTCGAAAGAAACTATCAAATAAAAAACCTTTCTAACCAATTAAATAAAAAACAATATTCTACCTTAAAAATTTCACCTTTATTTTGAACTGGCTTAATAGAGGCTGAAGGTTCATTTAGTATTATATTAGATAAACAAATAGCTAGAAAATTAGGTTGAATAATTCAAGCTAAATTTCAAATAGGATTACACATAAAAGATGCAAATTTATTATTAAAATTACAACAATATTTAGGAGGTATTGGAACAATACATAAATATCCTAAACTAGATAAAGTAATATATTCAATAGATTCTAATAAAGATTTACAAAAATTGCTTATCCATTTTAATAAATATCCATTGATAATCGAAAAAGCTGCAGATTTAGACTTATTTAAACGAGCAGTAGAATTAATAACAAATAAAACTCATTTAACAGTACTAGGATTATTAAATATAATAAATATAAAAGCATCTATGAATTTAGGTTTATCTGATAAATTAAGAACCGAATTTAAAGGATATATTCCAGTAGGAAGACCTATTATAAATACAAAAAATATACCGGACCCATTTTGAATTTCAGGTTTTGTTAGTGGAGAAGGATGATGCATTAATAACGAATTCAAGTAATAAAATTGGAAAAAGAATTCAATTAAGATTAAGAATAGTCCAACCTGATAGGGATTTAAAATTGTCGCTTGCGCTACTTCGTCGAAAATATAGTAAAATATTTAGGTACAGGTAAAATATACAAATACCCTGATAAATTAGCACTAAGTTTAACAATATTAAAACTTAGTGATATAAATGAAAAAATTATTCCATTTTTTAATAAATATCCTATAGATGGTATAAAATTAAACGATTATTTAGATTGATGTTAAATCAATCAATTAATGAATAATGGTTTACATTTAACAGATGGAGGATTAAATATAATACAAAAAATAAAATCAAGGATGAATAAAGGTAGAAGTTAAGGTTTAATTGCATGATAAATTTGACAGCGATGCACAATCAAAGATTTTTTAGTTATTTAAGTTTGTTTACTTTTATGATGATCATATTAGTAACAGCTAATAATTATTTATTATTATTTGTAGGATGAGAGGGTTTCCAATATAGCCCTATATGGTTTCACTCATACAGACCCAAATTATTTCACTTTAACGGGGGCGGGTCGCCAAGGCAGTGTGAAAACGATGGTTTAAATAACGGTACTTCTTTAGTTATAGGATCTTTGATGGGTAATTCTTACTTAGAGTTAAGCACCAAAGGTGTTAGAATAATATTTATAAAATGCAGTAAGGACATTGGGTACTTAATGCACATCCATAACTTATTATCTAGTGTAGGTTTCTGTCGATTTAAAAAACCTAAATTAAAAACGTTATATACTAAAAAACATAAAAAACTTTATTATTGAAAATTCGAAAGTTTTTATCTAACACAGTTTAACTGGCTATATGAATTGTTCTATAGTGATAAATTTAAGGTTTTAAGCTTAAATTTAAAAGAGTATTTATCGCCTTTAGTTATTGCTACTTGATATTTAGATAATCCAGGTAAATTGTTTTTAGCAAATAATCAAAGGTTTTATATAAATATTGAAGATTTAGACTTTATACTTTTAATATTTAAAGATAGGTATAATATAGGCTTATATTATAGATTTGAGAATAATGGTAAAGTAGCTTTTTATATAGAAGATAAAAGTTTAAATGCTTTTATAAACTTGATAAGGCCTTATGTACCTTCTTCTCTAGAAAGTGTTCTAAAAAATCCGCATACTAAATTAACTATATGGACACTTCGGCAGGATGATCATAAAGGCCCGGCTTTAAGAAAAAGTTTTAATTTTGGTGCTGCTACTGCGCAGATTAAAGGTACGCAAACAGGTGGCTTAGGACTTTTTAGTTCACACTTCTCTAAGAAGTCTAAACTGAAAGGTATAATAAGTTATTCTACTAGCGTTCAAGATATTAAGTATTCTGCTAAGTATAAAAAAGAATATGTATTAACTAATATTCAAAAAGAGGCATTAATAGGTATAATGCTTGGTGATGGCTTTATAGAAAGAGCTAAACCTAGTCACAATACAAGAATTAGATTAGAACAATCTTACCCTGAAAAAAGTGAATACTTAAAAAGCCTACATGAATTATTAGGACCTTTAACTGCAATGGAGCCAGCCAGCCAGCCCGCCATATTGACTAGAAATGATAAAAAAAGGGGGAATTATAACTCAATCCTTATATTTTAGAACTCTAGCTATGCCTTGTTTAAATTATTTGCATGATCTATTTTACAGCAACAGTGTAAAAATAGTACCAAGAAATTTAGATGAACTGTTAACAGCTAGAGGGTTAGCATACTGAATCATGGATGATGGAGGAAAAACTTCTCATAATCAAACCGTTCTTCATACCCAGAGCGTTTACTTTACAAGAAGTTGAATTTATTCAAACTGTTTTAAAAAAGAGTTTTGGTTTAAGAACTAGTCCCCTCCGGGGCTTTGCCCTGGAGGGGATAAGCCCGCCAGGGCTAGATTGGAAGAAAAAAGCAGGATCAATGAATTATTTACATACCTGTACGACAGGAGACTAAATTAAAAGACATTGTTGGACCATACATGCATGAGTCTATGCTATATAAAATATAAGAAAAGTTTTATAAAGTATAAGTGAAATTATAGTTAGTAGTATAATATATCAGATAATAATAAAAATAGAATGTATATATTTTAATGCTACTAGCGATACAGTTGCAAACGATCAAAAAAAAAGAGTTTACTTTTAGATCGTCGGTTATTTTATTAATCGCTACAGACTGGTTCAACTGTAGGTGTCAGAAATGATGCTTAATGTACAGTCGGAATCTTTATATTTAATAAATATACCAAGGCTCTAGGTAAATCCAATTAGGTATTAGAGTACAGGAAACAAATGCTAACTCTTAAGGTTTTCATGTTTAGTTTATAGTAACTCTTATTGTTACATTAATTCCCTATATTGTATATAAATATTTACTCTTAACGTCTGTTTATTTGTTTGTTTATATATCTTATATTGCTTTGATACTATCTAGTATTGCGAATATTAGACCTTAATGCATATGTTTTAAAGATTTGGTAGGAGTTTGTTCTTATCTTCTAGTAAGTTTTTGATTTACTAGAATAGCAGCAAATCAAAGCTCTATGTCTGCCTTTTTAACTAATAGAGTGGGAGATTGTTTATTTACTATAGGTATGTTTGTTATCTTGTGATCTTTTGGTAATAATCAAGAAATAGTTAAAGAATCCAATGTAAGGAAAAAGTATAACAGTAGCTCCGCGAGGCTCCGCCTACTAAAATATAATGGTATCCTTTTACCTGTTTCGCTGGCTAGCGCACCCTTTGTAGCAGGTGCGCGCAAGGTTAAAATACAATTAAGACATTATTCTTCCAATGTACAGTCCAACATTGGACCATATTTAGCGGGACTGATTGAAGGTGATGGTCATATAGCTGTACAGGACGAAAAATCTAATTCTAGAGTACATCGTCCTAAGATTATTATTGCTTTTAATATTAAGGATAAACCTTTAGCTGAAAAATTATGTACTTTATTAAAAGTAGGTAAAGTAATTGATAAATCTAAAGCAGGTCATGTTTTATTACAAATATTAGCTAAAGAAGAAGTATTAAAAATAATTAATCTTATTAATGGTTATATGCGTACTCCTAAAATAGAAGCTTTACATAGAGCTATTAATTGAATAAATGAATATGATGGTAGCTCTATACCATGTTTAGGTTTAGATGTTTCGTCTTTGATGGATAATAGTTGATTAGCTGGTTTTACTGATGCTGACGGTAATTTCTCTATTACTGTTTATGACAGAAAGAAAAAGAATAATACAATAAATACTAATGTTCAAACTTTTTTCCGTATAGAAGTTAAACAGAATTATTCTAGAGAAGTTAACACGGATCAAGGAGGAGCTAGTTATTTTAATATTCTGACAAAAATTGCTGAATTCTTTACTGTAAACCTATATACTAGGACTAGAACTAAAGATGATAAAGTATTTTATGCCTTTATGGTTATATCTCATAATTTTAGAAGTCATAATATAGTTCGTACTTATTTTGACCGTTTTCCTTTGTATTCTTCCAAATATCTAGCTTATAAAGATTGATGTCGTGTTCAAGATCTTCATAGAGGAGTTTCTTTAAATAAAGAAATTTTAAATGAGATTAAGATTATAAAAGATCAATTTAATTCTAAGCGTAAAGTATTTAATTTCTCACATTTGGATTCTTTAATTATTTAAAAGTTGCCGTGAGTAATAGTAATATTACTTTTATTATATAACTGTATGCGGGAAACCCTAAAGTCTTTTTATAGGATATTGTGGAAACTTTGTAAAAATTAAGTGTACACAGACCTTAAATATTAAAAAGAATAGATTTTATGAAAATAAATGATAATGGACAATCCGCAGGAAATGAAGTAAAATTAATTATATTAGTACCTAATATTTTTAACTAAAATAAGATCCTCAGAGACTACACGTTATACCCCCAGTGTAATTTATTAATAAACTGGGTGAATATGTAGTCCAGTTATAGTTGAAATACTATATTTAAACTGAACTTAGATTACGCTACTGTATTTTCTTTATCTCCTTATATTAATCAAGACATAGTAACAATAATTGGAATATGTTTATTAATAGGAGCTATGGCTAAAAGTTCTCAAGTAGGATTACATGTTTGACTACCTATGGCGATGGAAGGTCCTACTCCCGTTTCTGCTTTAATACACGCTGCTACAATGGTTACAGCTGGTGTATATTTATTAATACGTACATCTCCTTTATTAGAATATAGTTCTACTGTTTTAATTTTATGTTTATGATTAGGAGCTATTACTACCGTTTTTAGTTCTCTTATTGGATTATTCCAACAAGATATTAAAAAAGTTATAGCTTATTCTACTATGAGTCAATTAGGTATGATGGTTATTGCTATAGGTTTATCTTCTTATAATTTAGCGTTATTTCATTTAGTAAATCATGCTTTTTATAAAGGATTATTATTCTTAGGTGCTGGTGCAGTTATTCATGCAGTTAATGATAATCAAGACTTTAGAAAATATGGAGGATTGATTAGATATTTACCTTTAACATATTCTGTTATGTTAATCGCTAGCTTAAGTTTAGTAGCTTTCCCTTTCATGACAGGATTTTACAGTAAAGATTTTATATTAGAATCTGCATTTGGTCAATATTCTTATAGTAGTGTTGCAGTATATGTTATCGCAGTCATAGGTGCAATATTTACTACTTTATATTCAGTAAAAGTTTTGTACTTAACATTCTTAACAAATCCTAATGGGCCTAATAAATTCTATGATATTAAAAGTAATTATATCGCGCATGAAGGTGATATTTTCTTAAGTTTACCTTTAGTCTTATTAGCTATATTTTCTATTTTTTTTGGTTATATTACTAAAGATATTTTTATTGGTTTAGGTACTGGATTTTTTGTAGACAATAGTATATTTATCCATCCTACTCATGAGATAATGATAGATACTGAATTTGCTGTTCCTACGCTTTTTAAATTATTGCCTTTAATTTTTACTATATCTTTTAGTATTATAGCTATTGTTTTATCTGAATTTTTATCTGAAAATCTTATTAATTTTAAATTATCTAAATTAGGTTATAAAATATTTGGTTTTTT
The DNA here is from genome assembly GCA_000193285.1 of Magnaporthiopsis poae ATCC 64411. NCBI lineage: Eukaryota > Fungi > Ascomycota > Sordariomycetes > Magnaporthales > Magnaporthaceae > Magnaporthiopsis > Magnaporthiopsis poae. The sequence continues at coordinate 54,024 of GL877171.1, read as the reverse complement.
TAATCAAAGATTTTTAGTGGAATTATTTTACAATAAATATATTACAAGCTTAGTATTACATTTAGGTGGACAGACTACTAAGGTTTTAGATAAAGGAAGTATAGAATTAATAGGACCTTATGGTCTTGAGGTGGGGCTACTTTATTTAAGTAAAAAGCTTTCATCTTTAAACACAAGTGTAGTTACAAATTATGCTTTATATATTTTAATAGGATTTACTGTTTTAACTTTTAATATGACTTTAATGTATAGCCTACAAACTGAATTCAATTTGGTTTTATTATTGCTAATATGTTTTTCATTTTTTGCTGACAAAGGAGAGCTTAACTCGAGTAAGGATTAATCGTCCATCTGAAAAAGCTTTAACTAGTACGTTTAAGAGAAAGCATGTAGCAGTAGTTCAAGGTTTCACTGCTCCGCTGCTCCGCAAAAAAAGCGTTTTAATCTAGAGGTACTCGTAATTATGGAACAGTAAAGTCTACTATCCAGTTAAATCCATGATTTGTAACAGGATTCGTTGATTAGCCCTACTTCGTCAGGGCTAGGAAGGTAGTTTTATCTTACATGTAGCTTAGCTTGCGCAGCAGAAAATATTCTAATACACGTTTTGTAGCTGCGTACTGCGCAGATAAATTATACCAATATTTTCAATCTCTATACATGAGAAAGATTTACCTATACTGGAAGCTATAAAATCTTACTTTGGTGGAATAGGTCGTATATCTAAACACGGGACTTCTAGTTATAACTATATTGTAACATCTTAAAATCAATTGGCTATAATTTTGTAGCCCTGACGAAGTAGGGCTACTCATTTTTATAATTATAAATTAATTACTGCGCAAGCTATATAATTAGCAGACTACCGTTTATTTAGTAAGGGTTTTGAATTATTTAAACAAAAAGCTCATTTTACTAATGAAGGGTTACAATCTATTGTAGCTATAAAAGCTAGTTTAAATTTAGGTCTTAGTGAGGATTTGAAAGCCGCTTTTCCCGATATTACTCCTGTTTCTAGGTCACTAGTGGAAAACTTAAAAGTACCTCATCCAGAATGAATGGCGGGTTTTGCATCAGGTGATGGGTCTTTTTCAGTTGGAATCTCGCCATCTCTAAATATTAAGGTAGGATTTAGTGCAAGTTTATAATTTAAAATTACTCAACATAATAGAGATAGAGCATTACTAGAAAATTTTATTAATTACTTTGGGTCGCTAGCTCCTTAGCTTGCGCAGGAAGGAACATCATTTTTTTTTTAAATGATGGATCGCTTGCGCTACTTCGTCGAGAATACAGTTGATTATAGATGTATAAGTCTTACTGATATTCATCAAATAATTATACCCTTTTATTACAAACATAGGATTTTAGTACTTCGTGGTAAAAGCATTAGATTTTAAAGATTGATGTAAAGTGGCGGATATTATGGCTAGTAAAGATCACTTAACTCTAGACGGGTTAAATCAAATACGTGCTATCAAATCTGTTGCTTGTAGGCGTAGCCTAGCAATGAATAAAGCAATACTATAAAATAAATAGCCTTGCTTCATACTACGGACCTTTTGAATGCGTAGCGTCACGAAGACCTTTTAGCTTTGGATGCTTCTCCTCCACCTACGGACGGAAGGAAGAAAAGTTTTACTTAAATCAAGTGAAGCTATTACTAGTTAAAATACTACTGTTATTCAAAAAAAATATCCATTTTTTTGGTATACTATAGGATTTGTTCTTATAGTAACTTATATTGTTTTAGATGCACAAGGTAATATTTTATTAAATTTTGTTTTAGTAAGTATAATATTGTTCGTTGTTTTAATTTATAGTGTTATTTACAGTAATGGTAGCGAAGCAACTAATTCTTAGCTTTAGCTTGCTTTAGCTAGCGCTTATTTCATAATAGTGCTGCTTACTTCTAGCGAAGTGTACTTCGAATGAAGTAAGCATGCTTATTACTACTTCGTAGTAAACACTAACTTAAGCGTTTATACTGTTCGCAATACTTGATATTATAAAAATAACTGATCAAGAGGCTATAGAATATCTAAAAGCACATGGAGCAAATTGTTATTATAAAGGATTAAGTATAAAATCTTATACTAAAATATTAATATAGTAAATAATAATTAAAATTATTAAGAAGTGTAAAATGTAATAATTTATGTTATTCTAAATAATAATTAAAATTATTAAGAAATGAAAACAGATATAATAAAGAAAAATTGTAATAATTTACTGTTTCATTTTCATTTTCTTGCTGCGCGCTTCGTTGCTTCGCAGTAAAATAATTATCTCTATTGTAATATTGTTAACATTAATACGTAAAAAGTATTCATCTATATATAAAAAAAAATGCCTCAATTAGTTCCCTTTTATTTTTTAAATGAAGTAACTTTTACTTTTGCAATAATAACTATTATTGTTTACATGGCATCTAAATATTTCTTACCTAGATTTGTTCGTTTATTTCTATCGCGTACTTTTATATCAAAATTATATGACAATAAATAATTATTGCGCTTACGCAGTAGCGCTGCATACGAAGTACGCGTCCTCTTGAGGAAAAGAAAAACCCATTTATATAAGTTTTATAAAGTAAATCCTACTGTAAAGTAAAGTAGATAAAACTAAAGAAAATAAAGTAAAGTAAAGTAAAGAAAAGTAAAGAAAAGTAAATAAAAGAAAATAAAATAAAAGTAAAGAAAGTAAAGTAAAGTATTATAATTTATTATAATATAGTATTTAGTGATAAACTTTAGTTTAAATTAATTTTTAGAAAGGAAAGTCTATAGCTACTAAAATAGTTCTATATTAATAGTAAGTTAAAGTTCATAGTATTTTATAGAAAATATAAAAAGATCATAAATAATTTAATATTGTTATTAATAAGATCTATATTGAGATTACAATCTTGTATGGGAATTTTTTTTTTTTAGATAAGATAATAAATAAACAAAATATAGCTTATGTTTTACCTAAATTAACTTATATTAAGTTATGTTTACAATTCCAGTTTAAATGATGATGACGGTAGTACTTCGTACTTCGTACTTTGTACTTCTAATACTAAGCGGTAAAAATTTAGCTTTACTTATGCTGATCCGAAAGGTGTATGCTTGGTTATTCTGAATAGAATTGAATAATATATATTATATATACCCTGCTCTATGGTAGGTGCTTATCATATGGCCTTACTATGAAATAAACCGCAGAAATACTCTA
>GL877171.1:17621-37519 GCA_000193285.1 Magnaporthiopsis poae ATCC 64411 | reverse complement strand
TTTAATTTGTTTATTATCCTTTCTTTTTTCCTTCTGGTTTTTATAATTACTACTGGTGATCTTTGTTTTTATACTACTGACTCTTATTATACAGCAGCAAGCGCATTGATTATTTTTACAAACCCTAAGGAGCAAAAGCAATCTATTATTCAGGACAATAAATTGAAGTCAGGGGTTTATCGTTGGACTAATAAAGTTAATGGAAATGCTTATATTGGTAGTAGTAAAAATCTGGGTCCTAGACTTCAACAATATTATGGGAAAAGTTTAGTAAATAACCAGAAAACCAGTTTAATATCCCGAGCTATATTAAAGTATGGCCATGAAAATTTTACTTTAGAAATCCTTGAATATTGTGGTAAAGATGAAACTTTACAAAGAGAACAGTATTATATGGATTTATTAAAACCCGTTTATAATATATTACTCATTGCTGGTTCACCTTTAGGGCGTAAACTACCCTTAGAAGTTAAAATTCAGATGGCTAAAAGTAAGTTAGGTTTCACTCACTCAGAGGAAACTAAAGCTTTAATGTCCAAATTAGCCCAAAATCGGATTTTCTCAGATATAACTCGAGCAAGATTAAGTCTTGCCCGTCAAGGTAAAAAGTTGTCATTAGAAACTTTAACTAAAATGTCTGAGGCTAAATTAGGGGTTAAAAGACCCAAAGATACTATAGATAAGATTAAAGCTTACCAATCTACAAGGGTTAAACAACCTGTTCCTGGTATAAGTTTATCAGTAACAGATCTTAATACCAATGAAACAGTAATTTACGAATCTGTACGTAAAGCAGCGGTTGCACTTGGGACTAGCCATACTACAATTAGAAATTGTTTGAAATGTAATAAACCTTTTAAAGAAAGATATTTGTTAATAATGGTTTAAGAACGCTTCGCCCATAATGTAACTAGATTCAACTGAATTACTTAGGGCGGTGGCGTATGAAGTTCGCGAGCTACGCACCTCATTTCGGTGAATGGTAGTATTTTTCTCCTTGGCTTCTCTGCATAAGTTGTCCTACGGAGAGGAACTTCGTACGCCCTAATATTCTTCCCCCTCCTAGAAGGCAGTGCGCTACGAAGTGCTACCCACATTTTTTAAATATTGCTTGTTAATAGCGGAGCACGTAAAAAAAAAAATAAATAAACTTTAAAACCTATAATAGGAAAAAAAAGTAAGGTTAGTCAGAGCTATAAAAATTATTTAAGGCAGATGTAAAATAGATTAAGACCTTAGATGATGAATATTTAATAGTATATCCCTTAATTCTTATAGCTAATTATTTTCCTAAGCGCTTTATTTAATTTGTTTAGTTTTATTATTTAATGGAAATATGGTATTTCCTACAAGGAAAGCAAGATTTTTAATTTTTTTATCTACTTTTAATGAAAGGTTAATAAAAAAAAATTTTAATACTATAATTCCTTTAGATATTTGTTCAATCCCTACTTTAGATGATGGTTGATTATCTGGTATAACAGATGGAGAGGGTTCATTTACTTGTTCATTACTTTCTAATAGTTCTGCTTTTAGGTATAGATTTATATTAACTCAAAAGTGGGAAGCCAATAAATATGTTTTTGAACATTTAGTAAATATATTAAATAGATATTCAATTGAAGGTTCAGTTGTGCCACATCATGCAGATAATGTATGAGAACTTAGGGTAAATGGACTAAAAAATTGTAAAGGTTTGTTTGTTTATTTTGATAATTATAATCTTATGTCTAAAAAGAAAGATAGTTATTTAAAGTGAAAATTACTTTATGTCAGATTAGTTAATAAAGATCATTTAAATAATGATACTAGATTAGAATTAATTAATTTAGCTAAACAAATAAATAAAGTTATATAACCTATATGAATTTAGGAAAATAAAGTAAGGTTTAGCCGTAAGCTATAAGAATTATTTAAGGCAGATGTAAAATAAAAGACCTTATATAATGAATACTATTAAGTATACCTTAATTTTAGTTTTTGCTATACTATTTATTGTGTAATTCTTAGAAAAAAACAATAAAATGCAGAAGCAATATTGGTGTGACTATTATAAAGATAGTCTTACGGTCAATATCTTTTCCCCTATAAGACAAGACCGTCGGTTTTCTAAGAAATCGCTACAGACTGGTTCACCGGTAGGTGGCTGAAATGCTGCTTAATGTACAGTCGGATTCCTCTAGGAGTATTCCTAGGCTAGTTAACCTATACTAGATTATATAATTAAAGGGATGTCGTTAGGGCTAGAAATATATAATTCTTTTTCTAATATAAATAATTATATAGTATGGAATTGGATTCTTCGGACATCCTGAGGTTGCATATATAGGCCTCTTGACGTCGCCATATGCTGAGACTGCTTCGCTTTGTTGTTCTAAATACTCCATCTTAAATGATAAAGTGAAAAAGTTAGGACAAAGAAGTATATCAGCAGGTAATATTTTTTATATAAAAAATAAAACCTCAGAGACTTTACGCGACGGGATTGTAGTAAATTCAGAACAGGTTAAACATATATCAAAACATGTACCTAAGCATTTGAAGCCTATTAATGACGAACAATTAGGTCATTATTTAGCAGGCTTAATTGATGGTGATGGTCATTTTAGTAAAGCTAAACAATTAGTTATAGTGTTTAGTTCTCCAGATGCATTTCTTGCTTATTATCTAAAAGAAAAGTTAGGTAATTGTAATGTAAAAAAGGTGAAAGTTAAAAACGCATATCTTTTAATAATGTCTAAAAAGGAAGGAATACTAAATGTGCTTAACTTAATTAATGGTAAATTAAGGTCAGAAAATAAATTTAACCAAGTAATTAATAATATATTAAATAATGATAGTTATAAAGATATAAATATGAATTTTACTATGAACTTAACAGATGATTTTCATAATCATTGGTTAGCAGGTTTTTCTGATGCTGACGCTAGTTTTCAAGTAAAGATTATTAACCGTGATACTAGAAAAAACCCAGAAATAAGATTAAATTTTCAAATCGATCAAAAAAATAATATATTATTAATGAAAATAAAAAATTATCTAGGGGGTAACATTGGGTATAGAAAATCCCAAGATACCTACTATTATGGTTCTACTAGTTTTGGTTCTGCTAAAAATGTTATAGAATATTTTAATCAATTTAATTTACAGTCTAGAAAACATGTAAGTTATTTAAGATGAAGAAAGGTCTATACATTAATACAAGACAGAGAACATTTAACAGATAAAGGATTAATAAAAATTAAAAATATAAAAGCCTTAATTAACCATCATGAATAAAATATTACAATTCAAGATAAAGTCCTAACAAGAATATAAAAGTTCTTGAGAATTAATTGGAACAGACTTTGATTTTAAGTCAATGCTGTTCTGTTAATCAAAATATTTGTTATATTTTAATTGTACCAGCTTTTGGTATAATTAGTACAACTATATCAGCTAATTCAAATAAATCTGTATTTGGTTATATTGGAATTTAAGAAACCTTTAGCAAGTTTCATTATTAAGTTCATCAGTATCAAACTCCGGGGAAGCCCTAAAGCTTCTGGTACCAAGCTATAGTTGAAAGGCTATATGTGGCTGAACTTATTACTCAGATATGGTAACAAGCCAGAAGATTTTTAGTAATAGAAATGGGTGATCGCGGATCTAAATCAGTAATATTATTTAATATTACTGTAAAAGAGCAACGAGTAGATGGTACTGGATATAAAAAGTTTTTTTATATTTAAGGTGTATTCTAAGTAGCCTTGAAAGAAGGTTTGTTCTATTTCCTAGCGCGTAGTACTTCGTAGCTAGCTATGTTGTAGTTATTAGTTAGTATGTATGTATAAATCCCATGCTTACTTCATACGAAGTGCGCTTCGTTAGAAGTAAGCCTGAAGTGATGAGTTATTTATTGATACAGCAACGCTACTTCTGTAGCCCCGGAGGGGGGTTAGGGGGTAGTACTACGTAGTACTTCGTAGCAGAAATAAGAAGACTTCGTAGCAAGCAGTACTTTTTAGCCCAGCTTTGCTGGGCTACGAAGTCTTCTTACTAGTAATCTAGGAATTAAGAATAATTAAATAAATAAGATAGCTAGACCAGATATAGCATACGAAGTACGAAGTACGAAGTACGAAGTAAGCAAGACACAGTTTTTATTTCTGCATGTAATTTTTTTTTTTAACATCATCAACGCTATTTCTCTAATTTTCTTTTATGCGCTACGAAGTATTACTTCGTAGACCCATTATTTATTTTTCAAGGTTACCATTTTATTGATCCATCCATTCCTTATCCTTTGGATTAGCCAGCGACCATCATAGGATTCATCCATCCATCACAGGATCCTGTTTATTTCGTGCTGCTACTAAGTAAGCAAGCATTACTTTATCGCAGTTTTAGCGTTATTAGTTGCATTGTAAACGCTTAAATATTATATTTAGTGCAGCTACGAAGTAAGCAAGCACTAAAAAAAAACAAAACCATTAGCGCTTACTTCGTAGCTGCACATATTCACAATAGTCTTAGCTAGCGAAAGATAATACTGATTGCGCGCTCTTCACGGGAGCAAAATAATAAGACAGGCTAGCCCCCTAATCCTTAGGTATTTTCAATGGTATATCCTAGTGTACGTTAAAGACTGGAGTGTCTACAAGAATTATTCTATATAATTTGATATGATTAATAGTAATAACTATTAAAAGACCAATTCCTTTAACGAGAAAGAGTTTGGGTCACAAGTCTGAACTAGAATTTAGAAACTTATAGCTCTAGAAAAGAACCCTTTTCTGGGGGACATGGTATAAGTCCTAAATTGACGAGATATGTAGGACCAAAATCCCTACAGATTCCACAACTTTTTTGTTCTAGAGCAGGATATTTATGAATATCCCGATTCTAATTTTAATAGTGAAAGTATTATGAAGTTACCTATTTATAAAGGACACTCACTTTGTGACACCATAAATTAAAAAGCCAGCTGTAAAAAAAAACTTTATATATAAGACAAGTAGTTCAATTGAATTGAACAAAAATTTAGCATATTCTTGCGTGCGTAGCACTACTTTAGGTAATAGTAAAAGAAATTTTACTACATCTAAACCCATGTTAGCTGACCCAGATAAAATTCTTAATAGAGCCTCAGCCTTTAGTAAAGAAATGGAAGAATATAAAAAAAAATTGGGTCAATCTAAAGCCATGGAAAAAGAACGTGAGCAAGAAAAATTATCAGAACAGGCAGGTACTTCGCAGGCACAGCAAGATAAATTAGCAGAACAGGGAGTAGCATCACATTCTCAGCAAGGACAAGAAGAAAGAAATTTTTTACTTGATCGTGGTAGGGAAGTAGATGATTGAATGATTAGGCAGAAAGTAAATGTCACAGATAATTTGGAACAACGTATAGCAAAATTAGCGGTTTTTGTCTCTCCTGAGAGAATGCGAGAATTATTGAAGGAATTCCAGAGTGAGAGACTTAGACTAGTAGGTAATATGACTGAAAAGTTAGATAACTTAGATAAGGAATTTCCAGCGTACCCTAAATCTGTGGCTTTTTTAGATAAAAAAATAGATATAGAAGCTAATGGGTTTAAAAAGATGACACAGGAATTACAGAAGGAGGAGGAAAAATTACATAAGGAAATTCAAAAGAGATCTGATTATCCGCAGAATAAGGAGCAATATGAAAGGGAAAGATTAGAATGGAAGGCGGATTTAGGTAGAGAGGTTAGTAGTTGTAGGAAAGAGAAACAGGATTTAAAAGAACGTGTAAAGTCCAATCTTGAAACAGCTAGTGAAATGGCTCAAGATTTAATGGATGAAACTGGTCCTGACTATACTGGTGGGGACGATTAAAAAACTGGTGGTACTAGCTTCATACGAAGTACGCTTACATCGTAGCATTAAAAAACAGGTCAAAGTCTGAAACTCGGGTTTACGCTATGATGTCTATTGGAATATTAGGATTTATTGTTTGAAGTCGTGTGGCTTCGCACCATAGTGATATGGGGATTTACATTATTTACTTTGCTATATGCATGAACGGTTTAGTGTTGCTAATTGGTACCTTGAAAGGTAAAAATTCAATTAGCTATACCTTACATGCAGGCAATCTGTCCCTGTGCCCATTAAAGAGTAGTAAACAGAGTGCTTCAGAGACTATACGCAAATCATCTTTCAATTTTTCGGCTTTTCGTGAGAATTATAATACGCTATTTGGTAAAACTGGGGAATATCTATCCGATAAATGGTTGACTTGATTTATTGGGTTTACAGAGGGAGATGGTGCCATACAAACTTACGGTAATGGGAGAAGAGTACGTTTTGTTCTAACTCAAAAAGAAAGTGGTATCCTTTATTATATCCATAATATGTTAGGTATTGGTACTGTAAAGCATTTTCCACAAGGAACAAGTGGTAACAAAAATGACTTTTATAGATTAATTGTAGATGATCCCTCACACATTCTTCTACTCGCCTTTTTATTTAACGGTAATATCGCTATTACACATAGAATTAAACAATTAGCTTTGTGAGTTCAAGCTTTAAACTTTCGTTTTGGAGCAAATACAATTCAATTGATTAATACTTCCGTAACAGTTACATTAGAAGATGCTTGATTATCAGGGTTCACCGATGCGGAAGGATGTTTTAATGTATCCATTACATCCAATGCAAGATATGTATTAGGTCATGTTATAAAAATGCGGTTTATACTGGATCAGAAGGATAGTTCTATCCTTCATATTATACAACATATTTTTGGTTTTGGTAAAGTTACTCTTAGATCCGGAAAGGACGATGTTTATCGTTACACAGCTACAGGGTTTAAATCAATGAATGATGTAATATCTTACTTTAAAATATTTCCATTGCTAACTAAAAAGGCTCTTTCTTTTGATAAGTGGTTAACTATCCATAATCTTGTGATTAATAAATTACATCTTACTGAAGATGGATTAGCCCAAGTAAGAGTTTTACAGAAACAAATTAATCTTAACAATAGTATAACAATAAAAACAGGATCTGCTTGCCCTTAATTGAAAGATGAAGATATAGTCCGGTTCTCCTTGTGAAAGGAGCGCTATAACTATATAGTTAAGCGGGTAGATATGAAAAATATCTATTAACAATTTTAGCATCACATGTATACTGTTGGTTTAGACGTGGATACAAGAGCATATTTCACAGCTGCAACATTAATTATTGCAGTACCTACAGGAATTAAAATATTTTCATGGTTGTCGTCTTCCTTTAGTAAGAAGCTTATTATGACCAAAATCGATATTATAATAACTATTATATTTTTATTTTATATTGTTTTTATTGAATCAAGATTTTTTTTTGCAATTGGGGTTTTAAAATTTGAATTTGTTAACTATTTAAATTATTTTTTATTAGAATTATATGTGAGAAGTAACAGCAAGTTTAGATCATATATTATCAAAATAAGCAGGGTTTTAGGTCTAAATTTTTTTGCTTATCTTTCGTATCAAGAAAATAAACGGACTAATTATAATTTTATGCCTGCGTTGCGTAACGTCATAAAAAACTTGGATAGTATATTACAAACTAGAGTGGGTGGTGGTAAAGGTTTTGGTGTTGGCATTGGTATTAGTAATTCTAGATATTATTCTACAGGGAGATTTAATAAAGATAATAATTCAATTATTGAATTGTTTAATAATAACGATTGTTTTTATATTGTAGTATTTAAAAGTAATAAACATAAATTAGGTGAAGGGGTTTCTTTAAATTTAGTTCTTAATTCTAAGGATGAAAAATTATTATATGAATTTTTAGATATTGTAGGTAGTTGTGGTAAAATTACTGCTAGAAAAAATTACTATTGTCTTACCGTTAAAGATTTTAAAAGTATAATTGAAAAAATTATCCCTTTTTTAGAAAAAGAAATAGGTGGTTTAAGTGAAAATAAACAAAAAGCTTTCCATTATTGAAAAGAAACTGCTAGTTTAATTAATCAAGGTAGTCATACTACTTTTGAAGGACTTAAAGAAATTAAGAAAATAAAATTATTAATGTATAATTTTAATATTAATGAAGAATTAAGTTTAGTACCATATGGTACTAATTTATCTTCTACTGTAGGTTATTTAAAATTTTCTAATATGGAACGTAGTTTAATAAAAATTCCTTTTGATAAAATGCCTGTTTTTATTGGTATTATTCTTTCAGACGCTACTTTGCAAAAAGTTAATGAGAATGGTGATGCTAGATTGCAATTTAAACAAAAATATGGTCAATTTGAGTATTTATATTCTGTTTTCTTTCAGTTATCTCATTATTGCTCAAAAGGTCCTGTTTTAAATAAAACTTCTTTACAAAAAAAAATTTTTTATGCTTTAAGTTTTACTACTAGAAGTTTACCCTGTATTACAGAATTATATAATTTATTTTATCCTGGATCAGGAAAGAAGATAATACCTAACAATATTTATGATTTATTAACTTGAGAAGCTATAGCTCATTGAATACAAGGGGACGGTACTTATAGTTCAGGAATTACTATACAAACTCAATCTTTTACTATAAAAGAAAATGTTTTATTAGTTAATGTTTTAATTATTAAATTTCAGTTAGAGTGTTCAATTCAGACTCAAGATAAATATAGTGTTATTTATATAAAAAGTAAATCTATAAAAAAAAATTTACATCATTTATTGCCTTACGTTCACCCCTCTATGGTTTATAAATTTAAAGGGCCTCAATATAAATTAAAATCTAAGTTTAATACTATAAAATAATTAAATATCGATGATGTGGCAAACTCGAGGGACACCTAGATTTAGGAATAAAAATTAACTAAATTTAGGCTATCGTCGAACTAAGTAGTTACATGAAAGTGTAATTAAATATATTAACAAATATATTTAGTAAAATGCATTAAAAAAATATGTATTTTATTTAAAAGCGTAGAGGCCAGACGCCACACTTATTTCTAAGTATTTAGACTATTTTACATACAAATTTATCTATTTAGGGTTACTTATTTCTTATCTTTTAGGATAGAAGCAGCAAGCTAAAGCTCTAATTTTATGTAAATTAATTTATTTATATGAAATATGAAGGAATGGTCCGGGTTATTAGAAATAAACAGTGCCTTAAACAAGCATTTAAGTATAAATATATAGTTTTTATTCCTATTTATATGAAACAAAAAGCCTACTAAGATCTGAAAGGATTGAAGGGCCTTACCCCGAGCCACATGTTACGGAGGTTCTTTAAAATTAACTCCTTCTATGTTGTTTGCATTAGGGTTTGTCTTTATGTTTACAACAGGAGGATTATCAGGAGTTGTTTTAGCAAATGCTTCACTTGATATTGCATTCCACGATACGGTTTTTATTGGTTTATTAGGTATATTAATACCTGCTTTAATTTTTATTTTTATTTTTACTTTTACTAAAGTATTGTATAAAGATAAATCTAATTATAATAAGGATGATAACTTTATTGATTTATTTGTAGGTCAAGTTACTAAAGATAATTATAATGAATATGTTAAAATGTTTTGAGTAGGGTTAATGGATGGAGACGGAAGTATTCAAGTTAATCATTGACGTCAACAATCGTTACAATATAGATTAGTTATTAAATTATCTAACCTTCCATCTAATTATAAAATGTTGATTGAGATTGCCAAAGTAGTAGGTGGAACAGTAAAAATTACAGGTAAAGGAGCAGATGTAATTTGAGTAGTAAATAAAAAGCAGGAAGTAGAAGATATTATAAAAATCTTTGATACTTATCCTCCTTTAACTTCAAAAAAAATCTGTCAACTTGCATTTTTAAAAACATGTTTAACTGAAGCAGACGTAAAAACTTATTTATTAAATCGAAATTTTAAATATAATGAACAGTTAACTATTATAAAATCTAATACTAATTTATTTATACCTGATTATTTTAAAGGATGATTATCTGGGTTTATTGAAGCAGAAGGTTGTTTTTCAATAAGAAAATCTAATAATCATTCTTTTTCAATAGGACAAAATGATGACTTTTATTTAATAGAAATGATTAAACATTATTTTAAAGTAACTAATAAAGTTAGAAATCCTTATGGTAATTTTTACTCTTTGGAAGTGTATAAAAAAGATGTTCTATCTAAAATTATTATCCATTGTACTAATTATCCATTGTTAGGTGAGAAATTAGAGTCCTTGAATAAATTCAGTAAAAAGCTTTTTTAGTATGTGTCGTGTTGTCTTGTCACCATGAAAAATTTTATACATTTTTCGGTAAAATAAATATATTTATTTTGCTAACGGTAAAGTCTTATATGTTTTCGTAATGCAAACAAAAAAAAAATAGCCATAGGCTCGTATAAGATAATCCCGTGGAAACCAAAGCTAATGGTTATATTAATTTATTAGTTAGTAGGATCCGTAGAGACTAAACGTGACAATCGAAAGTTTATTTAGTTAAATGATTAGATAAGATATAGTCCGATCCATCTTTGTAAAAAGATGATTCTAATATAAAATAGTACTATTATAATTAAAATACTTTTAATATTATATCCCCAGGATAATGACCTTACGGTCTGATAATTATATATCACTAATTATCCTAATAATAGATAAGAAAATGGGTTATAACTTATTACGTAGTTTCCTGAGTTTTAAGTACAGCATTAATGATTATATTAGTTATTATATTAATTAATATTTTACAATATATACCTAATAATCATATTAAAGTTACAGACACAATTATTCATAATGAGCCTCTCAGAGCTTCTATGGGTTTAACTTTACATGGTATAGCCGCCTTAGTATCTTCTATGTTTATAGGTGGTATTCTATTAGGTGCAACTGCAGATGCAGGTGCAGCTGTAGCTGAAACACTTACACATACTCCTATTGTAACACCTACATCTGGTTATGATGTTGCAACAATAACTTCATTTGGTTTTCCTGCGCAAGCGACCTGCGCAAGCGACCTGCGCAAGCGACCTGCGCAAGCGAAGGATTACCAATTGAGGTTTTCTTAAAATCTCAAGGATGTTATCATTATACTGATAGTCTCGGTTCTACTGGTGTTCATTGTAATTTGCTTTGGAATCCTTACACGGATTATTCTATCTGTACTAGTCGTACTTTATTTTATAATAAGGGTCTTGTTGATAATATGGATGTTTTAATTATTGGATCGCTTGCGCTACTTCTGACTCTTTGGGTAAGGGGTTAGGAGTTAATGAATTTTATTGTTGTTCAAAGTATTTTTAAAAGTACTAATTTAGCTAGTATTTATTAAGGTATTTTTGCGGGTAAATATTATCTAGGACATTTTCATAATACAGAATCTCTGTTTAAAAGTATAACCGCAGTGTATAAAATTAACATTAATGATGTTATTGTATCAGTACCTACTACGCTTAATACTCGTTGAACAGTACTGACTACGTATGTAACAAAAACTATCTCAATTATTACAACTAGCACTGTAACTGCTGCAGTTTGTGGTGTTATAGAAGGAGGAGTTACAGGTACAAATTCAGATTTTTTTAATCTTTATTTTTTAATTAGCTCAGGTATAATAGGGTTATTGGTTAATTTAGGAAAAGAAAATTACTATGCGGGTGTTTATCCGGCTACATTAAGTATTAAGGCGATATTTGTAATTGTATTCTTATAATATACTTCTAATTATCTATTAGGGGTTTCTGTTAATGGTGCAAGAGGTAAAATACCTTTTATTAGTTAAAAATTATATGTTAGATTTTATGACTTACTATGTAGTAGCTCAATTGGGCCTGAATAATTTGTCTTCTTTTAATTATTTTGCATCTGACTATATGCTGGAAACAATATTATTTCAATATTGTTTACTTTTTATTAATACGTCTTATCTTCAATTAGATGTTAGTAGGAATAATATTCTTTTAAAAAGTGAAAATAACAATATTAAAGATCCAAAAGGATCTAATATACAATCAGCAGAAAACTGCCCTTCGGTCCAGAGACAAGACTCTGTCCCTGGGTCTGCGCAAGCTAGGGGTAAAGGATTTTCAGAGACTGCATGTCAGATACCAGAGAAAGAAGATTCTAAGTTTTGAAATTGATTTGCGGGTGTAATAGATGGGGATGGAAATTTTTATATTAGAATAGATCCTATTTCGCAGAAAAGAGTTCTTAAACAAATTAGAATTAAGTTACATAATAGAGATGTAAGAATATTAAGACGTATACAAGATTATTTACATATGGGTAGAATTAGACCTGACAAAAATAAACCTTATTCGATTTATATAGTATCAACTAAAGATACTATGTTCTATATTATTAAAAATATAAATGGTTTAATTAGATTAAAAGTTCCTAGTTTTAAAGAAGCTTGTAGTTTATATAGTATAAATTATAAACAAGCTAACTATAATATAGAATTATATGATTCGTATTTTGCAGGTTTAATTGATACTGATGGGAGTATAGTATTTAATTATGCTGGTAATAGAATAGAATGTAATTTGGAATTTAAATATAATGAATACACATCAAAATTAAATTTCGATAATACTATATTAAATTCTAAACCCACTATTCTTAAACGTAAAAAATCTTCTAAGTCAGGACATCCTAAGGATTTCACGTCCATCGCTTTTAAGTTTCAAAATGTTAATAATATGCTATTTATTTATGATTATTTTATGCATAACAGATTATATTGTGATATGAAATTTTATAGAGTTACTAAAATTAAACCTTTTATAGGGATTAGAAAATATAAAGTATATCCTAAATCTAGAATAGAGCATAAAATATATTTAAATTTTATGATTGATTGAATTAAGTACGATAATATTTTATGATATAAAATTCCTTGTGTTAAACAATATCTATTATATAAAGATAAATAGTACACTTATTACTGGTAAAGGTACAGTCCGGTATTAATATTAATATAAATATTAATATTAATATTGCAATGCCTGCTGGAGTTATTTATAATATTTCTATTCTTCATTTTTTTTTTGGTTATATTTAGCTGTTTGGTGGTTAGCTTAGTTACTCATTTTAATATAACTAAAACTAAAGTATTAAAATTTTTTTTTAGATTCCTATTTTTTTATTTGTTATATACACATATTAGACAACCTCTTTTCATACATTTTAATATTTATGTTGATATGGGTTCATTTACTTTTTATGATGTTTTGTTATTTATTATAAGTATTATCTTATTTAATTTTTTATCTAAAATACTATTTCAAGTATTAAATAAAAAATTAGTATTAGGATTGCTTCCTTTTTTTAATGCGCAAGCTACTAAACTTAATTCTAAGCCTAAGGATAATACACCGCTTAGGGCAGTAGCACCTTATTGATTCATTCCTGCACTTTCATCTCGTAAACACATAAACAGAAATCATCCTGGCTGAAGGCAAGTTGATTTAGGGGAAGGTTTTAGATTACAAGCTAATAAGGTTCATATGGTTATGGATAAAGTTGATGCAGAGCGTCCAGCAGGTTTACCCATATATGATATTGTTAAGAGAGAACTTTATTTTTTTTTTAAGGATGAGAGTGAGAGGTTGGACAGAGAGGCTTGGAAGAAGGTTTATCGGGAGGCAATTTGTTCTGAGCCTATACTTACTAGGAATGATTCTATGGAAATAGATACTCCTAGTGATGCAGGTATATTTTGCGGTAAGGAAGAGTCGGAAGCTTATTTTACTAAATGTAATGAAAAATTAGCTGATCATTATAAATGATTAAGTTGAATAATCTAAATTAGATTATATGTTTTATAGTAGCAGTAGCCTCACTACTAATATATTAAATATTAAATAAATTTATTTAATATTTGATTAAATATTATAAATAGCATTTCCACTATGTTTTAAGTATGGGTGCTGTTTTTGCTATGTTTAGTGGATGATACTTTTGAATACCTAAGATGTTAGGTTTAAATTATAATATCTTATTGTCTAAAGTACAATTCTGAATATTATTTATAGGGGTTAAAAAGAAGGGAAGTGTTTCTGAAATAAGTAAGAGATTATATAGTGAATCTTCTTCTAAGAAAGGTTCGCCATTCAACCCTGAAGAGTTTGCTATTTTTTTTATTAATGTTAAGGAAGAAAAAAAAGATATATATAAAGAGTTAAGAAATAAATCGGGTGTTTACATACTTATTAATAATAAAACTAAGGATTTTTATATAGGTAGTAGTCTTAACTTAACTAAAAGAATGGTTAGTTATTATTATTATACTAATTCAGATAAACTTAGTAGAATAGTAATAATAAGAGCAATGAAAAAATACGGTTTAGAAAATTTCTCTTTAGGTATTTTAGAATTTTGTAAAAAAGATTCTGAAATTTCTCTTAGTTTAGAGCAAAAATGATTAGATAAATACAAGCCTAACTATAATGTTTTAAATGTTGCAGGTAATTCCTTTGGTTTTAAACACAGTATTGATACTATTATTAAATTAAAACAAAAATTAAAGAGGGAAAATCATCCTAAGTTTGGTACTGTTTCTTCTTTTGAAACTAAAAGAGCTATTAGTGAAGGAATAAAAAATTTTTATTTAACTAATATACATCCAGCTAAAGGATTGAAAGGTAAATTCTCTGCACAGTATGGTATAGGAGGAAAGCTTGTTTTCTGTTATAGTAAAGGAGGTGAAGAATTAATTTTTCCTTCCATTAATGCGGCTAAACAGCATTTTAAAGTAAGATGAACTTTCATAAAAAAAAACTTAGATACTGAAAAATGAATAACTCTTCGTTTTCCCCCCGGAGGGGGGGTTAGAGAAGATTGAATTATACAATCTAAACCTAAACAGAAATAGTCTGATTAGCCCCTCCCAATACTTCTATATGCTGTATAAATCTCATAAGGCTTAAGTACTTATTTGGTATATAGTACCCTTCCCCCGCTTTATTGTAACGTTATATCAGGGGGGGGGGGGGAAGATAAGTGAAAATCTTAAGTATATCTAGACAATCAGCAGGAAACCAAAATAACAAGCCACGTTATGAGTAGGATCCTCAGAGACTACACGAAGTAAATTTTTTATTCGTAAAATAAGATTAGAGAATTATAATATAGTCCACACAATGTGTAATCTTACATTCTTCCCTCGAAGTTGGGGGCCTACAATAGAAATTGTGTAGTGTAAAAGGACAATTGTTCCTGAAAAACTTGGCGAATTGCTGGAAAGATGTTATGGTATCCTAAGACATTTATATCCAATCAGCAGGTAATCTTTTATTAATATAAAAGCAACTTCAACGATCAAGTGCCAAGTAGCCTATATTTTAAATTAATTTATTTAAAATAAGGGTAGTGATATGATCTAAATTATTAGTGACTAATAAGCCTTGATAATTTATTAAAAATAGATTTACCAAAATTTATTTCATCTTATAAACGTAATTTGAGTCCAGAAATATGAAAAAATGGCTTATTTAAACGTTCGTACTCTACTAACACGGTAAATAATAACTTATCTGAAACAGATAATATTGATATTAAGTTTGATTCTCTTCATGAAGGATGTGAACAAATTAAGTTCAAGTATTTAGGTGTTTCTGGTGTTTATAAATTAACAAATAAAAATGATCGTAGTCGTTTCTATATAGGTAGTTCTAACAATCTAGCTAGAAGAATGGAGGAATATAATAAACTAACTAAAGGTTTAAGAAATCCTCGTTCATCTTCAGAATTAGAAATATCAGAGGCCCCGGCCTCTGATTGAAGTTTAGAGTTCATATTTATTACTACGCCTCAAACTTCCTTAGTTTATGAACAATATGCAATAATAAAATTTAAACCAACTATTAACAGTACTTTTAAAGTTATACCTAGAATCAACCCTCAGTGGGGTAATAATTTAGATAATGCTATTTGAACTATCGAAAATTTATTGTCTAAATTTACTGTAAATACTCAGGGTTATAACAGATTACTTGTATTCCTTAAGACTTTTAAAATAGCTAATGGTTTAAATTATAGTATTGAAGATATGGATAATAAATATTATTGTTTTTTAGTATTTGTATATGATATTAATTTACCAGATAAAAAGCCAATGGTTTATTCATCTATAAATAAGGCTCTAAAAGGATTACAAATTAGTCATAGTACTCTATTAAATTATATTAATAATAAATATATTTATAAATCAAGTCTTATAATATCCTTTGAATATTTAATAGTAGAGGATTTTACTGAGTATCGAGAAAAACCTGTAGGAGATAGTCAAATACGTAAGCACATTATAGTTTATAATGATGATAATGATGTAGTAGCGGAGTTTAAATCTGGTAGAGAAATGGCTAGATATTTCCAAATTGACGGGAAATTAGCCAGAACTGCCATAGCCAATGGTGAATATAAGGAATTTTTACTAATATCTAAAGATATTTCCAACAGAAAAACAATATATGCATTTGATAGCAAAACTCATGAATTATTAGCAAAATTCAATGGTGTATCTAAAGCTTTGAAATATGCTAAAGTAAACTTTTATTCATTAAAAGTTCTTATTGAAACTGGAAATTCTCATAATGGTAAAATATATAGTTACAAAGATAAATTATAACAAAGCGTACGCCTAAACGCAACATTTCTTAGGTTTACTGTAGGCCTTTTTTGCATAGTGATATGGAATTAATACAACACTGTATGCTAAAACCCCTATATTACTTTAGGCATTATAAATAGAAAATTAGCAGGAAACTCCTGAGTAAATACGTAAATGTGTATTTAAATTCTGAGGATCCCCAGAGACTAGACGTGTTGCAACTTTAAAGTTGAAAGAATAGTCCAATTGACATAGTGATATGTTAAGTATATTTTGCTATGCCTGGTTAGTCGACCCTCTTTAGTAGGTAAGGTGACACTTAAGCAAGATATATAAAAATGTTACAATCGGTTTTATTTTATCTGTTTTACATGCCTTTGGACTTTGTATTCTTTAGTTATTCAGTCTCAGATAATAAATCTTTAGTAGAAAAGGGTAAAAATATATCTGATAAGGGTAGCCACAGTATACAAGGAAAACCTTCAGGTGACCCTGAAGATCCTAAAAGTAATGAACCAAATAAATCTTCCCCTGGATCGAAGGATGAAATAAAAAACTCTAATAATTTAGCTAAATCCCCACTTTACCCTTGTACACCTGTTAAAGTGTATCATGACGCCAGTGTCTCTAAGTCTGATATTAATAAAGATTTTAAAGATGTGGCTATAATCTACATGTGATTTAATAAGATTACGGGTAAAGTATATATAGGAAGTGGTGTAAACGGATCTAAACGTTTAGGTACTTACTTTCAGCCTTCTATCCTAAGAAAAAATAGTTTAATATATCAAAGTATATTAAAATATGGTCATGCTAGCTTTTCCGTAGCTATTTTAGAGATTTGTGGAAAAACGTCTACTGTCACTAAAGATCATATCTTAAACAGAGAAAAATTTTTCTTAGATTGGGCTTTAAAAACCTATGGTTTAGCTGTTTTAAATATACTTTACGTTCCAGGATCTAGCATGGGTTACAAACATACGGAGGAAAATTTATTAAAAATGAGTAAATTAAAAAAAGGTGAAATGAATCCTATGTATAATAAGATTAAATCCGGCGCCTTTATAGCTCAACAAATTAGAGATAAATCCGTCGCTTTAGCTTGCGCAGCAGAAAATAATCCAATGTTTGGTAAGCCTAAGTCTGAACAGACCTTAGCTAAGTTAAGGAAAATGATTTTTGTGTATGATGTTACACAAAATTATAAATTATTAGGGGTGTATCCTACTGTTATGTGTACTCGTTTATTTAAGTTGTGTAACAATACCTTGAAAAAAAGGATAAATAATAAGGAAATACATAACGGTAAATATTTTTTTTCGAAAGATCCTTACGATTCAGATAAGGTATAGTTATTTGGTTAATATAGTATCTAACCTCGATATTATTGTAAAATTTAGAATGTAAATATTACATTCTATTGACGGGTTGTATAATAACGCTACAAGGAATTAGGAATAGTTCCCCTTATAGCTAATAAATATAAGGTAAAAAGAGGATGAATTTCAAGAAAACTGTAAATTGTAAAGTTAACTTGAAGCGAAGCTTATTTTTATAGTTTAGGCTAAAGACTTCGGACTTAACAGTACTCTATATTTAATAAGAACGTTCAACGACTAGAAGAAAATTATTTTTTTTATAATAATCTTCCCTGAGTGTCCTCCATCGATTAACTTTAGGGGGAGCTCTTTTACTTTGTAAAAGAGCTCCGCTACGAACGAGAGCCTTATGAAGTATGGCTACTCATAATTAGATAATAGTTTAAAGTAAGATGATGACATAGTCTGAACCCTTGTGAGAATAAGGGATTAAAGGAGAGGGGCAGGTTAAAGCCAGCCAGCCGCAAACCGCAAGCTCTCCTTTAAAGTAACATAATTGGCCTAGAAGAATAAGTGACTATCCTGACGCTTTTGCAGGGTGAAACTTAATAAGTAGTTTTGGATCTATTGTTAGTGTTGTAGCTGCTTGATTGTTCTTGTACATAGTCTACATACAACTTATACAAGGTGAATCTTCAAGCAGATACCCTTGAATGACTCCTCAATTCTACACGGATACTCTTCAAGCATTATTAAATAGAAGTTACCCTAGTTTAGAGTGAGCTTTAAGTAGCCCACCTAAACCTCATGCATTTGTAAGCCTTCCTTTACATTCCAGGATATGTTAATTCGAGAGCTCTTAATCCTTATTATGTCACAGGTTATTGCGGTGCTGAAGCTAGCTTTTCTCTTAGTATTAAAAAAGGGAGTAAGCCTGGCCAGATGTACGCAGGATTAGTATTTAAAATAGGTGTTCATATTAAGCATTAAGAGCTTCTTGAGAGATTGTCGGGTTTTTTGGTGTAGGTAAAGTTTATTTGGACCGTACTTTTAGCTGTCAATTTATTGTCCAGACTATTTCAGAGATGGAAATTATCATAAAGCATTTTGAGAATTATCCTTTAGTAACAAAAAAAGGGGACTTTGAGTTTTTTCGTCAAGCATTTAATCTAATCTTGTCAAAAAAGCATCTTACATCTGAGGGATAGCTTGCGCACAAGAGTTTAATAATATCAGGGCTTCTATTGATGGTGGTAAACTATTCTCTGATATACTCGCTGATTTTCCTCGAACTGTTCAATTACCTAGGCCTTCTATAGAGTTCAAATGTATACCTGACCCTTTTTTATTGACAGGATTTACAGACGGTGACAGTTGTTTTAGATTTAAGACTCGAAAGTCGCCAGCTAATAAATCAGGTATTTCAATTAATTTAGGTTTTATTATAACTCAACATATTCGGGATTTAGCTCTTATACAAGGCTTAGTTAGTTACTTTAATTGTGGAGGACACAGTATTGCCACTGACAGTTTATCTTGTGAATTCCATGTATATCGTACAGCTCATATTCTATATCTTATAATTCCTTTCTTCCTGCGTTATCCTCTTCAAGGAGCCAAATCGCTATATTTCTCATATTTTTCTAAAGCAGCTGATATTTTGCGAGTAAAAGGTCATCTGACTGAAGAAGGATTACATAAATTACTCGCTTTAAAAGAGGGTATGAATGACGGTAGGGGGGGGGGGGGGAAAGGCTAGATCTTAAATATTAGAAAAAGCTCTACGATATTAATAATAGTTAGCCTTCTTAGCTAGCTTTAATAGCAGTTAGGTGGGTGAGGCGAGGGTTTAATCCTGGTGGGGATTATTAGCCCCTATGCTGCGCTGCGTACTTCGTATGTCGCACACAAAAGGGTAGGAATTCACAATACGTGAAAACATATAAAGTAAGAAACTGACTGATGCAGCATAAAAATATATTGTATATATACGATTAATACAAGGTGAATCCGCTAATAGATATCCTTGAATGA
>GL877171.1:0-16533 GCA_000193285.1 Magnaporthiopsis poae ATCC 64411 | reverse complement strand
AATGAGCATTAATAAGTCCACCTAAACTTCATGCATTTGTAAGTTTACCTTTACATTCTTCTTTATAATTATTTTTAATGAAATAATAGTACGATAAGATCGGTACCTATGCATGAAGGATTCTTTGCTACGAAGTACGAAGTAGCGTCTTTACTTCGTAGCAGAAAATGAAAAAAAAATACGATAATTCTTTATTCTTATAGTAGATAAGATAAGATAAGTTAAGTTAAGTTAATTTATCTTAAGTTAAGAACGGGTTTAAGTTATTACGATTATTATTCGAGTCCATGCTTACTTCGTGGCGCTATGCTGCTACGCGCTATGCTGCTACGCACTATGCTGCTACGCACTATGCTGCTTATTAGAAGTACGAGTGGATAGATTGATATATCTGTGAATAAGTAATTAGCCACCCCGCCTTATAATTCTTATTTAAACATTTGCTTTATTATACAAAATTATCAGCTCAGTTTTGTATAATACTGTCAAACAAAAAAAAATTTTTTTTTATGTTATATTTTCCTACATTAATATCTTTATCAGAAGTGATTTTAATACTAGTTCCTGCTTTACTAGCAGTTGCTTATGTAACAGTAGCCGAGAGAAAAACTATGGCAAGTATGCAAAGAAGATTAGGACCTAATGTTGTAGGTTATTATGGTTTATTACAGGCATTTGCTGATGCTTTAAAACTTCTTTTAAAAGAATATGTTGCACCTACACAATCAAATATAATTCTTTTTTTTTTGGGCCAGTAATAACTTTAATTTTTTCTTTATTAGGTTATGCTGTTATACCTTATGGACCAGGTATAGCTATTACTGATTTTAATTTAGGTATCTTTTATATGTTAGCTGTATCATCTTTAGCTACGTATGGAATTTTATTAGCCGGATGAAGTGCTAATAGTAAATATGCTTTTCTTGGTTCTCTTAGAAGTACAGCTCAACTTATTAGTTATGAACTAATATTAAGTTCAGCTATATTAACAGTTATTATGTTAACTGGTAATTTGAATTTAACTGTTTGTACAGAAATTCAAAGAGCTGTTTGATTCATATTGCCTTTATCTCCTATATTCATTATATTCTTTATTGGGTCTATAGCTGAAACAAATAGGGCTCCTTTTGATTTAGCTGAAGCAGAATCAGAGCTTGTTAGTGGATTTATGACTGAACATGCTGCAGTAGTGTTTGTATTTTTTTTCTTAGCTGAGTACGGTAGTATAGTTTTGATGTGTATATTAACAAGTATTCTATTTTTAGGTGGTTATTTATTATTTGATATTACTTATATAATTACCGCAATTAATTATATAATGTATGAACTCTTTTTTATAGATTTAATTATACTTGTTGAATCATATATGCATCTTGTTCTTAGTAATCCTATTCTAGAAGGATTATTATATGGTTTAATCCTAGGGGTTAAAAGTTCTTTAATGATATTTACTTTTATTTGAGCTAGAGCATCTTTCCCTAGAATACGGTTTGACCAGTTGATGGCTTTCTGTTGAACAGTATTATTACCAATTGTATTTGCAATTATTTTATTAGTCCCTTGTGTGCTGTATAGCTTTAATATGTTTACAGCTAATATCGCATTATTTTAATAGTAGGAATTTTTCATAGTAGTAGCTACTTCTAATACATACAACTAATACTAATACGTAATACTAATACTAATTCGTAGCGCTATATAAAGCTATATAATTTAGATGTTTCTTTCATCAAGTAAATTTTCTTTTGATGGGATGACTTTCTTATTACTTAATTAAATAGAAAATATATGTAAGTTTTATAAATCAATATTATGTTATTATCCTCTTTATTATTAATACCTTTATTAGGTATATTCATTATTTCTAGTGTAACTTCTTATGATTTAACTATAAAAACAATTAATTTAAAAAAAATAGCTTTAATAACTTCTTTATTAAATTTAATTATATCTTTAATATTATATACGTTATTCGATTTTAGTAGTAATCAATTCCAATTTGTACAAGAACATTATGAATTAAGTTTTTTTGATATTTATTTAGGGGTAGATGGTATATCTATATATTTTGTGCTATTAACAACAATAATAATGCCTATTGCATTATTGTCTAATTGAAATTCCATTACTGAAAATATAAAGTACTATTTAATAATTATGTTATTGTTAGAAACTTTATTATTAGCGGTTTTTTTGGTCTTAGATATATTGTTGTTTTATATTTTTTTTGAAAGTATATTAATTCCATTCTTTTTACTATTAGGTCTTTACGGATCAGCAAACAAAGTAAGAGCTAGTTTTTATTTATTTTTATATACTTTAGCTAGCTCTCTTTTTATGTTATTATCTATTCTTGCTATTAGTTCTATCGCCGGTACTACTGATTTCAATGCTGTAAGCAAAATAAATTTAGATTTATCTCTACAAATACCTTTATTTTTAGGTATGTTTATAGCTTTTGCGGTTAAAACACCGATGTACGGATTAAATTCTTGATTACTAAAGGCACACGTTGAATCACCTTTAGGGGGAAGTGTTCTATTAGCAGCTGTTGTGCTTAAGTTGGCTCTTTATGGTATATTTAGATTATTGTTACCTATCTTGCCAAAGGCTACCTTCTTTTTTACTCCTTTTATTATTATTTACTGTGTTATTACTATTATTTATGCTGCTCTTAGTACTCTTCGTACTGTTGACATAAAAGAAATAATTGCATATAGTAGTGTGGGCCATGCAGCTGTGTATATGCTAGGTGTCTTTAGTAATACAATTCAAGGTATAGAGGGTGCTATCTTATTAGGATTAGGTCACGGATTTGTTAGTTCAGCTTTATTTATTATTGTAGGTGGTGTTTTATATGACAGAACTGGAACTCGTAATATTGCTTTTTACAGGGGTGTTGTTCAAGTTATGCCGCTTCTTTCGATATTCTTCTTCATATTTATGTTGGCTAATTGTGGTACACCTTTAACTTTAAACTTTGTAGGAGAATTTATGTCTTTATATGGAGCTTTAGAAAGATTACCTGTATTAGGGGCTTTAGCTTGTTCATCTCTAGTTTTATCTGCTGCGTATAGTATATATCTTTTTAATAGAGTAGCTTACGGTGGTTCTTTTAGCTTATATTTTAAGGAGAATCTTTTAGATTTAACTATGAGAGAGTTCTTTATTCTGTTTATATTAGCATTATTCACAATAATATTGGGGGTATATCCTGGCTTAATATTAGAGGGGTTACATTACGGTGTAACTAGCTTAATTTATAGTACGCCTATACCACAACCAGATTATACTAGTTTGGCAAGTTCACATGATTTTATTAATTTTAATATGGGAACAAGGAGCAGGTATAGTACTTTAGCATTTAACCGTAAACCGAGGAGAGTCATCTACAGCAAAATTTAGAAAATTAAGCCCTCAATTTGTCACAGGTTTTGTTGATGGTGAGGGTTGTTTTTCTTTTAGTCTTACTAAGGCTTCTACGAATAAAGTAGAAGATAAATCAACAGCTGAAAAAAAAAAAAATATGTAAGTATTATGCAAGTCTTGCCTTTAAAATAGGAATTCACCTGAAAGATAAGGCTTTATTAGAAAAATTGCAAGAATATTTTAATGGTATAGGTGTTATAAATCAAATTGGTAGCAGTATGGTTCATTTTGAAGTTACTAGTATTAAAGATTTAGCTTTAAAAGTAGAGCACTTTAATAAATACCCGTTATTGTCCTGTAAGGCTATAGATTTTAACCTTTTTGCGCAAGCATTCTACTTAATTTCAGCTAAGGAGCATTTAACTTAACAAGGGTTAATTAAACTATTATCCTTAAAAGCTTCATTAAATAAGGGGCTTAGTGAGGAACTTAAGAAGATTTTCCCTGATACAGTACCAGCTGAACTTATGGATACACCTAATATCAAGGATTTAATAAATCCTCAAAGGCTTGCTGGGTTTTTAGTGCAGAGGGTTGCTTCTTTATAGATGTTTATAAATCTTTGAGAGCCGCTAGTGGATTTAAAGTAGCATTGAGAGTTAAACTGGGACTTAATAATCGAGATATTGCTATTTTAGAAAGCATAGTTTCTTATTTAGGTTGTGGTACATTAAGTGCCAATAGTGCGACAAACTCTACCTACATTTCTATTTCCAGTTTAGAGGGCCGCCCATCTAAATTCGATTATTCCTTTGTTTGATAAAAATCTAATCGAAGGAGTAAAATATTTGGATATCAAGATTGGCGTAAAGCAGCTTATCTTATGGTGAAAGGTCTTCATTTAACTGAAGACGGTTTAAAGCAAATAC
Organism: Magnaporthiopsis poae ATCC 64411; assembly: GCA_000193285.1. Classification (NCBI taxonomy): domain Eukaryota; kingdom Fungi; phylum Ascomycota; class Sordariomycetes; order Magnaporthales; family Magnaporthaceae; genus Magnaporthiopsis; species Magnaporthiopsis poae. The sequence goes on along the minus strand of GL877171.1, from coordinate 12,235 downwards.
AATCCCTGAAGGCTGGCATGAATAGTAAAAGAGCCTAGTTTTCTTTAGTATTAAGTATATTGCCTCTTGTCGGAATATTTGGGAAATATTCAATTTGGGCCCCTACTGTCAAACTCCGGGGAAGCCCTAAAGCTTCTGGTACTAAACCATATTTGAAAAAATATGAGTGGCTGACTTAATTACCCAGGTATAGTAATAAGCCAGAAGATGAGTGAAAACAAAATGGGTAATCGTGGATCTAAATCAGTATTATGAAAATTTAAGACTGTAAAAGAGCAACGAGTATAAGGCAGTAGCATTGGAAATTCGCTAATTGCACTAATGTTAAGATGTACTCTAATGGGTTTCAAAAGAAACTATCAAGTAAGAATCCCTTCTAATCATTTAAATAATCTAAGATCATACTCTACTGTCAGTTCTAGAGTAGCTAATTCTCTTTTCCCCTGCGCAAGCGACTGCGCAAGCGACTGCGCAAGCGACTGCGCAAGCGAGGAGGGGGGGGGGCGTTAGAGGGCTACTCACTAAAACCTTATTTTGTTACAGGTTTTACTGATGCAGAAGGTAGTTTATAGTTAGAATACGTAAAAATCCTAAAGCCAAAGTAGGTTGAAGTGTAGAAACTAAATTTTCAATCTGTGTTCATAAAAAAGACAGAACGGTTTTAGAACTAATTAAAGCTTTTTTTGGCGGAGTAGGTAGCATTACTTATGCAAGTGGTAACACTCTTCATTATAGAATAGCCTTTCTTCATGATTTAATTAAAGTGGTAATACCACATTTTTAGTGAAGCAGCGAAGCCGAAGCAAAAAAATTTCCTTTAAATTATTAAAAGAGAGCCGATTTTATTTTATTCAAGAAAATTGTATTGTTGATGGTTAATAGGGAACATTTAACTATTCAGGGATAGCTCGCGCAGTATCCCCTTAGCTAGCTAAGGGGATACTGCGCAAGCTAAGCACACATACATTCTATTTAGGTTGGGGGGGGGTAGTAACTTAACTGGTAAAGGATTCCCTTGTCACTTTTCATGGCAAGGGAATAGATGCTGATTCAAATTCAGTCTACTTCTAGTGAAGGGAAAGTTTCCATTTGTACTTCGTACTTCGTACTTTCTGCGTAGTGTACTTCGTAGCAAGCTACCAACCAAAGGATCAAGGTCGAGATCAGATCGTAAAAAGAACTATGCAGACATGTGTAGGATACCTTCACATGTAGCTTGCGCAGACGATATCGAAAACAACCAGTTTCCCAAAGGTTGCGTCCTTTGTATTAGTCTGTTAGTAAGGTCATAGCGTAATGGCGGGGCGTTTTTTCTCATTCATCTTATTTGTTATTTGTGAGGTACTTTGTTGCCGTATGGCTAAAGGCGTGTGTAAACTATTAGACTAAAGTAATTATAATACTGTAACAAACTATATTACTAAGTAAAAAAACAAAAAGGTACTCTAATTTAGAGTACCCTTTTTGTTTAAGATAAGTGATACAATTATATACTACTATTCATGCAACAATTCTATGCTAGTTCTCATGTTACAATTCTATGGTAAAAATTTTATGATTATAATTATTACTTAATATTCGTAGATAGAAGTACAGTAATTTACTTCGTGCGTAGCTAGAAAAAAATCACACGAGCTTTAGCTTGCGCAGCCCAAAAAATATTTATTTAAGTTTTAAAGGTTTTGTATCAACTCATAATCCTTTTTATTATATATTTTCTCTCTTTTTACGTAAGCGTTAGGATCTAGTGAAATCTCTTTATCAAATATTCTAACAGATCCTTCACTAAAATTCTTTTCTGATTGAGTTCTTATAGATTTAGTAACCTTCTTACTTTTATACATATCAATATAATCTTTAAGAGTTATATCATTACTATTAACACCCTTGGCTTTTTAATTAATGAATTCTCATTTTTAACTAAACAATAGGTTTTATTACTTATAAAATAAGCTTCTTTCAAAAATCTACCAGACTCTAATTTTAATTTACCAATTTTGTTATTACTAATATAATTTACTGGTAATTTAATATTAGTAACAATACTATCTGTATCACAATAATATATTTTTCCACTTAATTATAATATTCGTAGTTTAATTTTTGCCATATAAATTCTAGCCTATGAAGTTACAGCTGATGAAATAGCTATGTTTACTTCATCAAAAGTATTATATTTTTCTATATCATTTTTTTTTTTTGATTTATTATTTAAAACTTTTATATAATCTAATCCATGTTATTCAATAACTTCTTTATTTATTTCACTACTATATGATATTAATACTTCAGTATCTGAAATATTCATAGTTGAATTTATAGCTCTTGTTGCTAATATTTCTTTAGATACTATATCTGAAATTAACTTAAAAATAGATATTCCAAATCTACCTAATAAACTATTTAATAATAATTTAGTGATAATTTTAATTGAACCTGATGAAGTAGCTTTAATTTTGTATAAATCATCTACATATTCATGAAATACATTATATACTTTATTAAAAATATAACCTTTATATATTTCAATCTCATACCCGTTCTCAGCAGCAAACTTTATTTCTTCACTAAAATATCAAGCCTCCCTTTCACCTAGAGGATATTCTAAACCTTTATTAGTTCTAACAGGTAATATAGGTAAGTATAAATCATATTTAGTTTTAATCTTGCAATAGAAAAATCCAAATAAATTATCAAGATTCTTTTTATACTCAGGAGTATAATTAGTTATTTTTTCACAAATTAAACCAGGCATATCATTTAAAGCAGCATAAGGATATAAACTATTTACATCACGCTCCGCCCCCCCCCCCTTAAATTTTCATTTGTTAGTTTTTTCTATTTTTTCAGAATCTTCTTTAGATAATTTATCAGATTTATAATAATTATAATGTGGTAATTCACCAATATAAAATAAAGTATTCTCATTGGCAAAAGAATGAGGAAAATATCCTTTAACAGTTTCTACTTTATACTTCTCACTTAAATTATACATACTATCAGTAAGTATAGTATAACTGTAGCGCTTAGAAGTAGCGCTACTGATTCAGATCTTTTAATTTTGATCCGTGTAATCTTAACCTTTAACACAATATTATCTCTAAAAACAAACTTAAGTTTATATTCATTATCATTTTTATAATTATAATTTATTAATGTTTTTAGTCTAAAATATATATCATACTTTCCAAAATTATGACAATATCAAGTAACACCTGAATATTTAGCTTTAAACATTTCGTTTATTAAATCAAGAATAATATTATCACTATTAAGTTTATTATCAATATAAAATATTAAAGGATCATAATCTGCATAACTATAAAGACCGGCATAATAAAAAAAAATCTTTATCTAAAGCACTATTCCTATAAACTTCTAAATCAATAACACCAATCTTTGTATTTTCCATAATATCTCTTCTTTTAATATTATTAATAATAGTTCGGTTTTGTGATACAGGTTTAATATTTAATTTAGTTTCTATTTCTGTTATAAAATTATTCTTATCTATTTTAATAAATGAGTTTTTAGGTTCTCTGATAATACCATTAATTGATTTATAATCCTTAACACTAGCTAAAAAGTTATCTGATAAATCATAACAATGTTTTATACTATAATTCTTAGTATTTAAAACGGCTAAAATATAAAAAGGATTAACAACATCTCTTAAATAAAATACTGTCTCTTTATTAAATAAAATATTATCTGATTTATTATCAGTGTTACTAATAAATATCTTATTATTTTTTGAGTTGTTATTAATATTAACAAAACCCCCATTACCTTTAGAATCAGATAATTCTACATCTAATTTAATACCTAATTCGTTATCATTATTAGATATAGGAAAATAAACAATATCCTTCTTCAAAGAAACAGGACTTTTATTATGTATCTCATCATAATTAAAATCCTTATCTAACTTAATATCTGTTAATATTCTTCTATCAAATGACTTAATATAAAGTTGTACAAAATATCATATTCTCTGATACCATATTCATCCATTAAATTTACGAATCTTAAACTAACATTATCATATAAATCAGATAATGAATCAACTATATTAATATCATTATCATAATTAAAAACAAATTGTTTACCAGCCATCTTATATAAGTCAATACTATAACGAACCTTACCTTAATAAGAACATAATAAGAATTCCCGATAGATAATTTATTTTTAATAACTTTAATGAAATAATCTTTATAAACAAAAAATGATTTAAAGTTAAATGTAACAATATAAGAATCACCCTTTTTAATAATACTACCCTCGAAATCATCTCTTTTAATCTTACTATTAAAAGATTGTAAGAGAGAAGTAGAACGAATACCCGGAGCTAATTTTGTACTTTCTGACCCAGCTTTGCAGGGTACGAAGTACGAAGTGACTATCTACACTCGATTCGTTATGAAGAGGTTGGTTAGGTTTAGCAGGCGCAGCATCAGAAGCCACACTGTTATCATTGTTATCGCTCTTACTTACACGCAATCCGTCTCCATCTCCATCTCCAGCTCCTACTCCTGCTCCACACACATCGTCCGTAACACGCATACTTCGTATTGAAGCAACATACACACCATCCCTAATACACAATCCTGCTTCACTATCCATAGTGTTTGGAAGTGTAGCAGGATACACATCATCACCCCTATTCACACCGATGGTAGCAAAAGTACTACTAGGAATACCCATCACTTCTAGCTGCAGAGTTTTTAACGCCTGCTTCTAATCCTTCGGATATCCTTCGGATATCCTTCGGATATCCTTCGGATAAGAAAAAAAAAATTTTTTTTAGTTAAAATTTATAAGTGACGTAATCAATATATTAATTATATTTTTTTATATCTATAAAAGGTTATAATGAATAGAATGATTATGTCTAATCTTAATTGAGCTTGGTGATGGCTCTGATTGAACACTGTCCAAATGCTTGACACATGCTAATCGAACGTTTAATTCAATATATTTAATATCTAAAAAAAGAAGTTATATTTTTTTATTAAAAGTGGTGAACAGGTGAGTAATAAAAAATATTTACAACCTACCTTAAAGTTAGGGAAAATCCCTTATATTAATAAAAGTTGTTTTGTTTAATTTATTTATTTATTTTAGTTTAGTAACTTTCTGCTTACTAATTTAAATAAATAAGGCTTAAACAAGCCTTATAAGATGTTATATTCTTATATAAGTTCTGCTTTAAGATGAATCGTAAAAAATTCGGGATAGGTAGTAGTTAAGGTAATGGCTTAACTAGCTTATAATTCGCGTAGTCGAAACTGAGAGGTTGATCGACCACATTGGGGATGAGAAAATCCCAATGCAAGTACGTACAGCAGTGAGGAATCTTGGTCAATGGCCTAGCGGCTGAACTGGCAATTTGGAAGAACGGAAAGAGTACGCTCTTATAATCTAATCACGAATAAAGTTCTAAGTATATAATTGATAATGACAATATATATATTATGTCTTGGCTAATTGCGTGCCAGCAGTCGCGGTAATACGTAAGAGACTAGTGTTATTCATCTTTATTAGGTGCTTTATGATGTAGGATATCATATGAATGTGCCAGTATTAAATTATCAAACTCCGGGGACACCCTAAAACCATTCGTACTAAACCAAATATGAAAATATTTGAGTGGCTGAGCTAATTCCTTAGGTATAGTAATAAGCGAATGGATGAAGGAAACTGAAATGGGTTATCGCGGATCTAAGTCAGTATTGTTAAATGGTAATAGTACTGTAAAAGAGCAACGAGTAGATGGTAATTGACTTCTAAGTAAAATTGCTGCCTCTAATTTTAGAAGTTTAAGGTGTACTCTAATGGGTTTCGTAAGAAATTATCAGATCAGAATCCCTTCTAAGAAATTAGATAAAAAGATCCGGTTTTATTCTACAACTAGACATATTATTAACCAAACTAATTTAAATCCTTGATTTTTAACAGGATTTATTGATGGTGAAGGGTGTTTTAGAATAGCTTTAACTAAGATCAACAGAGAAATAGGTTGAAGAGTACAACTTTTTTTCCAAATTAGTCTTCACGATAAAGATAGAGCATTATTAGAAAGCATTAAAAATTTTCTAGGAGTAGGGCAAATTCATGTATCTGGAAAAAATCTTATTCAATATAGAATACAAACTTTAGATGAAATTACTGTGCTTTTGAAGCATTTAGATAAATATCCGTTAATTACTAAAAAAAAAGCGGATTACTTACTTTTTAAAGGAGCCTATGAACTAGTTAAATTAAAGGAACACTTAACTAAAGATGGTCTTTTAAAAATAGCTTCTCTTAAGGCTTCTTTAAATTTTGGTCTATCAGAACAATTAAAGGCTGCTTTTCCTAATATTATACCAGCTATAAGAAATACAGATTATTCAATTAGTATTCCAAGTTGTAACTGATTATCTGGATTTGTGACAGCTGAAGGTTGTTTTATGGTAGGTTTGTCTAAATCTAAGACGTCCACTGGATATCAAATCTATTTAAGTTTTTTTATAACTCAACACATACGTGATGAGCTGTTGATGAAAAGTTTGATAGATTACTTAGGTTGTGGTAAATTAAGAAGAAAAAGGGATATATATGAATTCCAAGTTTTTAAATTTATCGATATTACTGATAAAGTCATAGTTTTTTTTGAAAAATATCCTATCTTAGGCGATAAGGCCAAAGATTTTGCCGATTTTTGTTATGTAGCAGATTTAATGAAAAATAAAGTTCATTTAACTGAAGATGGTGCGGCCAAAATACAAAAAATCAAGGAGGGTATGAATAAGGGTAGGCAATCTATAGGGCAAATTGAATAAGATTTATCCTCTTAATTTTATGAAAAATCTGAATAAATTTACACTCTTTGCCCAGGGTGTAAATTGCCGTGTTAAAGGGTACCTAGACGGTTATAATTCCAATAATAAAGGAAAATGTAACTAGAGTTTTATATGAAAAGGTAGTACTATAGGAGGAGAGATAAAATTCTGTGATACTTAGAGGACTGGTTAAGGCGAAGGCAACCTTTTATCTTAAAACTGACGTTGAAGGACGAAGGCAAAGGGCACGAAAAGGATTAGATACCCAAGTAGTCTTTGCAGAAAAATATGAATGCCATAGGTCAGCTGACTTTCTTAGAGTGCCTAGCCATTCGGCTAGTCATGCCTTCGTAGCTTTTATCTAGGTTGCTTTAAAATATTTTATTATTTTATATATTTATATAAAATAAAAATAATACTATACTTAGTATTATTATTTAATAATATATTTATATTAAATAATAATAATAAAACTATACTTAGTATTTAAAGTATAGCTGTGTTTTTTTTTAGTATAGAAAAAAAATTAGTTTACAGCGGAGTCATCATAAGTTGGTCTATAAATGAAAGTGTAAGCATTTCACCTCAAGAGTAAATTGGCAACAACGGAACTGAAATCACTAGACCGTTTCTGACACCAGTAGTGAAGTATGTGTGCGACGTGTAAAGCGGATTATAGTAATGTGGTTCGAATCCACTAACCTTATCCTAGGGTTAACGCTAATTGGACGGGCTATTCAGTAATGATATGTTCGAAGCTCCAATGACAATGTAGCCCTTTAATGTAAGAATTTTTCTTCCAGGGAGCTAGCGTGCATAAATCATGGGAAGCGAAAGCAAAGGTGGCGATTGAAGCTTCATTACACTACTAGCGTAAAGCAAATTTGTGGTTGGTGAATATTTTACGTACTAATGTTCACATAGGATCTTATACCACTGGAGTAAAGCCACCTCCCTAAAATTTATATGGAGGTATTGTAATCTGAACACGGTAAGTCCTTATTTCTACCTAGGAATTAGTAATAGATTAATTACGAATTATAACGTAGTTAAGATATTGTCTATTTTGCATTAGGAGGCGTTATATATTAACAAATTAACGTATCAGGGTAAGGATAAAGGAGAAGTTAAAAAGCGAATGCCTTACCATATAAAGTAAGGATAAAGTTAATAAAAAAAAATTAAAATAAAATATGGCTGCAGCAGCTGCGCAGTATTCGATGTTTATCGTCATTGTGCTATTTATTCTTATAAATATAGCCTGGCCGCCTAAGGGTAGAGAGCTAGTTATTCGACTTATTTCGTAAGGTAAATAGTAATTTTTATTACTTTTTTTTTCAAAAAAGTTTCTGTCATTTTCTATAGTGCATAACTAGCGAATAAAGTACTGCATTAATTTGTAAAAATAAATTAATATAATGAAAAATTTAGCTAAACCTGAAAACACAATAATCAATTCTTCCTTCAGCTGATACATTACAGGATTAGTTGATGGTGAGGGTAGTTTTTCTATAGCTATTAGCCAAAATACTTCTCGTTCATTAGGTTACATAGTTAGTGTTAGTTTTGAGATAGCTTTACAAGCATCGGACAAACACATTTTACTTAAGTTAAAAGAATATTTCGGAGTTGGTGGGTTATACAAGCACGGAGAAGATATGTATCGTTATAAAGTTAGTTCCGCAATGGATATTCAAAACAGGGTAATACCTCATTTTAATAAATTTCCTTTACAAACACAGAAGGGTGCAGATTTTTATCTTTTCCAGCAAGTTATCTCTATAATGACTAGAGGACCTCTAACACCAAAAGATTTACAGAATATTGTTAATATTAAAGCAGTTAATAATAGAGGATTATCTTCAACCTTAAAGTTGGCTTTCCCTGATACTATCCCCTCTTCTAGACCGGTAATACCTTTTGATAGGATACCGCACCCTGAATGAGTGCGTGGTTTTACAGAGGCGGAAGGTTGCTTTTTCGTTACTTTGATGAAAAATTCTTATCTTAGGATAGGAGTACAAGTAACTTTAGGGTTTATACTGACTCAACACTCTAGAGATAGAGATTTACTGAAAGGCTTAGTGTCTTTCTTCGGTTGCGGTAATTATAGTGAGCGAGCTATGATAGGTAAAGCCGGAGATTTTAAGGTTTCGGCTTTGAAAGATATAACTCAAAAAATTATACCTTTTTTTAAAGAATATCCCTTGTTAGGTACTAAGCTCTTAAGTTTTAAACGTTTATGTCTTATAGCTGAGATAATGGAAGCCAAAGGTCATTTTTCAGAAGAAGGCTTAAAGAAAATAAAGGATATAAAATCAAAATCTTCACTGTAATTCGTTTTATTTAACAATATGTTGTACTTAGTATATATGACTTTATCCTATTCATCGTCTGGGTGACGATGACGATGTATTTTTAATTTACCTAGGACCGATAGCCCTGCGCTGTGAAACGCTAGGGTTATTTCCTTTAAATTTTTTTTTATTTAACTTACCTTAAAGGTGCTGACTTAACATACGGCATAAATTTAACCTGAACTCTGCTTCGTTGTGTGTAGTAGGAGCAGAGATATAAAATATATAAACTTATTAAAAAGAATAAAAGATTATAAGTAGCTTACTTGGTGAGGTATCATTTACATTAGTGAATGGCAAGCTTAAGTTATTTTTGTATTGCTAATGCTAATGTTAATGTTAATGTTACATTTTATACAGGAAATTTGTGTTTGAGCCGTATGCGATGAAAGTCGCACGTGCGGTTCTCAGAGGGGGAAAGTCTGAGAGGACCTACCTATCTCAACTGTTTAATTCGATGATCCACGAAAAACCTTACCACAATATGTATATTTATACAGATGTTGCACGGCTGTTTTCAGTTAATGTTGTGAAATAATGGTTAAATCCATGAAATTAACGGAAGCCCTTGCTCTATTTATAAATTAATTTTTATAGAGCCGATTCACCATAATAGCGGTTAATGATAAAAGGGACTAAGACAAGTCATCATGGCTTTTACATTGTGGGCTATAGACGTGCCACATTTTCCTAAAACAAAGAGATGCAAAAATGCGAATTTAAGCTAATCTCAAAAATAGGATAAAAAGAATATGGATTGTAGTCTGAAACTCGGCTACATGAATAAGTAATTACTAGTAATCGTGAATCACCATGTCACGGTGAATCCAGCTTGACGAATTAGGGTCTCGTCTATGTGGGATAAACTATCAAACTCCGGGGACTTCCTAAAGCTTTTGACACCAAACCAATTATGGAAACGTATTGGTGGATGACTTAATAAATCATGTATGGTAATAAGTCAGAAGATAATCGAAAGAGTAATGGATAATCGCGGATCTAAGTCAATGACAGAAAAGAGTCCCACAAGCCAAAAATCTGTCATTGTAAAAGAGCAACGAGTAGATGGTAGTTACAAGGGAATAAGATCTCCTTTGTTAAGGTGTACTCTAGTGGGTTTCGAAAGAAATTATCAAACCAAAACCCTTTCTAAACGTGTATTAAAAGCAACTATTTCTACTCTAAGTCAAAAATTAAATCCTTGATTTGTTACCGGGTTTTCAGATGCGGAATGTAGTTTTTCGGTGACTATCCGAAAAAACCCTCGAGGTAACACTTGATGAGTAGATCATCGGTTTTCTATTGGTCTTAATATAAAAGATCTAGCTCTTTTACAGTCTATTCAGGCGTTTTTTGGGGGAATAGGTAATATACTTATGGACCCTGCTAAAGATCGTGCAGAGTTCCGTGTATCTTCTTTGGAGGAGCTAGTCGCAGTAATCTTACCTCATTTTTATACTTATGGCTTAATCACCAAAAAATTAGCTGACTTTCAATTATTTAAAGCAATTCTTACTTTAAAGGTTAATAATGAACACCTTACTAAGGAAGGATTGCAAAAAATAGTTAATTTGAGAGCTTCACTTAATTTAGGTCTTAGCCCCGCATTAGCTAAAGCTTTTCCTGATACCAACCCTGTTGCTAGGCCTGTAATAAATAATATTAAGGTTCCGCACCCGGGTTGAATTGCTGGTTTTACATCGGGTGAAGGTAGTTTTTTAATAGATGTAAGTAAATCTATATCTTACACATTAGGTATTAATGTGAAGTTAACTTTCCAACTGGTACAGCATATCCGGGATGAGTTGCTAATAAGGGGTTTAATTGATTATTTTGGGTGTGGTAGCTATAGTATAAAAAGAGATATATGTTATCTTACTGTTACAAAGTTTTCGGACAATTACGGTAAAATATTACCTATTTTTGCAAATCATCCTATCTTAGGAGTAAAAGCATTAGATTTTAGATATTGATGTTTAGCTGCGGAACTTATCAAAGCTAAAGCACATCTAAGGTCTGATGGTATAGAGCAAATTCTAAAACTGAAAGCCGGTATGAATAAGAGTAGGCTATAAAGTAATAAATATTAAGTTTAATTTCGCAATGATAAATTTGGTTGCTATGACCTCGGATTGGTACTAACCACTCGTCACATGCTGAAAGGAGTGGGTGCAATAATTTTGCTTTTCTATTGTATAATAAGTAAATGTATAAGATTTAGAAAACTATAATAGAATTCTTCGTATGCGCTACTCTAATTAGTGTTAAGTCGAAATACGGTTCGTGTAGTGGAAGTTGCACGGGATTAATGAATTTTAACAAAAAAAAAACAAGTATAATTAAATTATACAAGATCTTGTATTTTCATACAAGATCTTTTAATCTAATGTGAAGGTAAGATTAAATATTTTTATCATATAATATATATATATTATATGATGAAGATTAAATATTAGAATTATATTCTAATATCAGGAAGGTTCCGTTTGTGGGTATGACGGGTTGAGCTGTAAACTCATTAGCTATCGTAGCTGTCGAAGGTTCGAGTCCTTTTCTTCCTATGTCCCTATAGCTCAACGGTAGAGCTCGGCACTGTTAATGCTGCGATAGATGTTCGATTCATCTTAGGGACTACTATATCAATGAATAGATAATAATATAAAAAGTTTATTATTATACGTAGCTAAGAAGTCGAAGTCTTCTTATTTCATATAAGCAAGCTTGCTTACTACGAAGTAGTATTTCGTAGTAAGCAAGCGCTTCACACAAAACGATTATCATTTAATGGTAGGATTACTGTCTTCCAAACAGCGTATGTCGGTTCGAGTCCGACTAATCGTATGTGATTACTGCTTGCTTGCTTCTGTGTGTAGCACTACTGAACTAAGAAGTCTTCTTATTTCATAGTAGCTAGCTTCGCTTGCTTACTTCGTAGCAGAAGTATGAAATAAGCAGTACTTCTTATAAGTTTATAAGAAGTATGGAGAGCACACTACTAATACTAATACTAATACTAATACTAATACGTACTTCTAATACGCAGGGATTTTC
>GL876999.1:0-12346 GCA_000193285.1 Magnaporthiopsis poae ATCC 64411 | reverse complement strand
CGTAGTCGCTAAACATGCCGGCCCGGGCCGCGTCGTCGAGCTCGGCCCGCAGGCGGGCCATGGCTCGCGGGGTGCGCAAGAGGTAGTAGAAGATGGCGCTGAGGGTGATGGCCGTCGTCTCGGAGCCCGCGAACGCCATGGAGACGGCCATGGTCTGCACCAGCGTGTCCGTCATGAACTCCGGCCGGGCCTCCTGCGCCGCCAGGAACTTGGACAGCAGGTCGGGCGACTTCACGCCCGTGCCCCCGGTGGTGGTCGTCGTCGACAACTCCTTTTCGTCAGACGGAGCCTCAAATTTGCGGTCGGCCGTGTTGGTGCCCTTCATCGTCGTCAGCAGCGTCGGGACCCGCTCGGCCATGCGCTCGCGCGCAAACCGGGCCACGGGGAACGTCGCGTCGACGAGGCCCCACTGCGACAGCTTCAGGTAGATGGGGTTCTTGAGGAACAGCAGGTCCAGCCACGGGATCTGCCCGACAGGTGCGACGTAGTTGAACAGCCAGGTAAGGTAGGCGATGATGCCGTCGATGTCCTCGTTCTTCTCGACGAAGCCGTGGCGCTTGCTGTACGTGATCTCGCCAATGACATCAAAGGCGTAGAACTGCATCCACCTGGGCATGTCGCAACCCTCACTGTTGCCGGCCCAGAGCCTCTCGGTCTGGCTCAGAAAGAGCTTTGTGGTGTTGTCGACGAAGGGCTCGTACTGCACCAGAGCCGACATGGCGAAGGCTCCGTTGACGCAGCGCCGGAACTGCGCGTGGAAGTCGTTGTCGGTCGTGCTGAAGAGTGATGGCAGCCTGATTCCCTTGGCGACAGACTGTTGGACGATGTAGAAGTCGGACTTGAGAGAGCGAGGAAAGCACACAGCGTTAGCAGTCGGCATTGATTTGGTTGGTGCCTTGTATGGCTCCGAGAGGTGTTTAGTTACCTTTACGAAGCCCTTGTTCAGGCCATATATCACCTTGAGCGCCTTGGGATCCGAGAAGGACAGCGTGTTGGGCCCGAGACGCACGACGCTGCCGTACTTGGCGTGAAGTTTTCGGTGCGTGGTCTCGGGCCGCCGGCCGTAGACGTCCCAGAAGCGCCACCAGTCGGTGAAGGAGGCCAAGAAGGGCCCTGGGTATTTGTTGAGGCCATTATGGTATCGATTCCTGACAAGCCACGCCGCCAGGAGAACGACGCCAACCGTGAGCCAGTGCTGCCCCAGGAGCTGGAGCAGCGTTTCGGTGACGCCCCCGTGGTGCATGATGCCGTATGATCTGTTTGCCTGTGCTTGATGTGTGGGTGCGGCGCAGGCGGTTCTTGGTGCGTTTGAGTACAGGTTGCCGAGATGGATAGGTCCACCCGCAGGGCTTTTATATGACCTTGAGATCCCCGATCAACCTCCTTGTACAGAGAATGTATCCTCGGAGACCACCAGGCCCAAGCCGGGGTTCGGCCAAGAACGGTTGACGTTCCTTGATCTGGGATATGGAAAAAGCCGGAAGGGGACAAGATGTCAAGAATGTGACAGTCTAGGTTCCGCCACAAAGCCTGTTGAGAGACTCGGGCTTCGGCGTTGAGGTTTATCGACGAGCAAGACGCAGCTGATGCGGCTGTTTTAAGGGGTAGGGGGGCTTCATATACGTGTGCCTGTCCCCATCCCAAGATGGCGGGATTACCTACCAGGCTGCGTTGTGACGGTGGGCTACATAGCGTGAATCCCTTGCCGATTGTGGCCTACCCCGGCCAAGACGCGGGCGACCCCAGCAAAGCACTCCCCTCGGCAAAACAAACGATGATGGCGAGTGGGGCCTGGCAAGGAGGAGGACAACCTCTCCAGGCGGCTCGCTCGCCAGTGGAAAGAGGGCGGGAAACCAGCCCCAAGACCTGCCGCCGGGAAGGTATGATGACGTTGGAGAAAAGGTGGAGGCAGAGGTGGAGATGCAGGAAAGCTGAAGGCTCGGCAGGTGAGATCTAATGGATGATGGTGATGACGAGGGCGGGTCAAGCGGTGGTGGAGTGGAGGCGGCTGGACCAGGGCGCGGCACATCATTCTGGGCGTTGGATGGACGTTCCGCCGGCGGCGACAAAAAAGAAAAGAACCAGCTCCGAGCCGCCGGACCGCTTTAGAGGTCGGTAGCCGAACAGCACACCAAAACGCTGGGACAGTGATGGGGGCTTCACGGACACTGGGGGATCCCGGGCGGCCGACGACATCCAGGATGGAGGAAACATCTGCCGTGCTTTTTTTTTTGGTAGGTGATGTAAAAGACGTGCTGGCGGGAGTTTCTCCTTGGTCACGACACGAAACACGTACAGAAATACCACGTACCTCATACGAGGCGCAGGTGTATGGGTACATGCCTTGGTTGCATGCATGACAGCCGGGTGTCGTGGCTTCTTTTGCAGGCAGAAAGCCCGATTCCCCAAAAAGTCACAGAGACGTCGGCAAGTGATGGAAGGCTTGCCGAAAGCTGGCTCTCCAACGTGGGAAAAGGAAGACCCCACACCGCGCCTGTCCTTGTCACTGTGGGGGGAAGGGCGAAGCTTGTCGGATTTCGGCAGATGCGCCGTCCAATGAGCGGCCCGGCTTTTCAGCGCTTCTCCCCAAGATGGGAATCCTTTGGCAGGGAACCGGGCAGGCGCGGCTGGCCCTGGACGGTCGGCTTTGTCAATGTGACTCCCAAGGTGGCCGACGGGGTCGGCGTGGCCGTCGGCTGCGCATCTTTTTTTCTTTCTTCCCACGAATCTTGCCGACGATGGGAGATATCGGGTGTCGGGGTTTTGAAAACGCGACGGATGCGAGACGGGTTCCCGTGCCATCCATCGTCCTTGTTCAATACAAAGAAAAGAAGGAAGGAAAAAAATAAAAATTTACAACACAGGCCTCCTATCACGGCATGACAACAACCGTCTCGGGCCGGCCGAACCGCGGGAAAACCATAAAATGATAAAAATAAAACACCCAAGACCAACCGGTACTGACCCAGTGAAACACGAAAAGGGCTGAGTCGAGCAAGGGCATTGGATTTGATTAATCGCGCCAAGGCAGATAGATTGCTGCAGGTGCCGTCGCTCCCGACAGATGAACCTGTCCCAGAAAACCCGACGTAGGTGGCTTTTTATCCCAAGGAATCTGAACATTTGGATCAAATACGTACCTAGGTACATCCTTACTGGCGGCAGTTTGTGTGCGCCCATGTCCGCATGTCCACGTGGGATGGCTGACCCGATCCCCCAGCATCAGACAGCCAGGGACCTCGAAACAAGACGCTATTTTCCCCGTAAGGAGATGGCGGCAAACAAAACAAAAATGGGAAGTCGTAATGACATCAGCCCCGACAAGCCAGCCAGGGCGTTCGATTGAAGTCCCAAGATTCATATTGCAGACGAACCCCGAAGCCTTGAGTCGGCGCCCGCAACGCAACCCAGGTCCCCGAAGCATGGATATGCATGCCGACCACTCACCCACCCCCCCTGCTACTGCGTCACCCCCAAAAAGGCAACAAAATGAAACGCGACCGTACCAATGGATGCTCCCTCTGTGACATATCATTTCAACCTTGTAGGAACCTCAGTGCCGAAGGAAAAATATATTTTCCCATAAAATTCGCTTCCGGGCTTGCCGTCCATCTCGGTATTCGGTTTGACGACTTGCTGCTCCTGCTGCTGCTGTGTTATTACAGGATTAATACTACTACACCACGCAACAATGCTGCTCCCTCATCCCCGTCTTGTCTTCCCATCATATCAATCTTCTATATACCGATGTTTTTTTTGTGGGGCGCTGGAAATATGCAAGGTATTGTTAGGTGTAAAAAGAATAATGAAAACATCTTAAAGGAAAGAAAAAACCCATCACGAATCGCCCCTCTCCGTCCCTCTGAGCCACTTGTCATAGGCCGCACGACCAAGAGTAATAGGGGCTTTGTCACGGATAAAGAATATACCCAGAAAGGCATCAATAGGGCAAACACCTCTCCAAAATCTCATACCACTCGTGTCCGTGGCAACGTATCGGAGACGGGGTTCGGTCTTGAGGGTGGAAAATGTCCAAGGATCTGCTTTGCCCACATAACAGACCGCCTTCTTTCTCAAAGGCGGGATTTGTTCCTCCTGCATCATCCTCCGCGGGGTCCTGCGTCTGTGCCGTACCTTGAGGATGCTGCCGAACACCGTCGATATCCTCCCCTGCCAGACGCGATGCCTTCTCCAGATCAACTGGTCTTTGCGGTCGCCGAAGCCGGCGATAGGTGCAGCGTCCGTTGCTGACACCCGTCGGAACGAAGGCAGAAGCGATATGCCACCAGCCGTAGTCCGTCCCTTGCAGGCCTCTCTGATGCCGTCCGCCAGAATTTTGCTTTGGGTCCGAGTCGAGTCGCCTGCCGGCGGCTCAACTGTTGTCGTGTCGCTTCCTGCGTCATCGTCCGGTATTTGATGCTTGTCATTCGATTTAGACCCCTGATCTGAGTCCATCTGAACGACACGTTTCCTCTTCGCCTTCGCGTTTGCCATGGCCACCATGCCACCCTTTGATTGGTCCACGGGAGGAGGAGGAGGCATCCGAGGATAATGGATCTCCTCCGCTCTTGCCCTCTTCCTGGGATTCGTCGACAAGCCGACCCCTTCCGCGCTTCCCCCTGCTTGGTAATCGTCCAAGAGAGGGAGGGGGATTGTGCCACCGGAATCAGCCGGCCAGCCTTGCTCGTCAGGAGATGCTGAGGGTTGTGCCTCATCGGCAAACTTGGCGGAAGCAACATCTGGCTCCGGCGATGGCTTTGCCTGCTCGTCTGGTCCGGGTGGAATGGATTGGCACGAAGATGTCAGAGACAGCCGTGATTGCTCTGAGGGTCTAGGCGACGGCGATGTTGATGGCTTTGCCGTAAGCGGTTGGACGGGCGACATTGGCGATGATTCTGACAACTGTTGCGGCTGAGTCTGCGATGACGACTGCCCTGGCTGCCCTGGTTGCCCTGCCAAGCTTTTTGCGTCCGGTTCCGGGTCCTCCGGGGATGGCTGTAAAATACTTGGCTGAGGGGCATTCGACGATGCCGACGGAGAACCAATGACATGAACAGTTGAAGGCCCCCGGCGCGCCCGCCGTCGCGAATCGGTTGGTTCTTGGTCATCGGTCGACGTGTTCCCGCCGCTTCCAAGAAAAGAGTCTTTTACATGTTCCACGAGGGGGTCGACCCCTTCGTCCTCGACATCATTCCCACTCCCATCCGCCTGCTCGCTTCCTTCCATAATGGTCGACAACCTGGCCCTCCTCGACCCTATTGTAATATTACCATCACCCCCGCTGCTACCCTCTCCTCCATTCTGGCTTCTGCTGCCGCCAGAATCACCACCCCCGAAGCCCCTGTGGGGCTCCTAGTCCTCGTCCTCCGAATCGGAATAGGTGTCGAGGGTAGCTCGGTATCTTCGCGAGGCCAGGTCCTCCTCGAGGCCTCCGATGCTCTCTGGGTCGATGTAGCCGCTTCCGCCAACGAGGCTAAGAGCAACGGGCAGGAAGATCAGAGCATGCGTCGAGGCAAAGACCACAAGAGCGACCCATACGCGGAAGTAGTAGATCTCAAAGATCTTGGAGCGCGTGAATGCGAGCACACACACTCCCAGCAGCTTGGTAAGGGTGATGCCCGAGAAGACGGACGAGCCGACGTTGGCTAGCGCGGTCCAGGCGCGCGCGTCCCGGCCCCGGAACCGGTTCTTGGCGCGCTCCATGAAGGTGCGCGACGGGAACATGAAGGCACGCGCGATGTGGACGCAGAACTCGACCGCGATACCAACACAGATGATTAGGTTGACCAGCGAGACGGCGTTGAGCGAAACTCCCATGACCGCCATGGCACCGACAATGTCCACAATGGCCATGAGGACCGTCACTGTCACAACGGCGGCCGTGAGGAAGGATCCGAGAAGAGCCGACGAGATGACAAAGATCATGGCAAGGGCCGAGCCGAGCAGCGTGACGGTGAGGTTGACAATGCTGGCGTACTGGTCGAAAAAGATGTAGAACACGCTGTACGGGAAGACATCAGCACCGATCTGCGCGCTGACATCGGAGGCGATCCGACGGGCAGATGCGTAAGCGTTGATGAAGTCCTCCTGGCTGCGTAGCGGCGTGTGCATGGTCCTGAAGTGGGTTGCCGGGATCGTCTTTCTCTTGGAATCGACCACGACGGCGTTGCCATAGGATGCCTGTCCGCCGAGGGGGCAGCTCTCTGTGGTCGGCGAGTTGAGGAACATCTCAAGGTAGTGCACAAACTCCTCTCCCTGGGGCATGCCCGACATGGTGATGCTCCACGGCGGGTTCCTGTTGGCGAAGCAGGCTTTCTTGTTCTCCATGCAGCACATCTTGCCCTGGTCGGCGTCACCTTGCTCCGGATCCAGCCACAGGAAGAAGTCGTCGATCCAGCTGGCGGTCGGCGAAGCAATATACGACGTCTCGGGCCGCTTGCGCTCCTGTTCGAGTATGTTGGACAAGGACATCTCGTTGCATGTCGTAAACCTGGCGCAGATCTCCTGCTGATGGACACGCTGCGTGAAGTTGGACTCTCTGGTGACGAAGTAGACGGGCGGACCGGATTCGAAGTAGTCGTACAGGTCGTTGAAGTAGGGAATCAGGTACGAATCGTCCGGGATCGCGACGCGCTGGTCCAACCCGAGCTTCACCTCGGGTATGAGGGAGATACCAGCAGTGAACAGCCCAAGGAACACAATAACAACGGCCGCCTTGACCTTTTTGCCGAGCAGAGCCGGGGCATAGTGCTTCCCGATGAACTGCTGCAGCATGCTCTCCTGAGGCGTCTCGTGGTACCTGGGGCCGAGGCTGCCGTTGCCGTTAAGATGAATGCGGGCCGACTTGAGCTGGATGAAGGGGAAGAGGTCCATGCGGCAATCCTCGACGCGGTGCTGGTTGAGGGTCAGGACCGATACGAACATGGTGACCTGAAGGATGGCGTTGATGAAGACAGCGCCTGCGGCGTAGATGGCAAAGTTCCTGACGGCAGGCATGCCGACAAAGGCGCCGAGCGCAAACGACGCCGTCTCGGTCACCGCGGAGAAGAGGATGGACGGGCCCATTCTCCCGAGAGCCTTGGAGATGCGCAGCTCCACATCGAGGTCGGGGTGGCTGACGTTCACCCGCTCAAACTCGTGGACGATGAGGAAGATGTTGTCCACACCGACAGCGAGAACGATGAAGGGAATGACGTCGACAATGATCAGGGTGACCTTGAGCCCGAACCAGGAGAAGAGTCCGATGGAGGCCAGGATCGACATGAGCACAATCACGATCCCAATGATGCCGAGTCCGAATTTGGACTGCACAAAGAACAGGGACTTGTTGCGGAAGAACTCGCCCAGACCGAGAGTGGTCGATCCCAGGGCGATGGAGGCATACAGGAACATGACGATGTAGCTGACGACAATGATCTTGGCGTCGGTGTTGGTCGATTTGTTAAGCTCCTGCTCGAGGCTGATCTCGGTCGAGAAGGACAGCCTCAGACCCCGGTCGGCAGCCTCGCTCTGAAGGACGAGAAGGCGGTCCTTGAGTGCCTCCTCAAAGTCCATGGCACGCGAGACCTCAGAGGTGCCTTCGGGGAAGTTGTTGAGAACCCAGGTGACGGTCATGGCCGGGGCGGCGGCGACGTTGGCCGTCTCTCCGTACCCGCCCAGTATCATGCCGGGCTCGATAGGCTGGCCGAAGTCGGGACGGCAGCTGACGGGAGACTCGGCGCAGTTGCGGAGGTCCTTCTGCCACGTCTGCTTGTCCACCAGATTGGGATCGTTGCCGAAATAGGCAGACACCGACTGGACGACGCACGCGGAACCGGTCGGCTTGAGGCAGACATCCTGAAGCTGAGCGCCAAACTTGGGACCCTTAAGCTGCTTGATGGCGTTCTCAACTCCGATCCACCAGGTGAGCGTGTCATGGCTGAGAACGGGTCCCGGGCCAGACGGCAGCGTGTCGTTAACCAGGAACATCTTGTTGGCACGGTAAAAGGGGCCAAAGTTCTCGTCGAAGAAGGCCTTCTCCTGGGCCGCCGCAGAGGTCGGGCTGACCCACAGTCGCGCAGGGTCTCTCTCGATGTCGAACTTGAAGAGTCCCATCGAGAGAAGGGCGACAACGATAAGGCTGCTGATTATGGTGATTCCAGGGAATCGGGCCGCCGTGTGGCCGAGCTTGCTGAAGGCCGTGTCGCACCACGAGTTGAGCGGGTAGTTTTTCTGGGGCTGGTCAAGCATGGCGTTGTTCTGCACCAGGTCACCCTCATCTTCGTCGTCGCTGGCCGCGGTGTCCTGAAGCAGCCTAAGCCTCTCGCGGCGGCGCTGGTTGTGCCTCTTGAGAAAGGTGCCTCCCACGGTGGCGGCGACCGAGGCGAAGAGCAGCACGCTGTAGACGAAGATGGCGCCGAAAGAGAGACACGGGAGAGCACCGACGTGGCAGGACCCGGCCTCCTTGACATCGGGAAGCGCGGGGCAGACGTCGGGACAGTCGACGCATGCGCAGCGGAAGTTCGGATCGTCGTCGTTGCACCGCTTAGGCGTCATGTCCCTGGGGGACATGCCGGGCTGGCTGTACGATTGCAGGAAGTTAATCTGGAACGGCGAGCCGATGGCCTTCTCGTCGCCCAGGAACTTGAGCATCTGCGTGTAGTTCTTGGCTCCGCCGCCGATGAAGTCCATGGCCTTGGAGTTGGAAGCACCAAACTTGACATCCTTGCAGCTGTCGTACAAGCCGCTCCCATATTTGTCCGAGACAAGCTGGTCGACCTCGCGCACTTGCAGCTTGCCGCTCTTTTGTTCCGCCCTTGTCACGTTGATGAAGAGCGACTGGTCCGGAGAGCAGGTAAAGGTGCAGAAGAGGTTGTAGAAGTTTTCCTTGCAGGCCGGGCACGACGAGACGATTTGGCGGGGCGTTGAGAGTTCGGATTTGAGCGCTTTCAACTGTTTATACAGAGAAGAAAGGTCAGTCATGTCGAGCTGGACGCTATCGGCGGCAGAGGTTCTCCAGATCCCCAGCTTACCTGGTCCAAGTTGCAGCAGACGTTTCCAGTCTCCCACTTGGGCCCACAGAGCTCGACGAGCTCTCTCCGGAAATCAGCGTCGGGCTCCGTGGCGGCGCCGTTATCGACGCAGGGGAGCTCCTTGCCGAACCAGGACTTCTTGCCGCACTGGCCTCGCATGGCACAGCGGCCGGCCTCGTGTTTGGGTGTCCATGGCGTCGTCTCCTGGGCTTGCGCGGCTCCGGCCGTCTCTAGGCCGGCTAGTAGGAGAGCGATGCCCGCAACGAGGATGTTGGGGAGTCTCGCCATCGGGAGGGGCGGGAGGCAGCCCGATGCCTCGAGCCGATGGCCGCAGACACTAGTGTTTGGCGGCAATGGGCGAGCGGCTCGCCAGGCTGGATATGGTGATGCTGCTGGGAGCCTGTGCTATGCAGGGCGGCACAAAATCCAACAAAGAGAGTGACTGGCAAGTCGCAATGAGAATCGAAAGATGGAATGGCGAGACGCAGTAGAGCTGCTGCTGGCCGAAACGGATAGAGAGGTGTGGATAGGGAGTAATTCGATGCGCCGCTTGATGCGAGGCGGTAGGTGTTTCGTGAGGCCTGTCTATGGATGGCACAGGATGGCGGGCGTGATTCTATGTTGGAGCTCGGCCCGCGCGCGAGGTGCGACACAGCAAGTATCGATGACGATGCTGACTGTCGGGCTGCTGGGCTGCATTCTGCAGGCCCAGCGGACAGCGGCAGGTGGGCGTTTCCAAGTTCGGCAAGCCGGGCTAATCCAAGCTCCCGTGCCTGGATCATGTGAGAGATAGGAACGTTGCGCGCACGATTGACTGCTGGCTCCACTGGCGTGTCGCGTCGTGGTTGGCTCCACCCAAGGACGGGGCGCGCCTCGTTCC
Organism: Magnaporthiopsis poae ATCC 64411; assembly: GCA_000193285.1. Lineage (NCBI taxonomy): Eukaryota > Fungi > Ascomycota > Sordariomycetes > Magnaporthales > Magnaporthaceae > Magnaporthiopsis > Magnaporthiopsis poae. Next base: position 2,455 of record GL876999.1, on the reverse strand, counting down.
TGGACCTGGGGGCTTGGAGGGCCTGTGTAGCAGTGCGGGGGCCTGAGCGCTGGCGCCAGCAGGAGGCATGCTGCATAAAGCATAAATAGGTACAAATTTACAACTAATCCAGTCACAACTTTCCATCCCTCTCCTCATCAGCCGCCACCCATCCCACCACCTCAACCTTGAGTGGCACTTTCATGAACCGATCGCCGCCCTCGGTCTTCCAGGGCAGGCGCCCGCCGCGGATGTTGAACTGCAGCGCCTGGTGCAGCAGTCGCGGCTCCCCCAGCCCGGCGTCTCTCTTGGCCCTCCAGTCGGCAAACTGGTCCTCGGGCGTGTCCTGCCGGAGGTGCTTGTTCTGCGACCTCTGTTCGGCCACGGTCGTGCACGCCTGCGGCCCGCGCGACGTGTCCGAGGGCACGTAGTCGTGACCTGTGTAGATGCGGTACGTGTCGGGGAGCGAGAAGAGCTTGTGGATTGAGTCGTAGCTGTTGTGGTATCAGTATGGATGTTTTGGTAGGAAGGACGGGAGAGAGCAAGAGGAGAGTGTCAAACACACAGTTGGTGGACGTTGCCCGAGGGGAAATCACAGCGGGCAGTGCCGACGTCGGTGTTGAAGAGGGAGTCACCACAGAATACGTTTGCTTAGGTAGGTAGGTAGGTACCCAGTCAGTCAGCAACACATATGTGAGAGAAACAACAGATGGTCGCAGTTCATACATACAGCCCACTAGATAGCCCAGGTGGTCTGGCGTGTGACCCGGAAGATGCATCGCCTTGACCTGGAGCTGCCCGAGCTGTAGGATCTCGTCGTCCTCGAGCAGCCGGTCGAACGCGGCCGTATACTCGGCGCCGTCGATGCCGTAGCGCTTCGCGAACCGCTCCTGCACGCCCACGATGCGCTTCCCGATGCAGATGCCGGGCTTCTTGTTGCCGGCGGCCTCCAGCCGGTGCTGCAGGTATGCAGCGGCCGTCAGGTGGTCGGCGTGCGCGTGCGTCTCGAGCAGCCACTCGATCGCGTAGCTGTGCTCCTTGGCCATGGCGAGGAGACCGTCAGCGGTCTTGGTGGAGATGGCGTTGCGAGCAGGGTCGTAGTCGAGCACGGGGTCGATGATGACGGCCGCTTTGGTGGCCGGGTCGGCTACAATGTACTGCCATGTCGACGTCTGGGGCTCAAAGACAGAGTGGACGATGGGCTCGTTGACGGTTGCCATGGTAGAGTTGTGCCTAGTGATAATGGAAGTCTGAGATTTGAGGATGCTGGAGGAGTGGAACGTTCTGGAGACTATCGAGGCCTTGGTCGAGCCGAAACCATTGGGAGCAGTGATGGCGAGTGCACCTCCTTTTATCATGTTCACAGGTCTCCGGACCAGAACCAGGGGCCTGAATGCCCCGAGTGCACACGGGCGAATCGCAAGCATTGTGTGACGCGGGTTCATGTTCTCGGGCACCATAGACGACTACGGGGAGCAGACTTGATCTTTATCCCTACCGCCGCTGGTCTAATAAATAATCAGTGGCTTCGCCCAGAACGGGTTCACGAGCCCGGCTCTGGGCGAAGGGGTCGGGGACCAGCGTCAGATCGGGGACCACCAGGTCACCGAGACTATAGGTACTATATAGGTAGGTAGGTATAGACGAGGTTTCGAAACGGCAACGGAAAACTCCACGTGGAAACCGAGTCCCGACGTTAGATATGGGCCTTGGATCCCGGGCCGCCCGCCAGGAGATCGGCGAGGTCAGGAATCGCGGCCGTCGGTCGGCGAAAAAGGGACAGGGATTTCGCCGGCTGAGCGCGGGCCGAATCTCTGGCAAGGCCGATTCCCGCAACCGAGTCTCACCGGTGATCAGGCGTGGATTACGAGACAAGGTACAGAAGCCGAAAATTTAGAAAAAAGAAGAAAAAACATCGGCTGACACGACTCAGCAGGGTCTTCGACGACGCAGGGGAAAAGTGTAAAGCAACGAGCTGGCCAGAGCGTGCTGTGATTCGTGGATCTTTAGGCTCACTCCCAACACGGTCTATCCCAAACAGGCATACCCCTCAACTAGGATCTGTACCTTTTTCCAGAAAACGGACATGTTGTCCGCCCCAATATCCAGTCCGTTAAAATTCGTCAAGTCGTCAAACATGTGTGCACGCAGTCCGTCTGTATGCTCCAAACACCAGTATATACGGTGCACCCGCAAATGTGGCAAGGAACGAAATCCAACAGAAAGGAAATTCGCCGCGCCGCGTTCCTACTTCTTGCGGCCAGACACTACAAACTGCCCCGTCTGCGCCTCCGTGATCCAGCCGTCCCGCACAAGGGCACTACCGACAGCCGGGCGCAAGCGCGAGACGCCGCCGACGCTGTGCTTGCCGGCGCCAGTTACGACGATCATGGGCTCCCTCTTGGCCGCAACCTCGCGCGATACCGTCTCCCGGTCGCCCAAGGCGCGCCACCACTTCCAGGTGCGCTCGAGCGCG
>GL876998.1:0-12749 GCA_000193285.1 Magnaporthiopsis poae ATCC 64411 | reverse complement strand
ATCCTGCGACTGCCACTGCTGATGGCGTCGTCCTGGAGATGGAGATGAGGCGACGCAGCGGGCGCGCCGTCTCGGAGCGGTTCGTGCTCGCGACGTCCGGGCTCGTCCTGCTGTCGGATCACCCGCTGTTTGCGGCGCCGTCCGTGCCCGTTGCCGAGGAGGAGGAGAGGACGGCGAGTGGGAATGGGGATGCGCGGGTGGACGGCGAGATGGAGACGACCTTCAACCTGGGCCTGACGGAGAAGCAGCGGCGCGACAGGGAAGGGGTTGTGCTGCCCTACTTTGACGCCCAGACCGACATCGGGGGCGGCGAGGGAGGCCGGATCCTCTACGAGATGGGTAGGGAGGACGACTTTGACGATGAAGAGGACGAGATATAACTACACACGATACCTGTCACGGGACAAGACCAGCGTTGTACCCGTTACACCAAGGCAAAAGAGGAACGTTGTTGTAGCTGGGACTACAACCTGTGCGTGGTCCTTATAAGGGATCGTACCGTGACAATTTTTAAAACGTTTAAAAAACAATATTAACAGGCAGGAAGGCAGGCAGGCAGGCAGGCAGGCAGGAGGGAGGGAAGGAAGGAAGGCAGGCAGGCAGGTGTTGCAAACAGGCCTTCTGCTCCTAGGGGTAGGGCACCTAGGAGAGGAACTGAGCAGTGCTGGGTAGCAAGGTCGCCTTGCACGTGACTTGGGGAGGTTTGCAGAACAGTAGTTTTGATTGCTTGCCCAAGGGAGTGCGTTGGAGCTAATTTAGGTTGACTGATGCCGAGGCCTCAGTCAAGGGCTATTCTACCTCCAGGGAAGCCTCCTCTTATATACTTGTCGGAGCCAAGGCGTGGTACACGCCTTAGTTCCTTTGATCTGTGATCCGCCTGCGAGATCACAGATCCTTCCCTAGGTTTGATCTGTGATCTGCCCAACAGATCACAGATCACCCTCTTTGCTAAGCTAAGCCGGCACGCGATTCCTTGGATCATAAGTGCGAGGTTGAGGCGTCACGCTGGGCCTTTGCTCCCAGCCCTCCTGTCCCCTGCTGTAGCGCTTGGGTCGTAACAGCAGGCGGGAAGGACGGAGGTGGTGGGAGGTAGAAGGAAAGAAAAAGTATCGCCGGAAGGAAAAAAAGAAACAACCCTCTTAAACCCGGAAGAAACGAGGCGGTGGAGCCCCGGCGACGGAAAACGGCAGGAGCAACCGACACAATCGCAGCAACAAAACACAATCACCCAAAATCAACGCGACTGACGCAAACGGAAAAACAACAAAAAGGGCGAGAATAAAAAATAACGCTATATCATCGCTACCACGGCGGACACGCAATATAAAAAAAACCACTCCGCGAGACGTCGCGGGCAAAAAAGCCAGGCCGACCAGGCGGACCAAAACCGGCCTGGATTAAACCACTACCAAAAAACGGAGACGACCCGGAAGTATAAACGGGACCGGATCGGCCCCACACCGAACAAACAAAAACCGCCATCCAAAACAACCCCGAGGGAGGAACACCCACCTGGCCCGGGCTGGAACCAGAGCGGGACCATTATTTTACCCCCACGATTATAAAAACGCTCCCACGACGGGACCTTTAAACGCAGCCGCAGATTAACAATAAACGGACCCCGCCGTTCAACACGAAACGGGGGACAGACGGCAGACATGGTTTTTCCGCCCAGGCCCCGCGACGGTAGCGACACGCTACCGCCACGAAATTCGAGGGTTTTTACATGTACCACAAGAAGAGGCACTGAGGTTTTCAAACAGACATAGCAGTAGTATGAATAATAATAATAAATAAAAATGCTATATTTGCGCGCAAATTAAAAGCATCGCAAAAAGAGTCAAAATCTTTAATCCTTCGTTACAGCTCGTCCTTCGCTTGTTTCTCCTTCGCCTGCTCGTCCTTAACTTGCTCGTCCGTAACGTGCTCGTCCTTCACCTGTTCCTCCTTCACCGGCTTGCCCTTCACTGGCTCATCCTTCTCCCGCTCCATCTTCACAGGGTTCTTCTTCACCTGCTCGTCCTGTACCTTCTGGGCCTTGGCGCCGCCGCTCAGATCATCCATGGTCATAATCTTGACCACCAAGCTCGTCCATCCAGTAAAGTGCTGCGTCCTCTGCCCCTTGCCCGTCTCCGGGTTGTACTGTTCCCACGCGAAGCCCGTCTCCACCCAGCTGTTGTAAATAGTATCAACCAGGTTCTTGCGAAGCCTAGTGTAAAGCTCCTTGGCTTTCGCCTGGTGAGGGCCCTCCCGCTTAGCCACGTTCTGGATTTGTCGAGAGGCTTGTCAGTAGCTGTTTCAGGGCCAGCCATGTCCGCCATGAGTCAAAAAGCAGGAATTCTCACCTCAAGCTGCACTAGAATCAAGTAGTTGATGTTGATCCAGACCGGACTCCTCCAATAGTTCTCGTTGGTGCCGTAGAGTGGGTTGTTCTTGCTCAGACTGCGGATTCCATGAGGACTGAAGAGCTCCTCTTCATCACCGATGAGGTCCAGGATCTTGCCGAGCTTGGTGTCATCATGTTTCAGCAGGCCAGTCAAGAAGGGGAAGAGCGAGATGTAGCCCTTGTGGCACACAAGCACGTGCTCCTCGAACTCGTCGATGGTGGCGTCGCAGTAGCAGCCATCCTTCTCAGACCAATGGAGGTCGTTGAGATTGCGCTCAATAGCGTTCAGGTTCTTCTCAAAATCCTGCACTTCCTCGGGCATGCCGAGGGCGTCGGCGATGTTGCGGAGTGACTTGGTCATGAGCCCCATCCACGACAAGAGGTCGACGTGCAGCTCGCCGGGGTGAGGCACCAGGGCGCGCGGGTAGTCATCCAGTCCGCTGGTCAAGACGTGCATAACGGTCCGGCCGCGCCACCGGTAGGCCTCCTTGGAAGAAAAGGCTTCACGGTCGTACGATTTGACGTCTCCGGCCTGGGTCTTGCGGAACCAGTCATATTGGCGGCGGAGAAGCGGGTACAGGTTGCGTAGGAACTCAAGTCCAACGCTTGGGTTCTCGACATGGGCGTTGGTCAACGAGACGCCTTGCGAGAGGTGTTCTTTGGCTGCGGGTTGGCTTCCGTTGGACTTGCGCAACCTGTCGACAAAGGTATCGATGATGAAGAAGAGAGTAGGTGGGTTCGCGTAGTGGGGGTACTGCACCTGGAACTCGGCCGGAACCTTGCTGCGTGCCTCCGCGCCAAGTATCTGCTCGCGGGCAATCCAGCCGTCGTCATCCATGAGATTGAACCAGCTCTTCACAATCTCCAGCGTCAGATCCATGTCCCAATCAGCAATGGGCAGCAGGTGGAAGCCCTCGTCCCACAGGAAGCCGCGTGGGAAGAAGGGCCGAGAGGGGACGCTCGTGAATAGCGAGCTCGGCCCCTCCATCTTCTCCTGCTTGCGAGCTCTCGCCACCTCTGCCTCCTCCCAGAAGCCCTCGTTCTCCTCGTCGTATTCGGGCGCATAGGAGCGATCCACAACAGAGTGGCCGTGGAAGTAGCCGATGCCACCGATCAGGTTGGAAAACATGCTGCGCCCAAACTTCTTGTACTTGGCATCGGTGAAAGGAGCCTTGAAGTTGAAGACGTCAGAGAAGCGCTCGCCGAAGGACTCGGTGGTTGACTTGATCTCCCTCGAAACGTCGTCGCTCTTGAGCTCCTTGCCAGCTGAGGCGCTGTTGAAGATGACGTCAAACTCGAACGGCCCCTCGAAGACCTTCTGGACAATGTGGGCATTGCCGCGGCCGGGCTTGTGCGGCAGGGCGTAGACGTCCCATGGCGGAGGGGGTTTCTCGGGATCGAACTGCGAGCTGACTCTGTCGACGTGCTCCTTCATCTGGTGAAATATTACCGGCTTGGCCTGCCAGAGATGCTCGTCAGGGAGCGTGTGGGACTGGACAAAGGTCTTGTCGAGGTCACGCTGCTCCCGCAGGCTGGGCTCACCAGGAGGATGCTCGCCGGTGCCTCTAGTAACAACAATCTTGTACTCGCCCAAAGCCTCCGAGCTGCCATTAAACACAACGTCGCCGGGGAATCCATTGGGGTCGCCGTTGTCGGCGGTCTCGAGGCTGCCGAGTCCTTCCTGGGTGATGTAGAAGAAGATGCCGTACTTGGTATCCCCGATGGCATCGTCGCGGAGCTCCCCTTTGATCCTAGCTGCCCAGCTGCCGCCATGGGTGCCGCCGGGTATCTTTACAAACGAGGTGGTGATGTCGAGCTGGTTTCCAGCATCATGGATGGTTTGGACGCCGCCTTTCCTGGTGTCGTACTCATCCCAGCCATAACCGGCCATGCCCTCATGCTGCTCGCAAGTGTAACGTATGCCTAAGCACATCGACAAGAAGGATCAGCAACATGTCCTCCGGGCTGGAGCTCGAGCAGGGCCGGAGTACTGACTGTTCTGAACTTCGTTGTAGCTATCGAGTTTGGACCACATGAGACCCGTCATCAGTGATTTTGGGACACGGGAGCGGACCCCAAAGTAGAGGTTGGGGCGGTAGGGACCCCATAGCAGGCTCTGGTTATTCAGCCGGCCGACCTCGCTGTTCAGAATCGACTCTTCGTTGGCGGCGGCACCAGCGCCGAGCTGCAGAAGGGCGAGGGACCACAGTAGCCCGTCCCTCAATTGGCGGCCAATCGCCATCGCGGATGGTTTTTGGCAACGACCTGGTTCTTGCGCCGGTTATAGGGAACTGTTGGGGAGGGATTCTGTTCCTGAATCAGGTGTGATTGCAACAGAGGGAGCTGCTAGTCTCTTCCTCTGTGTCTTGGATGCGCGAAGTGACCACGTTTGAAATAGGTGCAGACGGTTTGAGGTGTGGTGTAACAGGGGTAGCTCCCGTAGCTTCCCGCGACTTCGGGGTAGTGGGGCAAACGGTTGGGCACCCCTGGAGCGACGGCGGCGGGGATTCAAGTCCCCGTTGGCTGACGTATTGCGCTAGCTGGCATATTGATCCATACGGGTGTAGCTTCAAACGCGCTCGACTCCCAGAAGTGAGGTCCTTGACAGGGGAAAAGCAAGACCGCGTGGTATTCACTCCAATAGATACATTGTTTAGCAGAGAATGTACATGGACTGCTAATAAAAACAACGTCACTAATTCTCCGTATTCAACTCCCAAACACCATGCCAATATGATGAATATCCAAAGGTCGCCGCCACCTGGACGCGATCCTTCCGCACTGTTGCCTAGTGCAAATTCCTTGATCCTGAGCTCCATGGCAGCAGTCCTGCTTGTGACCGCCTACCTGCTCGGACTGAGCGGCCTGTTGAACCCTCCCTGGCGGTTCATGTACTGCCTGTACTCGGTCTTCTTCTCCTTCCTGACCCCGCCGACGTTGTTTCCAATAATCTTTGTGTTCTTCGTAGTGCCGAAGCCTCCGAAGCCCATCATGGCTTGCATGGCCGCCATCCCGTCGTCGTCCACCTCCAAGTCATCATCCTCCGCATCGCCGTCGCCCCCCATGGGCGTGTCCTCTCCTGTTCCGCTGCCGTGGCGCTGTTGCCTCGAGGCGGAACGACCGCGCTCCTGGTCGCCATTGCCTTTGGCGCCAACTTTGAAGGATAGGGGTGCCGACTTCTCCGCCGCGCTGCTGGCGGCACCGTTCTTAGACCGCGTCGGCAGGCTGCTTTCCTTGATGTCGTTGTCCCTACGGTTCGTAGTGGCCGAGCCAGGACTTGTGCTGCGCCGTGGGGAATCGGAGCGGCGGCGGTCGTCATCGCGGGGGCGGTCTTTGGGAGTAATCCACCATATTAGTAACGCGATCATTGACGTCTTCCCGGGCAAGAAGCTTCCCTGCAAGACTGGGCGGCAAAGCGGATGTAACTCACCTCTTCTATGGCCATGATCACGATCACGGTCTTCGCGACCGCCTCGGCGCTGTGAGTCCCGATCCCGGTCTCTATCCCGATCGCCCTTGTCCCTGGGCCGGTCTGCGTCGCGTTGTCCACGAGGCGGTTCGCGGCCTGTATCGCGTCGCCGATCACGGTAGGAGCCGCCGCGGTCGCCGCCTGGTGACCTGGAGCGGGATCTGTAGCGCCGGCTACGCTCGTAATCACGATCTCGGTCGCGGTCGTAGTCGTCGTCTCTCCGCCGGGAGTAGTCGCTGCCGCGATCCCGTCTGTCCCTATGCACGTCCGGCTCACCGCGGCCGCCACGGTATCCGCCGGCGTCGTCTCTGCCGTCATCGCGACGGTACTGTTTGCCGCCTGCCATGGTCGCTGAGTCCGGCGGAGGCAAAAGGTCCGAAGCTTATCGTCGCACGCGTGAGTAAAGCGCGCAGCCCGTATCAAATGTCGTTGCGTGGCGTGGATCACTTGGTTCCGATTACGCAGCAAACTTAAGCGACAGCCTCTCAGGCTGGCGCATATGGAGCAAATCGCGCCCAGTGCAGCGGAAAACTGCGGCTGAATTGAGGCGGCGAATGAACCGAAGGCTCCAGGTTGCCACTGTTGCTTGCTGGCCAGGTGACTCCTAGGCAGAATTGGCAGTGGGTCCAAAGCGGTCAGACCATTTGAGTCAAAAATCTTAGCAAAGAGGCGGTGCACGGACCACATCGGCTCTATAAAGAGCCGCTTCCCACCCGCGTCCTTTTGAAAATTTTCTTCTCCCTTTCTTCTTCATCTTGGTGCATGGGCTTTACGCATGCCAGTGAGGATTCGTCCGAGGCTGTGTTTTTGCTAGTTGAAAACTACTACATGACCACTCCAAGTGGACTTCGGTCCGCTTGGGAATTTTTGGCACATAACCTCCTTGGAGATCTTTCTCATTGCAGCTGTTGCCTTGCGCAGCGCTGCGAAGAGGAACGAAGCATGGCATCGGCTTGGTGACGCGGTCACGCAGCCTGCTCACCTCTTCGCGTCGATTACTAGCCTCGAGCGTCGTGGAGCCTCGCTGATTGTTGTTTGTCGGTCCTTCCTAGCCCCAGTCGTCCTTCGCAGATGTCTTCTAGTCAATTTCTTCATATCAGCGTAAATCTTGGTAGCCTGGATGACTGCGCACCTGGCTCCATCGCCACGCGGCCAGCAGCCGTGAAATGGATGATTCCTTTTCGGGTCCCAGCCGGCGAGCAGTAGGCAACAGTGACCTTGTGACAGATCTCGGAAATCCTTAGCTCTGGTTCCTAGGCTTAGGCCTCCATCCCGCTACGCACGACCACCGCGAAGCAATCAGGATCTACTTCGCGATCTTGGTCGTCCCAGCAGCGAGAACTTGCAGCCAAAATATTCGACGAGCGGTAAGGTCCAGCCTCCAAATAGACATCCATCTAGCCTGCCATCACCGCCTAGATCCGAGGAGGCGCCCCGAGCCCGAGCCGTCCACCTCAAATGTTCACAAAAACTATGCACGTGTTTCAGCGTGGCTATAAGGTACATAATAAGCTTGGTCACTTTTGACCGTCCTGGCACCTCCAGACGTCACTCAAGCGACGACTCCCTCATAAAACTTTCTGCACGAGCTCCAGAACATCGAAGAAAGTCTCCCTGTCGGCTTCAGCCTTCCGTAAGCCCAGCCCAAGAATCAAGGTGCGCTTCTCGTCCGGGTTCTTGAGCGACATGAAGTTTGCTATTTGTGCGGCGTAGAGGTGGCCGATCGTCTCGCGATCGTCGTTGCCTGCCCCGAGCAGTGTTGTGGCTGTCAGGTGGGCGGGCGGCAGGGAGCCGATATTTGTTCTTGGGAGGGCCATCTCAACCATGGCCGCGGATGGTGCTGAAAGTTGTACTTGGATCTGGATCTACGGCGTCAGCAGGAGCGCCGACAGGCTTTATTTGAGCTGCCATATATACCCATTGTGCGAGGCGACCCTCCTGTGACAGCATGACCATGATCTTATCCGAGAATGTCATGGAGGAGGCTTCGGTTGAGATGCCGCCGACCGTCCCTGTTGCGATTTTATGGGGCGCGGGGAACACATCTTCCCTTAAACCCTCTCCTTCCATTGCAACGATATTAAAGGTCCGGGTAGCTGTGTTCTTGTCTCTTTCGTGATGCTCTGCCAGACAGGGGGATTGCGGCCTTGGGTGGCTTGTCCAAGGTACCGAGGATCCTGCTGAGGACACTCGGGGGATGGAGGGACAGGCTCTCCTAGACAAGACTAGCGTTGAAAATATGTATCCATGAGAGATAGATCCAAGCAAAAGAGCAGAAGTATCAAGCGGCCTTGACAAGAGACTGACTGGCATACTGGCGCAAACAGAGGCTGCATCATTGCTTTAGCGTGCAACCTCCCCCACCCAAGTACCTGCCCCACTGTGATCGCTAGGAAATCGCGGCAGAATTTTAAAGGCGGTCAAAATTTCATTTTCACTCCGTCAAGGCCGTCTGCTGAATGCTTTCTTGTTCCGTGTTTGTTTCTTTTCGCCGAGGGGAGCCTTCCTAAAAAGACGGTCGGGAACCAATTGAGGCGCTGGCTCTTGTTATACGGCTATCACCGAAAAATGCGGCCAAAATTTGTGCCACGCCAAAGGAAAAGGAAGGTCTTAGACCGGGAGAGGGCAGCTCACAAACAACAAGTGAGCGATGAGGCCCAGGATGGGGAGGCCGTTGCCGGCGGGCCCAACGAAACGGCCAAACTCAAGGCGCAACTTAGGAGCCAGGGCGGCACCGTGAGCGGCAAGAAGGCGAAGCGCTTGGAGAAGTACATCGAGCAGAAGCTCAAGAAGGATGAGAACCGCGCGCTTCTAGCCCAGCTCGCCGCCAACAAGATCGACACCAGTCTCTTCTCCAGCAGCCGCTCGATCGGTCACACCAAGCAGACCAAGCGTCAGGCCCTGAGCCAAGCCCTCAAAGAGGAGCGCGCTGGTCTTCCTCTCGGGCAGGCCGCCAGAGAGGAGCTGCTTTACGAGAAGCGTGCAGAACCTGAGCTCGAGGATGGCGACACCGAAGGCGAAGCCTCAACGTCTGAGGATGCCGACCGGCCGACCACCGAAGCCCCGAAGCCTTCTGTGGCTGCGAGTGTCTCCGGTACGATGGGGAGTGCCGCGTTCGCCGCTGGATCTGGTCTGAAACGCCCACTCGAGGTTGATGACGACGGCCGTCCGGTGATTCAAAAAAGACAGAAGCGAGGAGGCGTGACATCGAAAATCGTCATAGCGCAACCGCCTATTCAAGAGTTCGAAGACGAGGATGAGGAAGACGAATGGGGTGGTTTTAGCACGGACAACGACAGCTCCAAGGGAAGCGATGACGAGTCTATCGAGGGCGACCAAGACGAAGATTTGGAGCAGGAAGGAAGCGAATCTGGGTCAGCTGAGGAGAGTCGGGAGGGTGCCGATGATGGTAGTGACGATGATGACGACGGCGACGACAGCGACGACGAGTCTGACGCGGGATCTGATGGTGGCGACGGCAATAATCTTGAGGAGAGGCGGTCCGCATTCAAGGCTTGGGCACGCGCACAGCGGAACGAGGCCCTGGGATACAAGCCAGCAGAACCAGGGTCGAGCGTGCTGGAGATTCCCAGGCCAGAAAATTTCAAACCACGGCCCATGGAGCAGGACCCTCTCCCTCTGGAGCTTCAGCCAACCAAGAACACGGACCGCAAGGCCTTTAGTGTTGTGGTTACTCGCACTCCTGACATCCAGGAGGCACGTCTTAAGCTACCCGTGGTTTCTGAGGAGCAGAGGATAATGGAGGCGATCCACAACAACGACATTGTCGTCATATGTGGTGCCACCGGTTCGGGAAAGACTACACAGGTCCCTCAATTTCTGTTCGAGGCGGGTTACGGGTGTGCGGACTCGCCGACCCCAGGGATGATCGGAATCACACAGCCCAGGAGGGTCGCAGCCGTGAGCATGTCCAACAGGGTTGCCCAGGAGCTCGGGGACCATTCCAAGGCGGTTGGCTACCAGATCCGCTTTGAGGGCACGGTCAAGACAGGCACCGCAGTCAAGTTTATGACCGATGGTGTTCTGCTCCGAGAGATTACGCAAGATCTGTCACTCCGCAAATACTCGGCTATCATCGTGGACGAGGCCCACGAGAGGAGCGTGAATACAGATATCCTGATTGGGATGCTGAGCCGTATCATCAAGCTCAGGGTGGAGATGGCGCAAGAGGACCCAGCAGTCAAGCCACTGAAACTCATCATCATGTCCGCTACGCTGCGGATTGAAGAGCTCACCGAAAATCCCAACCTTTTCCCGACACCGCCTCCCGTTCTTGAGGTTGAGGGAAGACAATTCCCTGTCACCACCCACTTCGCCAGAAGGACGCATCACGACTACATCGAGGAAGCATTCAACAAGATCAGCAGGGGGCACAAAAAGCTACCGCCCGGAGGCATGCTCGTCTTCTTGACGGGTCAGAACGAGATCGCACAGCTAAGCAAGCGGTTGAAACTCGCCTTTAACGGAGTCAACTCAGTAAACGGGCCCCAGGTCAGGATATCGACACAGGAGGCGCCGATGGAGGCCGAGGATGTTGACTTCGGTGATGTGGATGATACAAAACCCAACGACTACGTTGAGGAAGATGAGGAAACCGACCAAGGCGAGGACAACGAAGAGGAGTTCAAGATCGAGGATGAGGAGTCGGGCAGCGGGCCGACACGCATGCACGTACTCCCTCTCTATTCGCTGCTGCCGACCAAAGAGCAAATGCGCGTCTTCGAGCCTCCCCCTGAAGGGAGTCGGCTTGTTATCCTGGCAACAAACGTGGCAGAGACGAGTCTGACGATCCCTGGGATTCGTTACGTCTTTGACTGTGGCAGGTCCAAGGAGCGCAAATACGACCAGTTGACGGGTGTGCAGAGCTTCGAGGTTGGCTGGATCAGCAAGGCGAGCGCAAGCCAGCGAGCCGGCAGAGCTGGCCGTACCGGTCCGGGCCATTGTTATAGACTCTACTCGTCTGCGGTATACGAGCGGGATTTCCCAGAGTTCGCATTGCCGGAACTGCTGCGTACATCTCTGGAAGGAGTAGTGCTGCAGCTCAAGGCCATGAACCTCCAGCATGTCGTCAACTTCCCCTTCCCCACGCCGCCAGACCGACACAATCTAGTCAAGGCCGAGAAGCTCCTTGCCTATTTGTCGGCGGTCTCAAGCGAAGGACGGGTGACGCAGGTCGGCCACACGATGTCGATCTTCCCGCTGTCGCCCCGTTTCTCGCGTATTCTCCTGGTCGGACACCAGCACGATTGCCTACCGTACACAATCGCCTTGGTGGCTGCTCTTTCCGCCGCCGAGATCTTCATCCCCGAGAACCAAGCGATACCAGCTCTTGCAGCACAAGAGGAGGGTGCCGTGCGCACCAACGAAGATGTCCAGGCGGAGAATAGGCAGGCCAACGTGCGACGGGCGTTCAATGCAGTGCACAAGAACTTTTGCTCTCTTGACGACAAATCCGACGCGATCAAGATGCTCCAGGTTCTCGGGGAATTTGCGCACGAACCCACAGAGCAGTGGTGCGAGAGTCACTTTGTCAGGTTCAAGGTGCTGAAGGAAGCTCAGAAGCTGCGGCAGCAGATCGTGCAGCTCCTCAAGACCAACATCCCTGCATTCGCCAACATCACCTTCCAGGACAAGCTGGACGCGCCGAGCGCGAAGCAAGTCAAGGCACTTAAGCAGATGGTGGCTGCTGGCTTTATCGATCGGATAGCCATCCGCGCAGACAAGGCTCCCAACCCGCCGAAGCTGTGGCGTAAACCGAGGCGGGCCATTGACGTGCCATACATTCCCCTGTCGCCTTTGGCTGTCGGCGGCAAGCCTGTGAGCGACGAGGAAAAGCTCGTCTATATCCACCCCGAGTCGCCTCTCGCTCATCTCAGCAGAGACGAGTGCCCCGACTACATCGTCTACTCGTACCTCCAGAAAGCGGCATCCCCCCCTGGAGACGAGGAGGGCGGCAAGATAGCCAAGACGAGAATGCACTCGCTGACGGACATCAGCGGCGGGGTTCTCGCGGCATTGGCCAAGGGTACGCCCCTCATCAGCTATGGGAAGCCGATCAAGGTCGTCAGCGATGACGGAAAGAGCCGCGAATGTTGGGTTGTGCCTTATCTCCGGGCAGAGGGCACGGGAGGGATGGGCTGGCCGCTGCCGATGCAGAAGGTGAAGCAGCGGAAGATGACTGGCAGTTGGGTTGTCGAGTAGACTCCATTTCCGGGTGTTTACTAATTTTGGGCATGTGTTGTTTGATCATTGCCACGGCCAAAGTGTGAGGCATGTGCATGAAGCAAGTGGAAATTGTATGGGAGCTAGGGCGGGAAGCCCGTTGTGTTGATCTTCTCATACACGTGCTATGCACAGACAGACGGAAGCCGGGAGCTATTTCTGGCACATGGAGATACCATTCTTGGATAACCATCCGTCATAGCTGTCCGAAACGGGTTTGACGTGAGCCGGGTGGCTTTATTAGTACGGAAACAAGCGACGGCGTTTGTTGGCACCTCTTTCGCTTCAGACTGCAAGTGGCACAAAACAGGACTCAGGAAGGAAGCGAAAATGGAGTAATAATACGTAGGAAGGGAAAAGATAGAGAAAAGGCGTGCCAATTATGAATCTCTTTCGCGAGGTTCAAAAATGACACCAGCGACCTGTGCTACCTGCCATTCCTCCCTCAGCCGCCCTGAGCCCTCCCTGGTGGATCATCTCGGCTCTGGATTGCATCTGTCTTTGACGATCCGCCGAAAAAAGAATCATTTATGAATGCAAGGGAGCAACGAACCTTCTCGGACGTCTATTGGCACTAGGGGCGAGAAAGTGCGAAAGGGCAGGAACCCGTCGATTGCCTGAGCAGGTGCTTCCCAGGAGCTGCCCGAAGAG
>GL876997.1:0-12857 GCA_000193285.1 Magnaporthiopsis poae ATCC 64411 | reverse complement strand
CGCGGGCGATGCGGCGGCCCGTGGCCGAGTCCTCGGCTTGGCGGTCGCCGTACGCCCAGGTCGCCTTCCCGTCGGCACCCGTTTGTAGTATGCGCAGCCTCGGGGTCTTCGCATCGGAGGTGACTTTTTCGTTGGGCGAACCCTCGCCGCCCCAGCTATAGATCCTACCCTCGCCGGGGCTGGGCCAGAGAGATGGCTGCTTCATGGGCTCCTGGCCATCCTTGTCTATCACTTCGAACGTGGCATTCGAGCTCGTCCAGGGTACGTCGAGGCGCAGGGCCAGTGTTTTGTTCGTTCCTGCGGAAATGGAGTCGGCAGCTCGTTAGCCTCCACGTCCTCACTGGTGCTGACTGGCGGCACGCACTATCCCGGTCCCAGCAAGTGCCGTCCGAGTACCCAGATATGGGACGTGCAAGAGACTCCGTTTTGTTACTCACCCCCGTGGGCGGCGTTGCTGAGCCCCCTGAAAGTCCGCCCGACGGCGCGCTGTGCTAGCTCACCGCCGTCGATGTAGAGTCGGTCACCCAGCACGGCGACTGCGGTCCCAAGAAAGCAGTTAGCCAAACTGGCCCGTATGCGGGACTGGAGCCATATCGTTCCAAACCATAGGAGAATATTCTCCCAGGGCGGAAGAATTCACCTGCATGATAGCCTCGACGCAGGTAGTCGTCCACAGCGGGCACCTCGACCTGACCCCGACAGAGAAAAGGGCAGACTCCAAGGAGGAGCACCCACAATCGCATCGCGAACGATGTGCATTCCATCCGCTGATCGCCTTTTAGGTTTCAGATTCGGCTGGTACCAAGGCTATGGTCGGGCCATCCCAGCCTCTTAAGGAAAATCGTATATTTGAAGCAATGGGGCGACTGGAGGAAGGATGCAAAAGGTGTGCGCCCCTTGCGTCCTTTTATCAGGAACAGGTGCCACCCCCTGACCTCCCCAGGCTTCTGCATCTGCGGCGGGGGGAGGGGGAGCTGTGCTGAAGCAGAGTATGAATTGCTTAGCTCACATCAGTATGCACCGCTCGCCGCCGTGTGCGACCAAGCGGCTGGTTCGGCCGACTCGGCGCCAGGCTCGCACTTGTTGGCTCGCCCCTTTCCCATTTGCTGATGCACTTGAAGGATTCTGCGGTGGGCCGGCACAGTCGCCGCCCCTCGCTAAACTTAGAAAATCAAACGGCCCCCTTCCCATAATTGGCTGGCATAATGTCGCACAAACTGCGAATTGGAAAAGCGCCCGCGCCTATCGGACCTGGCAACTCACCCATATGCGCACAGCCCAAACTTTGCACCGGGTGCGTCTTCCATTTTGGCCCTCGAATTATTTAGTGATCGTTTAGCAAGCACGTAAAAAATGTTACCCAGCACGTAAATAGCGGAGCCCATAGTGCGACATTGGAACCCATCTAACACTTCAAATTTCCCACCTAAATCATGCATTTTTAATGCAGGCTTGTGACTGCTAATGGCCGGTCACGCAAATTAATGAAGTTATCATATAAATTACAAAGTTGATATTTTTTTACAAAATGAAGCTATTCCCAGATTTAAATTAGCCCTTGAATCTCCTGTTAGGCCTCGCGGTTAGCGTTTTTACGCTTGATTGGCTGTAAGGTAGCCTTCCGGTGGTAAGGCGGGCAGAAGGGAGGTTATCGCGATCGCCGTGGTGCAGTCGGTGTTATGCGGGTGTTATTGGCGCTAATTGAAAAATTTTAGGCGACTATAGGCCTATATTGAAAATTTATGATTTGGGTGGGAAATTTAAAGTGTTAGATGTTTTACGGTGTTGCATTGTAAGCCCCGCTATTTTACGTGCTGAATAACATTTTTTACGTGCTTGTTAAACGACCCCTTATTATATAGCTCTTTTTCTCCCGGTGTCCAAAAAGGAAGCAAATCGGATGTACTGTTGTTTAAAAATGCGAAAGTAGCGGGATCACCTTAAGTGTGGACAGATGCCTGGCGTTGAAATAAGATCAAGCCCTTAGAATTTATCCCTGATGAGAATATCTAGTTGGCTAAGGGGCGGGGGCCGGCGGGTCGGGCACCAGGCGGCTTTCAAAGGGGTAATTAGCACAGGTTGGTGCCTGGGGTGAACCATGCATGGGTCATCCGTTGGAAGGTGCGGTAATTTATGTTGTGTAACGGCAATGCCCCGCGTGATCGTCGCCCTGGCTGGCTTTGCCTCACCGATTCCTCGCCCACCTCCCCGTCGAGTTTGGCCACAAATTTTCCGAAATCAATGTGCGAGAATCATCTGTGTCCACCGCGAAACCTCGGGTCGTCAACACGTTCGCAACCGCTACCTATATCTACGGCAAGAGACAGCTTGGAACATGACTTCCCAGATAGCAGTCCCCATCCTCTCCTCCATTGCTGATGTGGTGATCCAGGAGGCTTGGACCACACCAAGCCTTACCGGCCCGCCAGACACCACCTGGAAGTACATCACCCCAGACGATCGGGTGTTCCATGGCGAGGTTGCGGGCAAGGCCAAGGAGAAGCTCTCCCTCACAGACATCCAGTCCGGACTCCTGCGGTTCCAGACGACCACATCTTTCCTGGGGTCCCCGGCGGCATGGACCTGACAATTGCCCCAGATAACCTGCCCACGCCGATCCACATCAAACGCCCCGGTCTTGTCAGGTACGACACGCCCGAGGGAGGGCTCAAGCCGGCTTACAACGTGCTCAAAGATGTGCTCGACGAGGCCTCCGTCATGGAGCGCATCTCGAAGGGGCCCCGGGGGCCACACCCATATATCGTCACCTACTACGGGTGTCGCGTCCGCCGGGGCCGCATCGCCGGCCTCGTCCTCGAGAAGCACGACTGGACGCTCCGCGAGTTCGTGAAGGACAGGGCCGAAGACTTCGCCAAGATGAACCGGGAGGCCTTCCTCGCCGGAGTGCAGTCGGCCGTCCTGTTCCTCCACAGCCTCGAGCTGGCGCACAATGATATCACCCCGTCCAACATCATGGTCAGCAAGGCGGGTGAGCCCATCCTGATTGACTTTGGAAGCTGCGGGCTCTACGGGGCGGATCTACAATCCCTGGGTTCCCCGGGTTGGTGCAAGGAGGTATTCTACACTTCGGAGCGCGATCACGACGGCTTCTCGCTGGGGAAGCTGAAGGAGTGGTTGGAGGAGCAGCAAAAGGAGGCGAAGACGAAGATTGAGGAGATGCAAAAGAAGGAGGGCGAAGGAAAGACGCAGGCCTCGGCATCCAACGTCTAGGGGTTTGGTGGGTGTCTAAGGGAAGTCTCGCAAACGAGCCGGGGCTTCGCGGGGGATCTAAGGGCAAGGCAGAGTATCGGGACCGCGGCGCACATTAGACGCCATCGCGGGCTCGGCCGTGCGTACCGCGCACCGGTCGAGGCCGACGAACGATCGGTAGCTTCACAGCACACCCACGCATATAGAACCCGAGGGTCTTCCACCCTCAACATTATTTCCTACCACCTAGTTCCTTAGAGATAGAGACCAAGACAGTCGGTCTGCTACATGCGCCTCCGCTCTGCAATACAAACAGCATTTTGCGCCGAGGCTGCTGTCATCCAGCATTCTTTCTCCAAGATTTTGTTCCATCCGTTGCTCGACGCACCCGTCACCTCTGCATCATCATCATCACCGCCACCCGTACCACCCGCGAACGAGACGGTAATCCGCACTAAGATAGAGGACTACACTGGTAATCTTGGAGGGAATAGCAATTACGAGTTCCGTTGTTGTGATCGGGTAATCGGCGGCAGGCTCGTTCAAGTTCAGCTGTCAGAAAGCCCACAAGGTATAACCCCCGCCTCATGCTTCAGTATGGTGATCTGTTCATACGGCCGGACAGCTGTGCCTAGAAACGGGAGGGAAGTAAGGGATGGGACGAGAAACCACAAATCACCACGGACCTCCGAATAGTCGACGGGTTCAGGACCGGTAGTCGTCGGATGTGTTGACCGAACGGGAGAAAACTTGGCACGAAATCCTTAAGAGGCCGACGGTTCAAATGGTGCAAAGAGTAGGCCGCTTACTCCGAGACATCACCGCAATGCAGGTGTCCTGCCCGTGACGCGCGGTCGTGTGACGGGAAGTCGGGACGAAAAAAAGATGGGCCTGAGCCCGCGGTATCGAGAAAATAAAAGAGCAAAGCAAATCCCATCCCTAGAACAAGTTCAAAGGCCACCGAGCCTGGCCTCACAGCATCACCCTTATCCTTACCTTTGTCTGTTTTGTGTACACCTAGCCACCATGGGCTTGAACGATACACCCCCTCCGCACGTGCCGGCATGGCTGCCCGTCGTGTCGACGCTGGTGCTCGGCATCGGGGCCGTGTGCTGGTACGCGACCTACATCCTCATCACGATCCGGTCCATCAAGACCAAGTCGTACGGGATGCCGCTGATGGCGACGGTGCTCAACTGGTCGTGGGAGATCATCTACGCCTTCTACGTGGCCGAGCACCCGGTCGAGTTCGCCGGCCTGGCCGCCTGGTTTTTTCTGGATTTGGGCATGGTGTACACGACGGTCGTGTTCGCGCCCAACGACTGGAAGACGTCCAACCCGTGGATCGGCAGGAACATGCTCTTCATCCTCGTCTCGCTCACCGCCGCCGCCGTGTGGGGCAACTACGCGTTTGCCGAGTGGTGGGTATCGAGGCCCGGGATCGGGCACGGCGACAAGACGGGGAAATGGTACCGCCGCCAGGAAGGATACGACGTCATGGAGATGGCGTACTGGAGCGCGCTGCTCCCGCAGGCGTACATCAGCGCCGGCAGCTTGGCCATGCTGGTGTCGAGGGGCCATAGCGGCGGAGTCAGCTACATGATCTGGTAGGTGGATGGGGCTGTGGCTTGGACACCGCTCGGATAGCGCAGGAAACGTGGAAGGATCTGACACATTATCGTCCAAACAGGTTCGTCCGGGCGCTCGGGTCCTTCACCGGGCTGGTTGTGCTCTATGCCGTCATGTGGTGGCACTGGCCCGAAGCCCACAGCTTTTTCATCAACCCGTTTGCCGTCTTCCTCAGCGCCCTGTTCGTCATTCCAGACATGATTTACCCGTTCGTTCTGCACCACGTCCGCAAGACAGAGGTCCAGCTGCCGGATGGCCGGCTGGTCAGCGCCTACCAGGCAGCTTTGGAGAAGAACGGGATGGGGTTGGAGCAGGACATGATTGAGGACAGCAGTGAGGGCAAAATCCGGTTGTGATTGGAGGTGCAGATGCGCCTCTGCTAGGTTGAGCTTGGACGGAGAGAGAGAGGGAAGCAGAGGAGAGGGGTGACGGAGGAAGATGTGGGCGCGGAAAGAGCAGGCCTTTGTTTCGAGCTAAGTATATAAGAAGCGTAATGTCGAGAATTGCCGGATCTAGAATACTCGTATCTAGATGGCATGCGTGCTGTCGTCATTTGGCGTTTGCTTGGCCATCATAGCTTCCAGGCCACCTGTTCCAGCAGTTGCGTCTCACTCTTCCCAGCTTCAAGCGCCTGCAACAAAGCATCTGGATCAAACGCGGGGCCGCGCGGATTTCTGTTGAACTCGGGACGCCGCATCAAGGCTCTGGCCTGATCCATGTCCGAAAAGGCCTGCGCCAGCAGCTCGATCTTGTTGTCGTCGGGATCGGCATAGTACATGCTGACGGCGATGCCGTGGTGGAAGCAGGAGAGGGGCTTGATGCCTATTTCTTTGCACGCGCGATAGCGGCGCAGCAGCTCCCCGACGGAGCTGACGGTGAAGGCGACGTGGTCGAAGCCGCACGCCATGGCCGGCGGTGCCGCCGCCGTCGCGGATCCAGAACCGGCATCTGGCTGAGCCCTCGGCTTCGGCAGTGCCGTTGGGTCAGAGAGGACGGCCAGACGGTGGTGCTCGTCGTCGTAGCTCAGAAAGGTCATGTACTTGGTCCGCTGCACAACCTCGGCGCCGAGCAGCTTCTGATAAAACTCGACGAGCGCGTCCATGTCCCGCGTGCGCACCACAAAGTGCGCCAGCTGCACGGGGCTCCGAGGCTGTGGTGAGGCCATATTTCCTTGTTCTTGGTTGCCGTGGAGGGATGGTGGATGGGCTGTTTGCCGCTGAGCTCAAGCGCAGGAGGACGACTGGGCTTTTGCGTCGGTGTGGGACTAGATTTTGCAAGACGGCCGCGGAGACCGTTTGCCAGGTTGCTCGGAGCTTAAGGTTTGGCACGGGTTGCCTGCGGCATCTGCACAGGAGGTCCGGCCTTGGAAAGTCGCTTGGATGGGTCTGATATTCGGCTTTGTTTGGCCAGACTTTCGGACGAGTGTGAGAGGAGACGACGCCAGCAATGGTGTCGTCTGCTGCTTTTGGGGCCGCTGATGTCGACCTTTCCGCTGCCATGGAAGCGGTCCCTGGGCGGAAAGGGCGGATACATTGGGGAATGTCTTGGTGAGGCCGGGGCATCGTGGCCCTCGTCGACGTTTGCAACTGGATGCATGGAGAGACCCTGGCGATGCCAAGGAAGACTCTCCACCCGTACAGCACCAGTACGCATCCTCTACCACGAAGGTCTCCTGTCTTCAGTAGCATTCAATATACAATAAAAAACCTTATGCCAAGATTTATCTTGGTCTGAGGCGCTCCTCTGCCCGGGCCAACCGACCGAGACCGACCGGTGCTGCGCGATGCACTGCCGCTCCCCAATGTGCCCGTCAATGAAACTTTCTCGTCTCCGCTTTGCGCTACTGCGCGCACGCTCGACAGGCATCCCCGGCCAATCGTCCGGATCGTCGACGGGCAGATCGCGACGTCACCTCACGTGGGAGAAAGAGACGTGTGAAAGAAGAAAAAAAAAAAAAAGTCTTTGCATGGACAATTGACACAAGGAAGAATTCGTATCGCGATATGTGGTCGTGCTTTTTTACCTGCGTGTCAGCGGTCAAGTATCGTGTCATTGGAGCCTCTATGGACACGGGTCGAGGAATTACCAGCCAGGAACCGTCAAGTGCCGGTCCCGAACTCGGCATGGCACGTTCCCCACGAAAAAAAGTGCGTAGCACAGCAATTAGCAATTAAGCGGTAGGCTTATCACCAACACCACCACAGCAGCCAAATACCTGGAGCCTCAACTCTCTTAGGGGCATAAAAAGGCGCGCCCATTGTTTTCCTAACAGTTTGGGTCTGATTTGGTGTTCAATGAGTTCGTAGGACGGGTGGTGGCGCATCCATGGATACCCTCAAATGCTGTGCTGCGCACTCTTTTTTTGTTTTTAGGGGCTGATCATTCGCAGCAATGCGGGGCATCGCGGACTCAAACGGGGTGCTCTGGCGGGACTGTCTCTGGGGTCCGCCCAAGGAGGCGCAGATGCTGACAACTGGAAGCCACCCGTCAGTGAGATGCCACGATGCCCAGGAGGTGCTATTAAACTGCCAGATCCTTCAATCCACCAGACAGTAGAAGACCTGCCGCGCGTGAGCCGAGATGCTTCGCATATACGAACGCGCCTTGCTCATTGGCCACCAGATCTCAAAATGGCACCCCTAGGAGCAACGCTAAGGCAAACACGGATGTCAGCAAAGGATCAACGATTTTTTTTTTTTCGCTCTCGCTCCGACGAGATAGGAAGAGGTGAGGTTGTGGCCAACAAAGGATATGATAAGAGGGTGGGAGGCCCTCCTTCGTTAGATTCCTAAATACTGTATACCAAATTGTTTCTCCCCATACCACAGCATCATGGGTGTGTTGCCCGACCTTCCCGACGCCTCCTCGCAGATTCGGCTGCTGAGGATACATCCGGGAGACGGAGACTCGCCAATAGAGTGCAGCTACAGCATCGCCAGTCTTGACGCTGCAGACCTCAAGTACGAGACCGTTTCGTACGTCTGGGGAGATGTCAAAACCCCGATCGACAAGCCAGCACACATCTTGGTCGACGGCTCGCCAATCCGGCTCGGCGAAAACGCCCACAGAGCTCTACGACGGCTGCGAAAGCCAGACCAGGATCGCACCATTTGGATCGACGCGCTTTGCATCGAGCAGTCCGACGACGTGGAAAAGACGGAACAGGTGAAGCTGATGGGTCGGATATACAAATCCTGCACTCAGTGTGCTATCTTTTGGGGAGGCGAAGACGGCGTCGACAAGGAGGGTGCCAAGATGGCCTTCGAGGTGATCTCCTGGATGGCTCGCGACGGCCCGCGCCCGTCGTGGCTGCATGACGAAGATCTCCGTGTCAAGGCCGCTGCGGCCTTCAAGTCGGCCATGGTCACGCCGTGGTGGCTCCGGATCTGGACGGTACAGGAGGCCTTGCTTCCACCGGCTTCGACGGTGTATTGGTGTGGCTACACTCTGCCCTTTTCTTCACTTCACGAAGCGTCCGAGATATTCTTTCAGGATGACAGCGACGAGGAATCCAGCGAGGAAGATTCCGGTGACGACGAGTCCGATGAAGAAGCATCGAGCGAAGTCGGTACCGGCGAGGTTGGTGCCAGCGAAGGCGGCTCCGAAGCTGGTTCCAACGAGGGTGATTCCAGCGACGACAGCCCCGAATATTTCACGATAGGCGATCCGCCGCACGAATTCAGTAACAATGGCTCCTTCAACGACATGACGTGCAGGATGCGCGGTCTCGCCTTCTGCCGCTGGGAGGACCCGCTCTCGCTGCTCTGGCGCTGGCGCTTCCGACGGTCGACGGATCCGCGCGACAAGGTGTACGGGCTACTCGGGTTCCGGGACGACGTCAAGCTGCCCAGCGCCAACGCGAGCGACTACACCATCGACGTCTGCACCCTGTTCGCCAGCGTCACCGTCGACCTGATACGGTCCGAGCAGAACCTGCGCGCGCTCATCGGCTGGCGGGGCACGCCGCACAACATCGCAGGGCTGCCGTCGTGGGCCGTCGACTGGACGATACGAGAGGCCGGCTGGGACCGCTCCCGGTTCTACAACCACAACGACGTCTGGAACTCGCAGCCGCTCGCCGGCGCCTCGGCCGACCACGGCATGCGCAACAGCACCGTCACTCTGGAGACCATCGACGAGCCCGTGCCGGGCCGCCCCGGCATGACCAGACCTCGCGCGCTGGTCCTGAGCGGCATCTACGTTGACAAGATCGCAGTCGTGGGGCCTAGGGAGCCCGACCACAATAATGTTGATGGCGACGACGAGGTCGACTGGATAATGTCCGAGAGCCCAAGGTGGTGCAGCCTCGTGAGAGACTTTGAAGCAAAACACCCGGGAAAGCTGCGCCTGGACTGGATGCGCGCTCTCATCGGCGTCGTCACAGGAAAGTCTTTCCCAAGGCTTAAGGATATCAAGGATGGGGAGGGGGATGAATGTGGAGTTCCGCCGCTGGGCCAGACGCAAAGACCGGGGGCATGGCATTCGGACATGCTGAGCTCGCAGTCTCTCTTCATAACCGAGGGCGGCCTCTTCGGACTGGGTCCCTGCAACGCCACCCCGGGGCAAGAGGTGTGGGTTGTCGGCGGAACAGCCCTCCCGCTCCTGCTGCAGCGCAGAGAGGCCGAGGGGGAAAGTGAAGATGGAAAAGAAATCCCGGAGTACACTTTCGCCAGCGATGCCATTGTTTATGGCGTCATGAATGGAGAGGCCGTCAAGGGGACAGAGGGGGAAGAAGTCACGTTCCGGCTCTACTGATGTCATATCTATATCTCATTGCACGGACGGACTATAGATTTGTAAGCGTGTAGCCGATATATGTATGGTGCTCTAGCGATCGACAGCTACCAGCAACACGCCGTTGTTTGCTTATCCGGCGGCGCCTGCCACGGCTCGGTAAAGCCGAGTTTCGTCCTTGTTCCGCGTTGATTGCGTGCGGGCCCGGGCCGTACTCACACCACGAGCGGTTAGCAAGCTACCTGTGCGGTTACAAAACAAACTAATATAAAACTGTATGCTTGCAGAGTCCGTGGCGCATGCGTCGTCATAGTGTTTGAAGTTGACCCCCGGCCGGCCGGATGGATGTATTAATTAATTGTTCAAAAGCCGCGGCATTAATTGATTGCTGTTATTTCAAGAGACTCAAGGCGCGGGGTAACCAACATGCTAGCCTCCAACGCGCTGATAAAAAAAAAACTCATCAACTCGACGCCAGGGTGGAGACATCCACGTCAAAATAAAGCTTTTTTTATCTTTAAGTCAAACCCCACGGGTGCCAAGGCGGCCAGCGCGGAGAGGTCAGTATGTGATGTTTTTTTTTTTTTTTGGATTTTAAAGATGCGCTGTCGTGGCGCGGGTGACTCCGAGAATACCACCGCGTATGCAGGCGGGAGAGCTTCATCATACCTGCAGTATTTGTGCCGTGCCCCAAGCCTTATAACCAACTCCCCCTGCTCTTCGTAGGCATCGGACACCACGGAGGCCGGGTTGGTGTAACGGCTATGAGGATGGGTCCAGTCGACACCGGGACCTCAACTGTGCTCCGTTGCCATAGCCGCTTGAGACCTAGGTTGAGCCCCGTCAGGTGTTAACGCCGTGGCGGAGTAAATCTTCCGAGTGGGTTGTTTCGTAGCTGTCGCCCTGAGACGACAGTGAGGTTTTTGTCGTTATGTTTTCCCATCTATTTTTTTGTTCTTTTTCGGTGGTGGTAAAAGCATTTCGAAAACGCCGTTGCTCATGGCCATAGTTTAACAATGCGTTCATTTAGCCCGTGATTAATTATTATAACGCTTAATAACAATTCCATGTGGTAAAAACACGTTAAAATTGAAAAGCGACTCCGAAGCTTGAGAGGCTATTTTTTTCTGTTGTATTTTTTAAAAGCGATACATGTAGAGGCGGACGCTGCACACGAGATAAAATTTCACCAAGCAACTTTGCGCTGATCATAGCCGGCTGTTGCTATAGTTGGGGATCCCCAACTCGGTGGTCTGGTAATTACGATTTTCCGTCTGGACTTTTGGTCTGATATAAAGGGCCGGCACATCGAGTCGAAGAGGGGCCTCAGAAGGCCCGTCCGTCAGCACCTAATTACAGAGAACAGTGGTGATCAGGTAGACGGCAAACTAGACGGCACCGGGGAGGGCTTAGTGAGCGGAGTGCACGCGCATAAGCACTCTTGGACTGATGGCCCCATTTGCCTCTGGTGAGCCGGCGTCTGGTGGCCAATGCATGGCTGGAAGCAGACATCGAGGTCGACCTGCTACAGGGTGGCGTGGAAAGATCGCTGCTGTTCTGCTTCGGTCAAATTATCGCGAGGCTCCGGCATGGGATCTTGCTTGAAACCCTGAATTGCCCCATAACGTCGCCGCCAAGCCATCGAAGGCGTTTAGCAAGCTCCACTTCCTATGCTTCTCTGGTATGGAGCAGCTCACTTGGCAATCGCGGATTTGCTCGGGGCGGCTACCAGATTCGCCCTCCGCCGAGAACCGGGATCTGCAGACCAAGACCATCCCGGCCATGGGCCAAGGCGGAAGGTTCCTTGCAAACCCGTCCGATGTGGCAGCTCCAATGTCCGCGCTGGCGTCCGGGACCACCCCTGCCGCCATGGCGCCCCGCAGGTGAACTTGGCTCGCTCGAGCCGAGGCCAGCCAATAAACCCAACTGCCTCAAGTATATCAACGCGCGAGTCGTCAGATCCGATTGCCGCCCGAGTTTGCGATTGATGCTGGCGAAACCCGCCGAGTCCGCGCCACTCTACTTAACGCCAGGCGTCGCGGTAGCCGTAGGTCCCCCGGCGCTTAATGCCGGCTTGGAATCGAATAGCTTCCCTCTCTGGCTCCCTCTCCGTCTGCCTTGCTTTGGTTTTCTCTGCTTCGCGTCGCCGCCGCCAAGGTGAAGAAATGACGCAGACCCTGTGCAAAGGTACGGCGGTGGCTTGCAGAATAGTGGCCCTGCTTGGCTGTCCGGCTCGGCAGCACATGCGCGTCGGCAAAATTATTAGGGTTCCAGGGATACCTTCCCCTTCGTGCAAAAAGGCAAAGACAAATCTTGCGACGGTTTCCAAGAAACACAAGACCATCAGTCTGCCGCGGTATCCATCGAAGCCATGCCGATCATGCCTCCCCCGTTCGTGAAGGCGCCGCGGCTCCTGGTCTGGGGAGAGAGGGAGTAGGCCTGGCAATGCATGTGCGGCATGAAAGGGGCGCTAAATCCAACACACCAGTATATAGAGAATCGGGCTCGCTTGGGAGCTTAGCTCACATCGATCAACATCTCACCGTTTCGACGGTCTGTTATGCTCTTCTATTCTTGAACTTTGCGTCACCACAATGGATCCTTCAGCAGCAGCCCGAGCTTCACCTCGTGTTTACAGCGAGGCGGCCGTGCCGCTGCAAACCGCGGGCTACCAGCTACCACAGCAGCGAGGCTATCCGGAGGACGGAAGGGCGGCAGTCGCCACGCCCCCACCGCCGCTCTCCATGGCGACGGCGGCGACTGCCACAGCCCAAGGAGGCTCGCCAACGCGGGACTGGCCAGATCCCTTGGTACAGCAGCCCCTTTCCTCCCACGTTGCCACCCAGTCCCCTTTGTCTACCAACCACCGCCGGTACGACAGCAACACCAGCCAGCACGACCTGGCCTTCCGTGACCTGTCTCGATACCCACAGCCCGAGCCCGCCTCTTATCCGGTGGGGGTGATGGCTTCGTTCGGGAGCGTGAGCTCGGCAGGGTACGAGGCGGCGCCGCCGAGGTCGAGAGGCCGGAGCCAGTCGGTGACCATGCCACAACCTCGCATGCCGTCTCGGCCGCCCTCCGCCCACAGCCACAGGCGCACGCCGTTCAGGCCATACCACACGCGAGGACCGTCCGAGGACTACGCAGTGCCGCCTCTGCCGGGGTCAATCCCACTCGCCTATTACCCACAGCCACAGCCGACGTACTCCCCCTCCACTGAATCAAGGGCCACAGTCACCATGGACCAAGCCCGGGCCCTGATCGAGGCGCTGCGGGTGAACCAG
>GL876996.1:0-13086 GCA_000193285.1 Magnaporthiopsis poae ATCC 64411 | reverse complement strand
GTCACGCTCATCATCGACGCGCTGCTCGGCCTGGCGACGCCCTTTGACGAGCTGCGAACCGGCGAGCAGGCCACCGTCTTTGAGCTGGTCGAGTGGGCCAACCGGAACGAGGCCTTTGTTCTCGCCGTCGACGTGCCCACCGGCATTGACCCATCCACGGGCAACATCAGCATCGTTGACGGGAATCGCCTCTACGTGCGGCCGCGCTACGTCGCCGCCATCGGCGCTCCGAAGAAGGGCTTGCTGGAGTCTATGTCGTCCGGCGCAGCGGCCGAGGGCGATGCTACCGTGGCACAAGCTCAAGCTCCCGACGACTTTGTTTCCGATTGGAAACTTTTTATAATCGATATCGGACTGGGACCGGCCGTTTGGAAGAAAGCAGGTACCAAAATGCGGCGCGGTATTGATTTTGGCCGCAGTTGGGTCGTCGAGATGCGCTTCCTGACTGGTGGCACGGAGCCAGCCACCTGATGTCGAGGGGCTAGGCACTTCTGACCGCCAACCTCAAGAAAGGGCGGCATTCTGTCTACTGTACAAACAACCCAACGCATTTATCTAGTAATGTTCCTTCCTCTCTAAGTGGCTCTCAAAAAAGCCACGCGGGCTTGAAGCGTTTCTGCCAAACTTGCATTTCACATAGCGCATTCTTTGATGTGAATACAGTCCCAGATTCCGGCGGCCCCTCCCGAATAGAGCCGTCTTACCCAGTTGCCGACATGGCGCGTACCGAGGGGCCGCCGCCATGCGTCCCAGTCCTAGCCCCATTCGTCGGTGCCCTGCCGGCAGAAACGGCGGCCTCGGCGCTGTAGAGCTTGTTGTAGAACTCAACCACTCGTGGGTGCGCCATAACCTTGTGTTTCTCGAACCTCAACACCTGCAAGCCACCCTGACTGGTCGCGCGACTGAGCGCAACATAAGCCTGGCCCTTCTCAAAAACTTTCCCAAGGTCTACCTTGACCCTCTCTAGTGTTTGGCCCTGGGCCTTGTGGATTGAGAGAGCCCACGCTAGAATGAGAGGGACCTGCTTGCGGGAAGCCTGGACCTCGCCAGTGGGCAACTCCGACTTCCATTCCTCCGGAACGCACTGAAGGACGCGTGGCGACCCGTCGACTGCATGGAAGCGCACCACGGGGTACTCCTTGTTGTCGTGGCTGCCGCTCTCTTCCAGCTGCCGGCTGAAGGCCATCAGACGCTTCCTTCTTGCCTCGCCCTTCTTGTCATCCTCGGCGCCGTCCTCGTCCTCGGCGCCTGAGCCGTAGCCGTCGCCCAGGCTTATTGCTTGGAAGCTTGCCTCAGTCATGAAGTGAGTCACCGTCCCCAATGATCCGTTAACCAAAGTCTCGTCCATGTTTTTGATTAGCATGACCTGCGCGCCCTTGCGTAGCTCCAGTGTCTTCGGGGCCATCATATTTTGGAGCAGCTTCTCGCGTGCCTTCGGGTCGGTCAGGTTGCCCGAGTCTACCGCGTCGAATCGATGCGGTTTTGACTGCAGACTCGTCAGTCGCCTGTTGTTGGAGTTGTCCACCTCCAATCTCGTCGGGAATCTATGCACGTAACCTGTCAGTTAATGATCCGGCAGCGTTTGTTGTGGCGAAGCGAGTATGATCATATACCGAAGGAAAGCAGGTCTAGGAGAAGGGCGAAAGGACGATGAGACGGGAGGATGGATATGCGGCGAAAGGGATGCTTCATACAGTTCAGTCACCTCCAGTCCATCTTCAAACTGCAGAGGCCTGGAAAGCGCTTTGAATTTCTTGACCGTCTGGTCACTTATCCTTCCCAGGCGCATCTCGTTGAGCATACTGGCAAATTCTTCCAGGCAGGGAAATTAGCCTTGATCAAAGCTCTCGAACAGCGAACCGTCCGTGACAGACGTTGGAAGGACCGAGGTAGGGTACATACCAGGGTCTTTTTGGCGGAAGACCTCGGTCAGACCAATCGTGTGGTCAATTGAGGTGTTCCAGGTGGCCGCCTCGAAAGCAAACTTGATGTCTCGTTTATCGGCGCCGTCTGGGACCGGAGGAAGTTGGAAGAAGTCGCCTGTGATGACAAGCTGAATGCCACCCCAGGGCCGGCCGTTGTTGCGGATGATTCGGCCTATCTGCGACAGCTTGTCAAACAGATCACCGTCCACCATGGAAATTTCGTCAATGATAAGAATCTTTGTCCGCAACCAGCGGTTTTTAGCCTTAGCATTCCGCCTGATTTTCTTGACCAAGGTCTGAGCGTCCTCCTTCCCGAGGCCGATACCTGAAAAGCTGTGCAGCGTCATGCCACCAATGTTGCAGGCGGCTAGTCCAGTCGAGGCTGTGACTGCCAGGCGGTCGGGGTCCTTTGCCCACTTCTTCTTGAGGTCCGAGATGATGGCCCTCATCAGCACCGACTTTCCTGTCCCAGCAGGACCGGTGAAGAAGACACTGAGATTTCGATCGCAGACAAGACTTTTGACGTGACGCTGTTCGTTGCTCAGCGATATGGGCGAGTTCTTAGATGTAGCGGCATGCACATGTCCCTCCACCGTCTCTTGAATCTCATCCACTGCCAGCACCTGGTCGGTGGCTGCTGACCTCCTCTGCTGGTCCCTGAGCTGCTTCTGTTGAGCCTTGATGAGATTCGGGGGAGTATTCCACGGAAACTCCTTGCCCTGGCGTCCCGCGGACACGCGGCTTGAGGAGTCCACGACACGCCCCCCGTCCGCATCATCACTGTTAGTTTTAGCCTGGCCCCAGCTTGGTGGTATTACCCTCTTCTTGGCAGGGGGTATGGCTTCCAGGTCGATCACGGCGGCCTCCCTTTTCGCAGACACCGGTTGGGGTGCGCTCTTGTGTTCACGGGGGGGTCGGAAGTGCGAATCCGAAGACTGAGACCAGGATAAAACAGTCGTACCGCTGGCCACAGGGGCCGGGTTGACATCACTCGACTTCGTTGCAGGGACTGGGGGTAGAGTCGAGGGCGCCTCAAAGTTAAGGTCTAGTGTATCATCGTCGCTCAGGTCATCGTCGGCGATATATACCGTTGTTGCTAGTCGCTTGGCCTGCTCTTTCTTGGCTGCCGCCTCGTCGTCAAAGAGTCTAAAGACATCGGGCTCATCGTCGAAGGAACTTGTGTTATGGCACAAGGAGGCGATTGTCTTCCTACTCCCCGCCAGCGCTGTGGGGATCGGATCGGACCTCCCTGGCAGGTTGATAGAGCGGCGCGACAGGGCGGATTCCGCTGTGATGGTGGCTGTGGCTGCGGGTGCCCGGGCGGTCGTCCCCTTAAGCTGCTCTGCTATACTGGGGCGGCTGGACAAAGAGGCAGCCGGCCTGCCAGAGGAGGGTGTTTGCACGGCCGTGAGTGTGTGCCTGGGTGGACGGGACTCGCTCGAGCCCTTAGGGTCGGTGTCTCGGACGGCCCGCGACAGCATGGCGGGGTGGTTCGACGGGAAGGTAGAGCACTCGTCCGGATTGTTCTTATCCGATATCGCACACGACGAAAAGTGTTGGGTCGTGCAGGCTGTGTCAAGGGGCTGATTGTGCTTGTGGGTGGGCTGTGAGCAGGGGCTGCGAGTGGGTAGGGCCAGCCGGCCAGAGGGACGGCGACAGATCGCGTTGATGAATTTGATTGTGTGCATTCGACATGCGGACCCAGAAACTCCCAATGTGCCGTCTTCTGTGCGGAGCAGCGCGGACGGCAATACCTATCCGGGCGGCCTTAGGCGGCAGACAGGTGCGTTGCGGTCAGGGCTGGAGACATGCCTGTGATAGATAGACGGGCGACCTGGCGCTCTGGAGTGTGGAAGCTTGATAGGTTAGTAAGGGAAGGTACTATACGCATTGAAGGTTAGGGCCAGTGTGAGGGAGGTACCGCCTAATGATCACACTGGGAGGGGGCCTGCCTATGTTCTGCGCTCATTGCATCGAGACCTACCTTGGCCTAATTCTTCGTACGCCAGAGCCAATATCCTGGTTACTGCTGGGAGTTTAAGTTGGTAGCACGCGTTGTGGTCGCGTTTCCCCCGCACAGGCGCGTTTGTCGCGCACGTCGTCACTGGCCTGCTCTTTTTTTTTTCATCCATTGAAAAAATCAGCCCTGATGTGCCTTGTACCCATCCCCACCAGGACGACCAGGGTGTCTTGGGACCTGGTCAGGGGGACCCCCACGCAACCCGGAACCAAAAGGAAAAAAAAGCAATACAGTGGGGAAACGAAAAAAAAGGTTGTATATTTTGCTGATGTACTTAATGAGTGGTTCCTTTTTTTTTTTTTTTTTTTGGTCCGCGTGCCCTTTTACTTGACGTTCCCGCCCTTATTTTCGCATTTCGGTGACAGACCATCAAAAAGGTAAAAGATACCTAACAACCAAGTATCTGCCTAAGTGCAGTAATGTTGCTCGGGTTATTAATGGCGCAAATGCTTGCTTTTCTGCTTTGTGTGGGCAACGCAGGAAATCATCGTCTCTCAGCCCAAAGATCCCCCATGTCGACGAGTCGGTACCTGGTAGGTATCGGTGTCTCCATTTATTACGCAGCTGGCTGGGTGTTGGCTGTTTTCTCGCGAGGTTCCCCTTGCTGTTTCTC
This sequence comes from Magnaporthiopsis poae ATCC 64411, assembly GCA_000193285.1. NCBI lineage: Eukaryota > Fungi > Ascomycota > Sordariomycetes > Magnaporthales > Magnaporthaceae > Magnaporthiopsis > Magnaporthiopsis poae. The sequence continues at coordinate 8,528 of GL876996.1, read as the reverse complement.
CAGCCCAACCCTTGGCAGATGCACGTTCACCACCTTGAGTGGGCCGGCTCATCCCAGAGAGGCAAGCCTGTAATGTGTAAAAGCCAGCCATTTAATTTCTCGGTGTCAGGTCGCAGATAGACAAACAATGGGAGCTCTTCTGCCCAATTCAGGAACCTGGTACCTGACAAATTTCACTTTCGCACCCGCTCGCTCATTGCGTTGTCCGACTATGGCCCTTATCACGACTGTGGTGGCGTGCTCTTAGCATTCCCCAATATTAAGGCTCGGCAATCCCCACCACATCTTGCCTGCTTGGACTTACCGACAGTCACGACCAGTCAAGCCTTTTCTCGGCGACCTTGGGTTGCAGTCTCTCCAGGAAAGGATTGTCTACGCAGCTCTCGGCCCTCCCACTCTCGATCAGGCTCAAGTTGGCCGGAAAACTTTGCGAAGCACAGCCGAAACAGCCTATCACCCACATACCTGCGCCGCCTCCGGCGCTGGTCACAATCTCCCCCGCCGGGGCCGCGGCGGGACGTGAGAGGGCGCATTTCGAAAGCTGGAGCAGGAGAGGGTCCGAGCCTGAGTGTCCTGGTTATTGGCAACTGATTGACCAACCAGCCTCTGGCTGCACGCGCACTGGGCTCAAGACAGAGGCAAGAACAGACAAGTCGTGCTAGCAGCAGCCATGGGTTGGGAGCATCTGTCCATTACGAAGCCGCATTTGGTGTACATCATCCTAGGTGGCTTCACATCTCTATTCATGCTATGCTCGTCAGTCATCAAAGAGCGCATGTACATTGGCGAGGCCACCGTCGCTACCCTCTGCGGCCTCATCTTTGGCCCTCACGCCGCCAACCTGATCAACCCACAGTCATGGGGCAACGTGGACATCGTCACCATCGAGTTCTCCCGCATCGTCCTCGTTGTCCAATGTTTCGCCATCGGTGTCGAGCTTCCCAAATTCTACATGGAGCGCCATTGGAGATCGGTCGTCTTCCTGCTGCTTCCGGTCATGACTTTTGGCTGGCTCATCACGAGCGTCATCGTGTGGTGGCTGATCGAGCCGCTCAGCTGGCTCGAAAGCCTGGTCGTGGCCGCCTGCGTCACCGCCACAGATCCCGTTTTGGCCTCGTCCGTCGTAGGCAAGGGCAAGTTTGCTAAGCGCGTGCCCAAGCACCTGCGCGACTTGCTCTCGGCTGAGTCTGGCTGCAATGATGGCATGGCCTTCCCTTTCACCTACCTATCGCTCTACCTGATACAGGACCAACTGGATGCTCGCGAGGTCACCTTCCACTGGTTCGTCTACACCATCCTCTACGAGTGCGTCTTTGGCGCCATCTACGGCTTTTTGATTGGCTACTTTGCCCGCCACGGAATCAAATACGCCGAAAAGCGCGATCTAATCGACCGCGAGAGCTTCCTCGTCTTCTACTTCGTCCTGGCCCTCTTCTGTGCGGGCTCTGGTAGCATCCTGGGCGTCGACGACCTCCTCGTCGGCTTCTCCGCCGGAGTCGGCTTCTCCAACGACGGCTGGTTCGGCCAGAAAACAGAAGAATCCCACGTCTCCAACGTCATCGACCTGCTACTCAACCTGACCTACTTTGTCTACCTCGGCACCATCATCCCGTGGGAGATGTTCAACAATGCAGAGCTCGGGCTCTCGGCTTGGCGGCTAACTGTCATGGCGATCTTGGTCATTCTCTTTCGTCGTATTCCCATCATGATGGCCCTGAAGCCCCTGATACCCGACATCAAGACTTGGAGAGAAGCTCTTTTTGCCGGCCACTTCGGCCCCATCGGTGTCGGTGCCATCTTCATTGCCATCCTAGCCCGGGCCGAGCTCGAGTCAGAGAAACCTGTGCCGCTCGCCGAGTTACCGCCTTCTGGCTCACCACACTACACACTCATCATCCTGGTCTGGCCCGTGGTTACTTTCATAGTAGTCGCTTCTATTCTTGTCCACGGATCCTCAATCGCCGTATTTACCCTCGGCAAGCACATCAACACTCTGACACTAACTATGTCGTACACGGCTGCGCCAGAAGATGGCCCGTCCTGGATGAATCGTCTGCCGAGGATAACATCACAGTCCAGATCCCAAGCACGGACCATGTCTGACACGGAGGTGGACGACGCGAAACTACCCGACCTGCCCCCAGGGACCCTTCCGCCGATTGGCTACCCTGGCCACTTTCTTCGGCGGGTGCGGGACGAGGACAGGGATGGCCCCGTCAAACACGGCAGCAGAGCATCTTCCGCAGCCACAAGAAGGCGGAGGAAGATGTGGGACGATGGTCTCGGCCCAGGCGGTCCCATCAGCCAGTCGGCCATTTTCCCTCAGCGTCGGGTCCCGGAAGATGCCGACACGGGCACGGGTGTACATGAATCACCGGTGCAGTCCCCCGTCGGCTTCAGCCTCGAGCCGCAAAGCCGCCGCATGTCCGAACCTGACTCCGAGGGGCCGGCCCGTTCGCCTGGGGCTCTTGAGAGACAGTCCCAGGCAGATTCTGGGGAGCATCCTGATACGCTGCAACAGACAGATTTGCAGGTTTATGTCGAGGGCGACCACGTCCTGGTCGAAAACAGGGACGGGGAAATTATCGCCGTCTCTGAGGAGAACAAGCTGGGCGCGTCGCCTGATGAGATTAAATCCAAGGTCCAGTCCTCGGTGTGGTCATATGATTATGTTAAAAAGAAGTTGGGCGATTGGCGCGCCGAGGAGATGCAGAAACGCAGCAGGGAAAAGGAAAAGTCGCAGCGAAAGCACGAGCCTGCCCGGGCGTATCAGTTTGGCAACACGGTAAGTCACACAACCATGCGACTCTGTCATCCGTCGCCTCACCTTCCAGTGCACGAGGCAATTTTTTCCTCGTACCGTGACGCTGATTTCAAGATTGCAGATTATTGTCGAGGATGAGGATGGCGAAGTCGTTAAGAAATACGAGCTTCCATCACACAAGGTGGACAAGGAAGGAGGGGACCTAATAGCTCAAGGCCTAAAGTATATGGGCATTGGATCGCTGGTTAAGGGCAGCAGCGGAAAGACAGCCGAGACTGGGCCGTCTGGCTCCTCCAGTGCAGCCGTTAACTCGGCCGCTAAAGCCAGCGGCATGCCTCAGAGATCGAAGAAGAGCGAGGCAGCAGAGGGTGACGTTGAGGACGATAAGCACATCCGCTTCAAAATAGGCGGTGTTGGCCAGCGCATGACTGAGGATGACTTCATCCGAGAGATGCAGAAGTTGGACAAAAGCACCCGGCGTGAAGTGGTGGACCAGTCCTCTGCCTCGGGCCCAGTGAAGGCGCTTGCCAAACAAGACACACGGCCCGCTGACCAGCCTGAACCCGCGATACCTAGGGAAGCCGACCGAGAAGAGGAGAGAGGCCGAAGTCGGGCAAGTTCTACTCCACCTAAACGTCAGCCGGAGACCGACCTGGGGATTCCGCGCGCCGATAGGAGTGACGAGGAAGAGACGACGGCGGAGAGACGGCGGCGCATGGCTGTGCTCGAGAGCGTCCACCGCGACGACGACGGTGAGGAGGCAGGTGAAACGCCAGCTGAGAGGCGGCGGCGCGAGGCGGCCCTAGGTATCCGTGCCCAGGCCGAGACGGCCGAGTCCGAAAGCGATGACGATGACACGCCTCGGGTCCCACCTGGTAGACGTGGGATTAGGTTTGCGGATGCGGTTGGGAGGCAGAGCGGATAGATTGGCCTGCTGGCTATGGGACAATGGAAGTGCCGAATACAGAAGCGGCATGTCTGAAGGGCGTGTATATCAAGGATGGTGCAATGATGGTAATCCGCCCTTCATCAGCGCCCACGACAACTGACTTATCTGTCAGTGTTCGTATCACCAATGCCTTGCTTTTCTCCCGTTTTTCTTGAAATCCCCTTTTCTTTTCTTTTAATTCACTTGCGCCCACGCAATCATTACCATACTCATTTCTGCCGCGGTTCTTTACTCCAGTCTTTTCGTGTAATACGTCGGGTAGAATAGCTCCAATCGGATAGATGTAATTATTTGATTCTCGCTATGGTCTAGTCCCCTGCTATCTCGAAGAGCTTTCTTCGAAGCACAGCCTACCGTATATGAGAAACCCTCCTCTGCAAAGCGGCTGGTGGAAATATGTCGAGATCCGTAGGTGTAAAGACTGCTCCGGCGAGGATGCATGAGGCACGTGCAAACACCAGTTGAATAGCACTCCAAGAAACGCAATCAACTTGGGTCACCACTTATTGGCGACGTATCTCAATCCACTACTTCGGCTGAGGCTGCCACGCGGACCAAGAAAAAGGCAATGAACCAAAAAGGACGCTCATTATGTATGTCGACAGCGATAAACAACTTTTTTTTTCTTTTCAAACTTCAACTTTTTCCTTGGGTTTTTTTTTTATTACTCAAGCTGGGGAGGAGGTTTTTTTTTACCTTTCCGGTGTATTGCTTCTTTTCTGGATTGCCCGCTGGGCTGGGTTACTCAATACCCCACACGGTGCGTGTAGCTGATAATTATGCACCAAAGCGGGGCACACTCGCAGAATTGCTCTGGTGGTTGGGGTGGGCAAACGTCGTTTAGATTCGCAGGCCGTGTTGGAGAAAAAAAAAAATCACCAAAATCTCGAAGCCGCGAATCGGACCTCTCTACAAACCACTGCTGAGCCAGACAACCAAGCATCCCGAAATTCCTTTTCACCAAGATGGTTCAACTTACCGAGGTGGTGGACGAGGAGTATACTCGCACCCAACCGGGCCCGGAGGAGGATGACGACGATTTCACAGACACGGGTGCGTTGACCTAGCAAGTCTTGGATCCTTCCCTTTCAGCCATATCCGCAACTACGCAGGCTTTCGTTCCGGGAGATTTTCCCGCGCATGTCGGCTAACACATGGTCCTTGGGACGACGACAACGGCAGACTCGGAGATCTCAACAGACTCGGACTTCAACGCGACCATCGAGAGTCTCTCGGATAGGCTGTATGCGCTACGGGACATTGTGCCCCCAACAGCGCGCGGCTGGATATACAGCCGGTGGATGGGCGCAAACCGCTTCGTCCGCACCGGCGCCGCCTTCCTGGGCAAGGCAGCGTGGCACGTGTCCGTCAGCGCCCTCCTCTTCGGCGTTCCCTTTGCCCTCCTGTGGAATGAGGAGCAGAACATGATCGCCATGGAGCAGGAGCAGCGCATGCGCGAAATGGGCGGCGAGCTCCTCACTGCGGGTGGCGAGAGACCAGAAGGAGACACAGTCAACCAGCTCGAGGCCGCGCTGGGCGGTGGTGGTATCGGTGGCGTTGCCGCCAAACCGTCGCTCTAGCTCAAACAATAGAAAAGACAAAAGAACAACAACAACATGGCACCAAATGCCTACCGCTAATGCACACACACCACTTCATATTTCGCACAGGTTGCGGACATCGCTGTGGGTTTGAGGTACCTACCATGGCAGCAGTTTCGCGGAAAACGTCCCCGCTATGATTCCAGAATCTAAAATGCGGCGCTCGGGTTGTGCGTTTTGCAGATGGAGGATCTCTCGGTTGGACTGGGAAGTGCTAGTCGCTGATCCATTTCCTCTCGCCCATCGTTCCCTTTTCGATGCAAAGGGTGCTACGCTCTGGTAATGGGAATTTTCGGATGGAGGATCAGAGATCAACGTCTTCAGAACGAACAAAACGGAAAATTGGGATATAGAAGATAGGGAGATGTCGAACGGCTCTGCGCCAGGCGGGCGTTGTGACTAGCAGGCAACATCGGTGACTTGCCATGCAGCAACGCGGCTTGCTTTTGGCTTCTTCTTGATGGCGGTCTCGCTCACTTACGTGATTGTATCATATCTTTCCTGTACATTAGCATACACATCATCTTATTGGCCTAGCAGTAAATGTGTTGTGTACTTGTTTTTGATACCATCGGACTTTTCATATTCCTGATCATGACATTATACATACAAGTCCCGATGCCTTGAGAGAGGGTCAGGTGTTGTCATGAGTGGAGCTGGATTAAAAATCGACTTGTATTTACGATCCTGCCGTGCACCCGCCAGTGACAAGAACAACCAGGTCCACCGCATCCCGTGGATGCCAAGTTTCTGCTTCCGCGATAGCCCGGCCCGGCTCGCAGTTGAAAGCCACGCGAAGAAAGCTTCAGAGTGTGGGGACATCAGTTTAACTTTCCGCATGCTGCTCCGTCGCAACATGGGCTTCGAGATCGAGCTCGTCCACTGAACTCCTGTACCTCGCACTGTCGCGAACTAGATTTCCAAAGTACTTAAGAGCAACGGCACTCTCTGCGCTTAGGCGAAGGCTTTCCTCTCTGCGAGAATCAAGCTGTTCGACAGAACGTCGCAGATCGACGCGCACCGAGTCGGCGGGAATACCAAGCGCTTTGCGCACAGATGTCGAGATGCGCACCGAGTTCGTATGGACGTAGTCGGTACTCACAAGATGCGCCGAGATTTTGGCCGCCAGCCGATGCGGGAGAGACTCGGGGATTGAGTTGATGACGAAGGCAGATGCGGCGATTGCTAGCTCGGTGTCAGCAACAAATCACCAATGAATGAAAGATGGAATATAAACAGAGGATGAGCCAATTCTTACCGACAACGACAATACCGGGGATTATCAGCTGTCGCAAGTTGTCGTTGCCGAGTATCCTCGCCGCGCTCAGGGCGTGATCCATCCATCCATACCCGCCAACAAGCCGGCTACCAAGAGCGGTTGCTACAGTGAGCGCCATGCCGGTGCCCGCCATTTTCTCCTGTCTCCGAAGCAGTGTGGGCAAGTCGACAAAGTCCCATATCTCGGTGGGAATATCGGCTTGTCGTGCAAGAATGTCGCGCTTTCGGCGAAACATGACGTCGGGCCTAAAGGTGAGGCCTGCATAGTCGTTGCCAAGGTGCAGTAGCCCGAGCTGCTTGATGGCATTGACGCCATCGACAGTCCTTGCCCGAGCATGGTCCTCGCAAGCCTCGACCGCAGCTGCGATTTGCCCAAGCATTGCCTCCTTGAGCTCCTCTGCATACTGCAACGAGTACAATACACCAGGGTAATGCACTCCGAGGTCTGCGTCCGCGACGCCTTGGATTGCGGAGTCCAGGGCATCGCGGGTATGGTCGTAAACCCTGGCACACGTGCCCTCTATGCACTTGTTGATGTCTTCGTTGACCTGCGAACATGCCTTCTTGCCCGATTCCAGCAAGGGCTCAATCTCCTGTAGCTCTTGGTTCACCCTGTCGAGCTCTGACTGCGAAACCTCGACGTTGACGGTAGCCAGGCTGTAGAGGTCGCCCAGGATGTTGAGGAGGTAGTTCTTCGCGGGTGCTAGCTTCGACCTCGACCGTTTTTCCAGCACGAACCTGCGAAGCGACTGCTCCAAATTCTCGAAGTCCCGAATCTTCTCCTTGTCCTTCCCTTTCCCCTTTTTGGTTGGGCCGTCATCGTCTGGCCCGTCGTCGTCGCCATCACCAGAACTGGTCATTCCAGATCCGCCGCCAGTGCTGCTGCCACCGGGGGGCGGAGGAGGCGGAGGCGCGACCGGCACAACATTGCTGGACACGAAGTGTACCAGCTCCGAGGCCTCCTTGTATGTGCGAGGGCTCATACCCTTGACACGGTCCAGAATCATCTTCTGGCAGCGCTTTTTATCGCGAATATTGTCGAACCCGTTGACGACGATGAACAGGTATGCCTTCTCAGCCGCAGCAACCGAGATGAAGTCTGCGGCCGAGATTGTGAAGTGATTGGCAGCCGATACTACAAACACTACGACGTCGATCTCCTCCTGGCGGGCGAAGACGGCGGTAGTCTTGGTCATCTCCGAGTTCAGGCCGGGGGCATCGATGAGCGCAATGTCGACCACTCCGTTATTTAGGAGAGACTCGTCAATGGTGCGCACGTCCTTGACGTACACTTTGCACTGCATATAGGTTTCGCTGTCGGTTACGATGCTTTCCAGCTCGGCAAGCGAGAACACGTCGTAGGTTGACTCATCGTGGCGGTCGTAGACGGCGTCCTTGTGCACAGCATGGACCTCCTCCAGGCCGCTGTTCTGGCCAGCATCGAGGACCTCACAAAAGATGCTGGTGCATGGCTGCTGGTCCTCGGGAAGAATCTTCCTGCGGAGAAGCGCGTTGCAAAAGGTCGACTTGCCCGCGTTGAGATCGCCCGTGACCAGGACCTTGCTCGATGTGTCCTCGATGCGTTCCCTCAGCGACTGAAGGTGTTTTATGCTGGAGCTAATCTTGCCGTCTAGTAACGACGCCACCGACTCCTTCTCCAGCGAGTGCACGAGCTCGGCCTGATGCAGTGAGCCCAGCTTGAGATCAAGCTTAAGGACAGAGAAGTCTCTCGAGATCTGGTGCGAAACCAGCCGTGGCTCTGGGGCAGAACGATGTTCGGCGGCCTTGCTCGACTCAGCCTCCTGACTGCTGACCTCCGCAGTCATGGACCGCCTCAGTTTCCGTGCGTGACTAGACGAGGCAGAGGTGGAAAAGTCACCCGTGGTCGTATGGGAGTGCTTGAGAGCGCCGGGACGGGGCGAGGTGGGCGGGTCAG
>GL876994.1:0-13640 GCA_000193285.1 Magnaporthiopsis poae ATCC 64411 | reverse complement strand
CGGCCGAGGCGACGCGCGCCGAGAGCGCGGCGGTGCGGGCCAGACAGAAGGCGAAGAGGAGGACCGAGAAGACGAACTTGTGGCCGCGGGACATGTTTCGCACGAATATAGCCAGGTTCGACACCCCTGCCGCGAGGAAGAGCACGATCAGGACCGCGCAGATCGGCCCGTCGACCGACGTGGTCGGCCGCCCACCCGGCGCAGCCACCAGTGGAAGGTATGGTGGTCCCTGGGGCGGCGTCTGTTTCCATGGGCTCCCGAGTTAGCAGTGTCCCATGAGAGAGGAGGAGGCGGACAGCAGGAGCAACTAACCGGCTGGCCATTCTCAGCTCCGGATGGAGGGTCCATCCTGCCAGGTGATATATATGCGGAGTTCTATTGGCTTTTCTTGTGTGCGACTTTGCTTGGGGTCGACACACACACCTCCAACACCAGCAACGGCAGCAGAAACGGGTCTGGTCTCTAAGGGCGGCGAGGCTTTGTGCGACAGCACGCCTGGCAACTCTCTTGCCCTGGGAAAAAAAAATCCCCGGATCTGTGACTATATCTGGGAGGAGATCAAGGTAGACTCAGCAGAAAGGGGAAGGGCGAGTGAAGGGAGCCTTACAGCTTGGCTTGGGCCGGGTCCCGGGATCGGTCGATCTGCGGGATTGAAGAGCAGTCCACGTAAGTCCGTAGGGCTCTTGGACTTCTTGTTACTTTTTTGGTACCTGGATTTCTTGGACCGGTGATGAGACGAAAATGCCGGTGAACGGACGGGGCGGTTGGGCTTGGACCAGGACATCGATCTTACGTATCGCAGTCCGCAGACCTACCTAGGGATCTAGACCGCTCCTGTCAAGCAGTTTGACAGACAGTTTGAGGAACAAAACGCTTTGTTTGGCTCCTGTCCCTGTCTATCAAGCCTCTCTACTAGCTGCCGTCAGTCGCAGCCTCTCTCCCGCGGCGACGACAGGTCGAGATGCGTTGAGTTTTTTGCCGAAGAATGAAACAAAGACGGCAAGAACCGTTTTCCCTGAGTTTGTTTCCATCTGTTCTTTCTACGTAGCGCGCGCATGGGCCTACCGAGCCTATCGGCGACGCGCTGCTCCCCGATGACGAACCAAAGCCCGAGGCGCTCAATAATGACCGCATACAGAGAACAAAAGTCCTGTGGCGCCTGCTCGGCCCTTCTTTTGTCTCCTGATTTGCAGATCTTTGTTGGTCTGGGCAGGTCAGGCCTGCAGCCATCGCCTGCCCTCAGGGGCTGAGAGACCGACCCGACATTGAGGATTGGCTAGGTAGTCCTGCTAGCGGTGAGCCATGCGCTGTGACAGCGCCTTTCCCCCAATTTAGCTAGCGGCCATCTTATCAGGTTAGAGGCTCTGCCCACGCCGCTACGTTTCAACATGTCTGCAGGTTTGCATCTAGACAGGCACAACTCTTATTCGTGTCCATCTCAGTCAGTGCTTGATCGCTTCAAAAACTGCAGTCAGACGGGCCCGCATGAATACCGCAAGCCCGAGGTCAAGCCACTGATAGCTTACGCCCGCACAAAGAACTTCCAAGTGTCCCAATATTACTATTGGAAATCCATATGAAATGACTACTCTCGCGTTTTTCGCCTGCGCCTGTGATCCCAGGCATGTAAGTTGGAAGATGTGTGTGACAGGCTCGGGTGTGGCATAAGGATGTCTTTCTCCCCGCATTGATGGGCTTTGAAATGCGGCATATCACCAGCACGGGACGCAACGCAGGGAATCAATGCGGACATTCGTGCTTTCTTCCCCAGATTTCAGTTCAGAACCTCATTGGAACTGGTGCGGGGGATAGCGAAGGCGGGCATTGTTGCCGTTGATGCAAGATTATCGCCATCGAAGCGAGTTGTGCCGTTTTTGGAAACCTGCTCTCTCGTACTACCCCTCCTGCTCTTTTTGACGGTTACAGTCAAAGGTTATATGGCGTGTTGTTGCTCTTCGGGGTAGCGATCGCGGGCGGCGTGTCCCAGAATAACCCGGAGGCCCGCCGGAAACCGTCCGCGGCTGCCGAGAGAGGCCGGGGCACTCACCTGATTCGATACTTTTATTTGCTTCGCTTCGGCTCCGGTTCGGAGTCCATATTTAGAACGCGGCACGCAAAGATCTGGACCGGGTATCAACTGCGCCGGCCCAAGATTTACCGCGTGTCGCATCTGGGCGCTTAGCAACCCGACTTGGGATGGATCAATGCTTCCCGCTGCATCATTGGACGAAATGTACTCCTCATCGCACAACTAAGGCAACACGAACGCTAGGAATAGAATCCCTGAACGAAGTAACCTCCTGAGTCCACATGTAATCACAGCGATCTAAAGGAGCTAAAGACACGCAAAAAGTGCAAGGAGGAAATGGACTGATGTTTTTGAATAAAAAAAAAGAAGAAGCAGAGGCGCTTGATTGATCGGACGGCTACCCGACGGCGTAGCGGTCCAGCTGGTTGGGATCTCGCTTGACTGGACTGCTGTCAGGATGGTTCGTCCCAACCACTGATTGGCGGCAGGGTTTCCGTCATGATTCGCGATGCTCCTGCCCAGCTACAGCCTTGCGACAAAGCATGGAAGCCTCTTCGCGTCAATGACAAGGTGCGCGCAACACAAGGCCTTTGCTTTCGCTACCTAGGCATGAACGTCAAGGAGTCGAACCGTCTGAGCACTTCTTTTGCAGCCGCGCGATGCTGGCGGCAAAGGATTGTCGCACATCTTTGATGCATCCATGATCCGCGGGTAATCGCAAATTGCGTTCCCCAACAAGGACAAGCTCCCCCTCCTTCGGTCAGAAAACGTCCAAAAAAGCCGCCCTTTTCCTCCAGCACTTGGCTGCTGGGCCCGGTCGGGTTTAATAATATCGTGCATGCTTCATTTCCACGTGCAGGCTTATGCCCGCCAATGCCATGCGGGCCTGGAATTGCCCTGCAGCATCGAAGCGTTGCACTGGAAACATGACAGGCGCGAGGGGGGCAACGGGAAAAAAGCAAAGATGGAACATCAGCGCACCCAACGCTTTTGAGATTGATTGCTCGCCCGTTGGGACCAACTTGGAGCTTAATAGCGGCTGGCTCAGCTAACTGTCCATAAAACCAAGTTAGCGTGGGCTACCCGCGACGGTTGACCACTGCCGTTATCTGTCATGTTTTGTTTTGTTTTCATTTTCTATGCACATTCTGATGGAACCAAAAAAAAGCAAAACGACCGACTGTATTTTGCTCTGTGATGTTTCGGTCCAATTTAATTAGCACGAGGCTAGCCGCGCGCGCCTCCGCTGGCTGTGGAGCTTTCACCGACGCTACTACGGGGGCTCCATTTAGAGATGAGGAAACGGCGTGTGTGTGTAGGCGAGTTGGCCGCCCACACGGCGTAGAGCCTTTATTGCGTGCTCTCCATCCGCAATCTGCCCCGCTCCGGTAGGTAGGTTCTCACGCTCTCTCTCCAACATGGTTCTTCCACTCGTAATGAATGATAGAGTGACGGGATTTGCGTATCTTTTATGCCGCATCGCAACCTTTGGATGCAGATCAGAACAATGTCGAAGAACCGAATATTTCCATCGCATAAAATCTTTTGTTGACAAGGTAGCTGCTTCCGCAGGCGAGGGCGACCAATGGGCGGTGGTGCCTTGTGGCTTAAGCTCGCCGATGCAAGCTCAACCTAATCTAGCGACCGGATTTTGGGCCGCGGAAGCGCCATGCGCCATCGTCTTGGTTGCTAGGGTGAGACGAAACATCGATTCAGGCGCGTCGGGACGCCGACTCTCCCTATCCGTGGCGCGTGATTTCACACACCTTTGAGAATTCCAGAGTCGTCGCAACTTCGCGGGGCAAAAAGGTAGCCGCCGATAAACTCAAGATGGGCGGATCGATTACCGTTGTGCACGTTTGTTGGGCTGTAGCGGCTCAAGAGCGTGTTTGGTCTCAGTCAATGACAGAATTCCCCGGAACCACACAAAGGATTCATGTGCCGTCCTGTCTGAGGGAGTCCAAGCTGGCCCGCATGGTTGGTTGGTTATACGAAGACACGAAAGTCGTAGCGCCTTTTTTGGTAGGTTCCGCCAGGAGCTCCAGGCGGGCAAGAAAACCGCCATCTTGCGCGATATGCCCGAGCGCGTCAGCGACCAAGCCAACACTGCGCAATGGGCCAACAGAAAAAAGAAGCCCGGTCGTGCAAGCCTGCGCCCCAAGTCGCCTTGACGGATGGATGAGGAGCTGAGCTGAAAAACAGCCCAGCAGTCCGAACTCCGAACTCTGCAACGGCCTCCATCACTGCCGCCAGAAACCAGGAAGGACTGGACCCCTGCCACGTTTAAAATTGTCTTGTTGCCCCGAGTGGGTTAGGGCCTTATGTGGTCGCAGGACACCCTTGCGTGACTGCCCCGGCCTCCCTGGTCAGATCCCTGCAATCTCGAACCGGGGGCTACCCTCGTCGTTTTTTCTTCTCCTTCGTCGGGACTGATGCGATGCGATGCAAAACGCAGCAGCAGCGCGGCGCGGCGGGCGTCGTCGGCCAAGCACGAAAGCAGCACGTCGCCCTGAAGCTGACCCGTCACCAAGCGGCCCACACTGACCCTTTCCTTGCATGGGGGCGCAGTGGAACTGCTCGCTGGCAGCCCGCGCCCTGGCACCATCCCGTCTGTTTTCGCTTGGGCGAGCACTGACCATTTGCTGCCCTGTCGTGCTTTGGCTCTTTCATGTTTGCTCTCGGTGCTGGCTGCCATCGCTCCTGAACGTCGAAACTCCGTGCTTTTCTCCCCTTTCTTGTTCTTCTCTTGTGCAGTGGTCGGGTGAACAGCCTCGCCAGTCGCCTTCCTTGACGGGCCCAGGCAAAGTAGGTTTATCCCAAGGGATCCGACGACTTTTTCGTTGGATTCAACGTGACGGTGTCTACCCGTTGTCCTCTCGTTATTGATTCCATCCGTCCCCTTTTTGGCCCCCATCAACCACCCTTTCTACTTCTCTGCTGTTTAATTCTTTGCGCATACATCTCTTTTATTCCCCATAGACACTCGCTCGCTCACCCTCACTGTCAGTCATTTCCGTCCCTCCATCAGCATTTTTCGTGCCGTGTCTTTTCCCGAGGCGTGTTTCTCCCTCCATTCCTTTCTGTTCTCGCATTGATCCGCAGTCGTGCGAATCTCTTGTCTCTCACAGGCGGCCCGTCGATTCACCAAACACCTTAGCCTGCGTCCAGCGGCCTGCGTGCATACCGACCGTCTCTCTCACTTCCTGCGAGACACGCAGACGGGCCTTCGCCAAGAATAGCGCACTGCCAATCGGAACCTCGAAAGCTACGCTACGCCTTCCTGCAACCGCCCCATCGCGCCTACCTTTCAATTATAGACCCGCCACCCGCATTTTCGCTGCTGCGGCCCGACCGTCTACCCAAGGTTTCTCGGCGTGTCGTTAGCTTTGCGCATTGCATTGGGCTCCAAAGCGTCCAACTTCAACGCCGGGCCACGCTGCCATTGAGTGCCTTTTTGGGTACTTCGATCTATCAATTGGGCGGTGTCAGTCACTCCGGACAGCACTATTTTGTTTCTTGCGCCGCGGCGCCCCCGTCTGACACGGCTGCCGGCTGTTGTCCGTCGTACAAAGCTCGGGAGAAGAACATGCGACGTTAGCGAAGGATGCGCATCCAGACCAGTTCGAGGCAGTAACACAGCAGCGATTTGGCGACTCCACGGCGGCCACGCCCGACCGACGACCACCCGAACAAGGCGAACGACTCTAGGCCCACCGCACGAAGCAGCCATTCATTATGGGACCCAGTCGAAGCCGCATAAGGGGCAGGAGAGGCGGTGGCGCTCCCAGCACGAGCGCCATTCTTGTCTCATCACTTCTCTCTTCTGCCCCGGCTGCCATGGCCGCGTGCATCTCGCTTCGCGGATCGACTACCTGTCCGGCTTTCCAGTCCGCCTCGATATCCAACGATGATTTTCTCGTCGGTCTTTTGTGAGTCAGGCCGGAACGGGTTACACGCGCATTGTAACTCAGAGCCAGGAGACCACCATGATTCTGACCGCTCTTTATCGCAGTTCTTTTTTGAGGTTTGTCGACAGCACCTCATCTTTTGACACCCAGCTGCGGTCATACGTACGCACCAGCTACGTCCAAGAAAAGTAAGTTTCATATCACGCTTCGACGGCGACACGTTCCCCTTCTAGTTTTCGGCGCAGTCATGATTGACTCCATATTAGGTATCAAGCTCTTCTTGGCTGCGGGGGAATCACTCTCACAAACACAACAGATCACTATGCGCGGTTCACCACCACCGTCATCTGCAATGCGATCGTTCAGAACTCGATCGACCGCTGCAGTCTTTCGCCAGAGAACTCTCGGCCTGTTTGTGCTGAGACTTGCGTGAGTCTCCTCTGGCTTGTAGTCGCGATGGTGCGTTTGGCTGACAACAAACAAATACATAGGCACAATTTGCCCAGAGTGAGGCCTACGTCGCGGCCAACACTAATCTCTGCCAAAACCCCAGCAGTAATGCGCAGAGGCAGATAAGAGCTGATTTTACGAACTGCGCTCTGCCTGCCAATGCGCTGTCCAGTAACGCCTGCATCCAAGGCATCACCAACGAGCCAACCAACTGTGGCTACTCGGGCAGCACCGTTGGGCTCTGCTCGTATTGCGCATCGGGCGGCATCAACTCGACCGACACGTGCTGCTACTCGTCCGATATCCAGAAGAGATGCGCCGGCGTCGTTCTCCCGTCGATCCCGACCATTTCCTTTCCGACAACGATTCCCACGGGCACGTCCACCTCGACACCCGCACCATCTGCCGCTGGAAACCACGGCCTTTCTGGCGGCGCCATTGCCGGAATTGTCATTGGGTCCGTCGTGGGTTTGGCTCTGTTGGCTGGGCTGATCTTCCTCTGCGTGCTTCTTCGGCGGCGGCGGCGCAGCGGCAGCCAGAGCGGCAGCATACTCAACCAGCCGACCCCAGCTAGGAAGGGGGGTCCAGCGCCCATGTCACAGCCTGCAACTAGCCCTGGTTACGAGGTGCTGCCCGGCGGGAGGATTGCACGCATGTCCGCGCTCGAGGGTCACTCGGGCGATTCGCCTTCGCGGCATGGAGGCCAAGGGATGTCTGCTGGCGGCATGGGTGCAGGCGCTATGGCAGGTTACGGCATCGGTCGGTCAAGAGGAGGAGGTGACAACCAGTCATCCTCGGATGATTTCATAGTCGGTGATAGCCCCGGCGGCTCCGACCACCGGGCTGGCATTCTTCGGCCACCCCCGACCACGCTTAGGAGGAATGGGTCCCTCTCGAGCGGTTCCGTGCTTGCAGAGGGAGATCCCCAATCGCCGAACAGTGGCATGTCGTCGCCACCCGGAGTTGCCAGCCAGCAATCCGAGCAGCTCCCCTTCTTCAAGGACTATTACTCCCAGGACGACATCCACCCCGGAGACCGGGTTGCCGTCCTGTGGGCGTACCAGCCTCGCGCCGCGGATGAGTTCGCGCTAGAGCGTGGGGACATGCTCAAGGTTGTGGGCATCTGGGACGACGGTTGGGCTACCGGTGTCCTGTTGGATGAACGTGCGGAGGAGTGGGAGGTCAGGCGGCGGACACAGCGCGATAGTGGCGTTTCTCATACATCCGGCCGTGTGCGCGACGTGTCGCCTCCCGTCAGTGGGGAAATCAAGGCGTTCCCACTCGTCTGCGTCTGCATTCCCGAGCACTGGAGGAAGACGATCGAAGGGGACGGTTCGACCGAGACCGGCTCAAGCGCTCGCCAAACACATGGATCCTGATACACGTCAGCGGGACCCCCGAAGTAACGAAAGTCACGACGAAGCTTCACGTTCTTTGGCTTGGCATTCCATGTTTTGCATTCCCCCACGGAGTTCGGCGTTCTCTTCAGAGGCCCCTGGTCTGACGTGGCCTTGGCGAAAGGCGACGTTCTTCGGCTTTGAGCCTATTCGGTAAATCCACAACAGCCGAGGCCTCATGGCATCAACCCGCCCTCCCCGCGCGACATTGTTATCCTGTTGTCTTTCTGCACATAGAGATGACTCTCTTAGTTTGTTGCGATGCTCGCGACGATACGTTTAATGCCCCTGTGGGTTTGAGACGGCCCCCGTTTTTAATATTTTCCATTTATTCGAGCCGCCTTCTTTTCGGGCTTCCCCACGTTGGTTCGTGCGAGAAGATTGGATGGATCGACTCTAGTTCTTGTACCACTCAGCCTCACTGAGCCCTCCCCTTTCGTTTCGCCTGTTTACTCTATTATACCCGGCCTTTGGGGCCACCTGGTGTTTTTATATGTAGGGGTCGGGGAGGGCTTCGTGTCGCGATTTAATTTTTGTTGGCTTCCATTCAAAGAGCCTTGGGTGCATCGAGACAAGCGACACATCACCCTTCCGAGAGCGCTCCGCGGGAGTAAGCAGGGCTCGGGTGATGGGGAGGTGAAGGAAGCGTGCTTCGGGGTTGACGGAGGACGTAGCGGGAAGTGTTCGACATGGAGGGTCGTGCGCGTGACACACTATCTGGATAGGCTCGAGACTCATCTGGGGGATCAGGCTCAACCCTTCATTTTTTTGTTGTTTCCTTTTGTCGGTCGCGATCAGGATACCGCCTACCTTTGGCTATTGTTTACTGGATGCCATCATACATGTGCTAGGGGTATCTTTCCTGACTGGAAGCACTCAAAGAGTTTACTTAATTGAGCGGGTGAATACGAGAAGAGTGTGCCAAGAATTACATGACGCGGCCGAGCCAATACCAACAACTCGCCCCAGCTTCTCGGCCGTTATCGAGGCGCCTGAGAGGCGGCCTGAAAAGGCGGACAAAGGAAGTTCCAGTGTTGCCTGAGGAACTGCCAGACCGATGACGAACCCGAAAGTCTGTGCGGCTTGGGTCAGATGCCGTGTTTCATTGACATGCGCATGAAGATCGAAACCTGGCCCCTTTCCTATATTCTGTGTAGGCTTCTGTTCAATAAATGACGACCAAAATCCGAAACGGTCCAGAACGAATCGGGGCAATGGGCCGCCGTCCTTTTGATGCTCAGATATTGCTGCTGCGACCTTTACTGTCTGCGCGAATGCCATCTTCCAATCACAATTTCACCTCTGCAACCGCTCAGCCTCGGGGTAGGGTGGGGCAAAAAAAAGGGGTGGCGGCGCCGATGCTGCGGGTTGGGGATGGATTCTAGAAGGACTTGCCCGCTTCTGTCTCTCCGTCCATGCAAAGCAAGGCATTGTCCGGAATAAAATG
Organism: Magnaporthiopsis poae ATCC 64411; assembly: GCA_000193285.1. Taxonomy (NCBI): domain Eukaryota; kingdom Fungi; phylum Ascomycota; class Sordariomycetes; order Magnaporthales; family Magnaporthaceae; genus Magnaporthiopsis; species Magnaporthiopsis poae. The sequence continues at coordinate 4,409 of GL876994.1, read as the reverse complement.
AGACAGGGACCGATGGAGGACAGGGGAGGAAAGAAACGTGAAACCATGCCCTTGGGCGTTCGCTGGACAGGGTCGCCGTTTTGGAATGCCGCTTCGGCCCGGCATTGGTCCAGCGAACTGTGCATACGGTACAGATGCGGCAGTGTCTTTTATCGCATGGGACTTGCGGAAAGGTGATCATTATGCCACGAGCTTTGGCGACGAAAGACTTCGGCATTGTGTCTGGTGTGCCGTGGAGGTGCATGGCGACCACAAGATGCAGAAAAAAACACGTGAATGATATGGGTACGTACTCCTGCAACCCTGCAATGGAGCGGTCTACCCAGGTATGCAGGAGAAGGGAAAGTGACCGAGGCAAGGTGAAGCGTGGAGTTCGACACAGAAGCATTATTTTCGCTGCCTCCCCTCTCCGCACGTTGGAGCGAGCTGTGACGGCACGGCGCGTGCTTTTTGCCCGGGGGTACCTGCCTGTCGGCAGTGTCGGGTGGTCTTGCCTGCCCCACGGTCCATCCCGCCAGGTCCTCACAGATGGGGCCAGCGATGATCTGATTGGACACACCTCGATAGGAGACCCACACCAGGTCCTCTGTCAGCTCCATCCCACGCGCGCCTCAAGACGTCACGGCGAATGCGACACGAGGCCACGCCTAGCAGCCCCCCGAGAAGAGAGCCTCGCGTGCCACAACCGACAGGCAGCCCCTTTTTGAATACCAGCAATCGAGGCGACCCAAGACCCAAAGCACCAGTCTAGCAACCTGGTTCGTGCTCCCAACACCCCCGTATCCCCTGGGAGCTATCGGCATCCGATAAACATGACCCAGAGTCGCCCAAGTAAAGCACCGAGGTAGCAACCGGCCGGCCGCCGTCCTTCCGACCCTCAGCCCCTCCCCGCGGTCGCCGGCTCCCGGAGCTCATCATGGGTCAAGGCTTCTCGTCCACCACCCCGCCTGCGGGCTCGGCCGGCATCGACGTGCCGGAGCTGGCCGACCTCGTGTACGAGAAATCCATCGGCACCGCCCGCTTCCTCAAGTGCATCCGCGCGAGGCACCACGATGGCGTCGTACTCGTCAAGGTCCTCACCAAGCCCTACACGCCGATGCCGCTCGACGAGTACCGCCAGATGATTGCGCGCGAGAGCAAGGCGCTCGCTGAGATCCCCAACGCCCTGGGCTACCAGCGCGCCATCGAGACCGAGACCAACGGCTACCTCGTGCGCCAGTATCTCTACAACTCGCTGTACGACCGTTTCAGCACCCGCCCCTTTCTCGAGGACGTCGAGAAGAAGTGGCTCGCCTTCCAGCTGCTCTGCGCCCTGCGCGACTGCCACGCCAGGGACATCTACCACGGCGACATCAAGAGCGAGAACACGCTCGTGACGTCATGGAACTGGCTCTACCTGTCCGACTTCTCGGCCTCGTTCAAGCCCGTCATGCTGCCCGACGACAACCCGGCAGACTTCTCGTACTTTTTCGACACGTCGGGCCGCCGCACCTGCTATCTGGCCCCCGAGCGCTTCTATCCGCCCGGCGGCGACTTCGACCCCGACACCAAGCTGAACTGGGCCATGGACATATTCAGCGCCGGCTGCGTCATCGCCGAGCTCTTCATCGAGGCACCCATCTTCAGCCTCAGCCAGCTGTACAACTATCGCAGCGGCAAATACGACCCTGCCATCTCGCACCTCAGCCGCATCCCTGACAAGGAGCTGCGCGACATGATTGTCCACATGATCCAGCTGGATCCCCAGAAGAGATATTCGGCCGAGGAGTATCTGCGCTTCTGGCGCAGGAAGGCCTTCCCGGACTACTTTTATGACTTCCTTCACCAGTACATGGAGGTCATCACGGACCCCTCGTCGGGCCAGTACCCCGTGTCTGGCGCGACCCGGAACTTGGGAGAGCCCGACGAGCGGATAGACCGTGTCTTTTACGACTTTGACAAAATATCTTATTCCCTGGGGTACCAGCACGACAGAAACCCGACGTCGGCGGCATTAGCAGTCGCGCCAAGACCTTCACGCCTTGGGCTGACACATTTCCCCGTGAATTTGAGCATACCGAACAATGAGCACCACGTCTCGAATGCTGCGCAACCTCCGGCAGACGACGGTACGCTCATATTCTTGACTTTGGTCTGCTCTTCTTTGCGGAACACGGCGAGAGCGGCCTCCAAGTTGCGGGCGTGTGACGTGCTTCTGGCGTTCGCCGAGAGGCTCACGGACGAGGCGAAGCTTGACCGCGTCTTGCCGTACTTGATGTCGCTCCTGAACGACAAGGCCGACATGGTGGTAGTGGCGGCCCTGAGGAGCATCACGCAGCTCCTGGCGCTGGTCAAGGTTGTGACGCCCGTCAACTCGCCAGTCTTTATCGAGTATATACTGCCTCGCATGCAGCTCGCCCTGCTCGGCACCCACAACGCCCCCAGTCCGCTGGTACGAATGACTTACGCCTCATGCCTCGGCACTCTAGCCACTACGGCTGGCCGTTTCCTGGACATGGCCGGTGCTGTGCAGGCGGACGGCGCGGCCTTCGCGGCTGACCCTGATGTCGAGTCCGGGACCATGGCGAACGCGGCGTTTGACGGCATGTTCGACAACGCGCGGAGAGAGCTTATACTCATGTTTGAGGCCCACACCAAGGCGCTGATCGAGGACCCAGACCCGTTTGTGCGCCGGGCGTTTCTCAGCTCCGTGCCGGATCTCTGCATGTTCTTCGGCACGGCCGATTCCAACGACATCATTCTGGCGCATCTGAACACGTATCTGAACGACCGTGACTGGACCCTCAAGTGCGCCCTGTTCGATACCATCGTGGGTATCGCCGCCTTTATTGGTAGCACCAGCTTGGACGAGTTCATTCTCCCACTCATGGTGCAGGCCCTGATGGACACGGAGGAGTCGGTGGTCCACGCCGTCCTGCACTCGCTGGCCGAGCTGGCCGAGCTTGGCTTGTTCTCTAAGGCACGGGCTTGCGAGCTGGTCGAAGTGGTGGCGCGTTTCACCATGCACCCAAACATCTGGATCCGTGAGGCCGCGGCCGAGTTCGTGTCTGCCGCCACGACACACCTCTCGCGGGCCGACATCAGGTGTATGATATACCCACTGGTGGCCGCGTACCTGAAACCCGGCATCATACCCGACTTCTCGGAGTTGTCGTTGCTGAGCACGCTCAAGAAGCCGCTGACCAGGGCCGTGTTCGACCAGGCTCTGGTCTGGGCCCTCAAGTCCGATCGGGGTTTGTTCTGGAAGGCGCTACAAAATGCGAGGGCGCTGACGCTTGGCGCCTCCTCGTCGATTTCTGGGACTGGTCGCGGAGCCAGGGATGCCGGCTCGGCTGCGCTCGCCAAGATTGCCAAGAACGACGAGGACGAGCAATGGCTCGCGAGGCTGCGCAACCTCGGGCTATCCCAGGAGGACGAGTTCAAGCTTCTGTGCTTGCGCGAGTTCATCTGGCGGCTGAGCCAGATGAGGATGCGGGACGCCTCCTCGGCGGCCAACCAGGACGAAAGGAACCTGCTCAACAATATCATTGCGCTACGGACTCTTGGCGTGACCCCACAAATGGTCTTCTTCGACGAGGAGCCGCATCGGTCGTCTTCTGGGCTGCCGGAGCTGGACGGCACCCCTCGCACCATCACGGACGCCCTGCGAGACGCCTCCATGACCATCGACGATCCCGTAGCCAGACGCCGCCGGGCCGCCTACAACAGCCACCGATCTCGCCTGAGCCTCGACAGCATGTCCCCGGTTTCAACAGACGGACGCCGGCGCCCACTCGACGATGCTGCGGGCCTATTGGCGCCGCAGCAGATATCACCACGACTGCTCTCGCCGCCACCTGAGAGGGTAAGAGGCGGCAGCGCTACGCCTTCGGAGTACGGACCCAGGAGGACGCTCCATCGCCAGTCGAGCGCCCTCACCCTCCTGAACAGGAAGGAAAGCGCAAAGTCTGGGCCCGAAACGGGCACAACCGAGGCCAATGCCTTTGGGCAGGTTGGCGGGGGTCACACGTCACATGCGGCAAAGGGCAAGGCGTCGATGGCAGCAGCCGAGCTGGACGACGCACTTTCGGCCAAGGTGAAGCCAAGGGCAATACACACCTACGAAGGCAACGACCCCAGCATTCTCAAGATGCTAGACTCGATGTATACGGAAAACTACCCGCACGACCTGGCCGAGTTTGGGCCGATGGTGACGCCGGTGGCACGCGCAAGGCCGAGCCGGCCGACGGCGACGGCGGGCCCCGGAACCGTAGAACAGGGCTGGAAGCCGGGCGGCAAGCTGGTGGCGACGTTTGCGGAGCACCACGGGGCCATCAACCGGGTGGTGGCATCGCCCGACCACGTCTTCTTCATCACGGGCGGCGACGACGGCACGGTGCGGGTGTGGGACACGGCGCGGCTGGAGCGCA
>GL876993.1:0-10515 GCA_000193285.1 Magnaporthiopsis poae ATCC 64411 | reverse complement strand
GGCATGCCGAGGCCGGCCTGATCCCATCCCGCGCAGGCTGGCGGCCGCGGCGTCGCCGACATGCTGCGCATCAGCGACGGCCGCATGAGCGGGACGGCGGGCGGGTGCGTCGTGCTGCACGTCTCGCCCGAGGCGGCGCTGCCCGAGAGCGTGTTGGGCGTCGTTCGCGACGGGCGACATCATATGCTGCGACGTGGAGCGGCGCGTGCTGAATCTCGAGGTCTCCGAGGCGGAGATCCGGGAGCGCGTGCGTCTCAGGGCCGACGCGCTCAAGGCGGCCGCCGCTGCTGCCAAGACGCCCGTCAGGGGTTACAGGGGACTCTATCTGAGGAGCGTAAACCAGGCCCAGTTTGGAGCAGACTTTGATTTCCTAACTGCTGCCGGGTGCTGAAATGGGAGGGACCACACGAAATTGACATCGGCACATCGTTTTTCGAATATCGGGTATCTATCTGGTTCTGTCATGAACATGAAACTGCCTTGAGTGACGGACAAACCTGCCAGTGTGTCCAGGGGGGCATAGCGAAAGCTTCACTTTTTAACCGCGCATATGCCTTCCAAGTTTCATGGAATTCCTCAGTCCTGCCCAGCACCGCTTCAGCAGAATCCCTCCCAGCTCCAATCCAGTCGAGTAGGCCAAACCAAGAAGCCCTATAAACTGAATCCGCAGATAGGATCGGGGAGCTGAACACACTCCAAAGCCATTTGTTGTCAGGATTATTCTCAACGCAAGCCTCGTCTTGTCTGCGCTGCCATCTTTGACAGCATCATCCACCCCCGCCAGTCCCGCCAAAAGGCCCCGCGACATGAGACCTGGGCGAAGGCCGGCCAGAGAGTTCAGCGAGACATCGGGTCCGTCGCTCCGTCGATTGGCTCCATGGCACGCATGCCACACCCCAGCAGAGTGTAGGCTTCAGTCCGAGTGTGCGAGAGAAGCCTCAGTTCGCAAAGATGCGTAGCTTCATATCCACGCTTCCTGTGGCAACGACGCACCGGATGCGCACCTCAGGAGCAGCCTCTGTCTTTTTCCGCGGAGTGCCGTTCGACTGGCCTGCATCCCCGTCTTTCGCGGGTGCGTCCGTGACGATGCCAGGAGCCCACCTCAAACAAGTGACGAACCGCTCGTGCACGTCGCCGCCGATCGTCTTGACGCACTTGCCATCCTGGTCGAGATCCCAGCAGCGCAGCGACTTGTCGTCTGAGACGGAGAAGAGGTATTTGCCGCCGGGATGGAAGACGAGAGCGCGAACCCAGTTGTCGTGTCCGATCAATGTCTTGAGGCACGATCCGCGCGAATCCCAAAGCTTGATGGTTTTGTCTCGAGAGCCGCTCGCCATGAACTCGGCCGAACTAGTGGCCGGGGGCGGCTTTTTCAAGCCAGCCAGCCGGGCTAGGTATGGATAAGCGGTTGGCGGTGCCAAGGCACAGCACTCGACGTAATGGTCGTGCCCCGTCATTGTGAGCTTGTTCTCCGGGTTGGAGACCGATATGTCCCAGAGGCGCAATGACGAGTCGTCGCCCGTGGAAAGAAGGTAGCGGCCGTCGAAGGATGGGCAGACGTCGCGGATCCATGCTGTGTGGCCGCGTATCGTCTTGAGGCAGAAGCCGGTCGTGACGTCCCATATCTTAAGAGTCATGTCTCTGCTCGCACTCACCAGCAGATTGCCCGACATCGCGGCGGCGCCCGAGGGCATAAAGCGAATGGCGCTGACGCTGTGGTCGTGTCCCGGCAGTGTGCGAATGTTTTTATAATCGTTGGACGGGTCCCAGAGCTTGATGCTCAAGTCGGAGCTGCATGACGCTAGCAGAATACCACCTCTAGGGCCACCGAAATCGACGTCCAAAACCGGCCTGGTGTGGCCCTTGATGGTCCGCTCGAGCTCTCCCAGCTCCCAATCCCATACTTTGATCGTGCAGTCATCGGAACCGGAGGCGATGGAAGAGTAGACAGGGTGAAACGCGATACAGTTGATGGTATTTTGGTGTGACTCCAACGAGTAGCGCGGCCTCGGGGCGGGAAGCCATGATGCTGGGTCCTGGTTTCTCTTGGCTAGGGAAAGTGGCGTCGCGTTGTCGAGCTCGCTCTGTAGGGCGCTATTCCGTGACTCTAGATCCATGATCTGCGCGGTGAGGGCAAAAGATGGGGTCAGTCCAGGGCCCGTCGATAGCAGGATGCTTTGTTGGAGCAAGAGGGCTGTATGGGAAATGCGGCGGGCACTACATGCCTTCTTCTGGAGGCGGACAACGCTCGTCCATTTCTTCTCTATCAGGCCCTCGTACTTCTTCTGGGTGGCGGCATCGAAGACCTCCTCCGGGAGATTGAGCTCTTCACGGAGCGCATTCGACGTGTTGGACAGGTTGTTTGCCGATAGGTACGCTACGATGGCCTTGTGTCTGCGGTGCGGCGGTGGATGTGACTGTTAGGGACGGTCCTCAACAACTGGAGGCGGCTCGCGCGCAGGGTAAGGCAGGGCAGGGCAAGCATGGGAGGGGACCCGCAACTCACAGCTCGTCGGCCTGCCGAGGGGTCAGGATGGAGGCCATCGTGGGCAGGAGGCGGAGCAGTCGTCCTACGCCGGCAGTCTGTGGTCGTGCGCCCGTTCTCCGGTGATGGAAGGGTTCGGGCGAGCACCATGGCCCACCGGCGGGGAAAACCTGAAGATGGCCGTTGCAGTCGGGCTCCGGGGGTGTGGGGTTTTTGCGGCGTCAGGTCTCGGCCACTGGCGAAAACTGGCGGTCAGAGGCGGGCCAACAGGTGCTGAGAATGGGCTGGAGACGGTCGTGCTGAACCGGCGGTGCGGCGATGGCTGGACGGATGAGGTGGGCGTGCTATGGAAGGACGAGAGCTGATGGAGTTCTTTGGGGCGTTTGTTGCATTGGGTTGGGGAGGGCTCGTGGCAACGCGATTGATTCAGTCAAGGCATTGATTTGAAAAATTGTGTTGGCGGTTCGGCCAGCGTCAATCCCCGCCCGGCTGCTCCAGCACCGGCGCTGGAGCCAGACCCTTGCCGCCCTCAATTTGGCTGGACAGCCGGGCTGTGAGCTGCCGCCCCACTCGCTGGCGCCAGTGCTTGTCCCAACAGGGCTGTCTGATAACGGGAAGGCGCTGGCAGGACCGAAGCTCCTGGCCGTCTTCTCGCGTCCATCTCGTTGACTGTTGATCCCGCTAATTTAATACGGATGCAGATGAAGTTTTATGTGCTACCCATCTCTCGATAGTGAGGTCAACAGACACTACACCTACCCAAGCCAATACACGCGCCTCCCTTGTTCTGGTTTCCACGGCGCGTGCAAACTACGTCAGAACAAACGGCATCTCTGGCATCAACAACCTGCTTCTTCTCCTTTGCCTTGTTGCACACTAAGCCGCACAAAGGCAGCCCTCCGCCCAGGGAAAACGCGTACCTCTTATACTCGCACCCTGCCCGCGATCCTGGTTCTTTTGTGCTCTACCTATTCAACACGAGCACAGGCCCGCCAGTCGACATCACATCAATGCCTTCCGCTATCTTGCAAATCCGCCAACACTGACAATGAAAGCCTTGGGATTGCCCGCGTTCACTTTACCAGACTGATCATCCCCGCCGCTGGGCTGGACATCGTCGTATGCAAAGCCGTACCCTTTGCCATCCAGCGTCACCTCGTGCACGATCCTGGAGTAGTGGTTGGCTGGGCCTTGCTGATAGAAGGTGGACGGGTGTGACGGGTGCTCCTCGGCGTCGATGATGGAGCCGCGCGAGAAAGCAGCAGCAAGGCGTGGGATTATGGCGTTCCGCTTGGCCGACGGCCCTGTGGCAAACGGCCCGCTGTTGCAACCTAGGATGTCGGCCGTTGTCGGCTTGTCGAATTTCTCGCCTCCGATGACCAACTCGTTCGTCGCCTCGATGGCGCCGGGTAGCACCCCGGGCGCCGCCTGCGTGTCGATCTTCAGGCTGCATCTGCCATGGTTGCAGTGGTACTTGCGCCACACTTCCTCCACGAGGGGCTCAAAGTAGCCGTCAAACCTGGCACCCACTCCCCTTCCGTGCATCGGACTTAGGGCACGGAGCGGCGGCTGCCCTCTCTTTTGCACTATCAGCTTGTCCCACGGCATCTTGTCCTTTTCAGCCTGGGCGCGCAGTCCTGCGCAAACCTGCTCGAGCCCATCGCTAGCCATGCCCGCCACCTGCTGAAGCCCGCCGCCAGGCTCCTCGAGCGCCAGGGCGATGGGCAGCCGAGGCACGAAATCGACGTAGCTGATGTTGGCGAACAGTTGGTCGTTGTTGAGGGTGAACTCGGCGAAAGCAAAGTCGACGTTCGCATTCGGATCCGAGGGGTTCAGCACCGATGGCTCGACGAGGGCCGCTCCGGCCGGGCTGGGATTCAGGAGGAACTTGAGCTTCCCACCACGGCTGAACCAGATGCGCCCGCCGGCCATTTGGGGAATGTGAACCGTCACCACATTTCCCGGCGGTCCCAGAGGGATGGCACAGTCCTCGGCCAAAGGACTCAGGATCTTGGGTGGATTCTCGGGGTAGTAAAGCCCTCTGCCATCTGACTTGAGAAGAACCCTGGCCGAGTTCTTCTGCAGCGCAAGCCCAGCGATATAAGCAAAGATATCACCGGAGTTCGACTCGTTCCGAAGCTGGATGTCAAGCGACTGCGGCATATTCGCACAGAGCGATTGAAAGCTGACGGCAAAAAGTCACACTCCCGCGCGAGTCGGTCCTGGCAAGGATCCTGACAAGTGTCGATATATCAAAATGAACAAGGGACTCGCGCAAAATAGGGTGAGAGATGTCAAGTCTTTTTGTTGACCACCATTCGTGGTCCCTCGGTTTGGGCCTGGTGGGCTTGACATGGCAGCTTCAGCCCACCAGCGTGCGTCATCAGCCAAGCTGGCGGGCGAGACGGAATCATGCCAAGATGCCCCGGCGCAAGCGCGTCTGCCACTCATCGCCCAAACATGGAGCGTGTAAAACACCCTCTTGCAAGAAGCTGACTTCTGGGAAATCAATCACCAGCCGGGCGCGACTTGCCGAGAAGACGGTCCTCCGACAGGATGACCTTTGCCCAGCGGAGCTACGCTGCACTTACCAGCTTACTAGGCATTACCCCTCCACAAGGGAGCAATGCAACAGTTCCGTCATCCCCGTCGAGGGCTACCATGTTATTTTTGGAAGCGCATTCCAGTCAGGCGCCCAAAGCCCAAATGTGCTGAACAATGTCCAATTCCCCACACTCGGCGGCCAACGTAGAATAAAAGCTACACATGACTTGGTCGTAAAACAACAGCCCTGGTAGCGCAACTGGTCAGAGCGTGGGACTTTTATATCTTCTATATAATCCCAAGGCTGCGGGTTCGAATCCCGCCTGGGGCGTGCATAAGAGAGGTCGTCACAACAGCTTGTCTTCCTTTTTGCTTCTTTTTGCTTGTCACCCGTTTATAAGCATAATTTGATTATCGTTAATTTGCCATTTCCTGCTATCCACCCACTCTTTTGCCAAAAGCAAAACGGAAGCCGTTTGCGACAAGCAATAGCCTTTGTACCACACATATGAAAACGTTCGTTCCCACGTCGACCGCTTGTTTCCAGCAAAAAAAAAAAAAAAAGCAGGGCCAATATGACAGGAGTGGGATTCAAACCCACGCCACTTGCGTGAGTAGCAGAACAAGCACAGCCCTCGGAGGGGCGAACGTCTCATCGCAAGGCCATCCCGAAGCTAGCGCCTCAGAGCGCTCGGCCATCCTGCCTGCGTAAATGATGTTGCGCAGGGGTTCTTATTAACCTCTTGTGCTCTGGTAGCCCCGGCTAAGATCCGCGAGAGCTTCAACATGTAAGTGGTTTTAACGGCCAAAAAGGTGTAGTCCCGTCCATGCCGGCCTCGTCAGCCCCAAGCAAAGTTTTCACCCACATGTCATAGACAGGGCAAGGGGATATTCGAGAATAACAAGCCGGGCAGGGCAAAACGTTGTCGGATGTGCGGGCTTTACCCAAACTCGTCTCCTAGTCTCGTAACATGCACTGTTACCTCCTGTGTATGTAAAACGGCAGAGAGGTGGGAAAAGAAGGGAGAGAAGGGGAAAGGTGCTCCCACCGTGGCCTCCGGCAGCCGTAGCAAAAGGTCATACTGGGATTCGAACCCGGGTCATCAGGAGACGATCCTTGAACCAGAACCTGATATGATAACCAACTACACTATACGACTCTATCATCATCGGGTATCGTCCGGGGCCGGGGCGCTTGGTCATCGGGGATGGGATGGGTCGCGCCCTCTTGGTCTAACAGCTACGACCAGTCCGTCTGAACAAGCATCAAAGGTCTTGAGACGTCTAGGTGTCGCGCGTAATGAGTAAGCGAGTTAACAGGGAGAAGAAGAAAGGCGTCGTCACGAAGCGGCACGTATAGAACGACACCGAGATGTGGCGCGGCGGAAGGGATGGACTGGAAAATACACGCGGGCTCAAATCACGGTCATGGCGCCAGTCTCTTAGCAAGCCAAAAGAGGGAAACATATGCGGCTTGCCGCGTCAGTGGGCGACAGTCGACTCCCTATGTTTGGTTTTCTTCTAGGTGACCGCCACACCATCTCCGTGTTGCTGTTTGCGTCTGGCGCTGCCTCCTGTATTCAGGCCGGAGATGCGGTTGTTCTGGATCAAACACAGACGCTTTACGGCAGGGTGTTTCCAGCAGCGTCTTCACATCGTCCGGCAGTTTCCATGTGTTGGCTACCTTTGCTTGTTTGCGTGCGCATGTCCTCCGAGCGACCTGTATAATAAGCGTCAAGCTGGCCCTTCTTTCCGTCCAGGCGCAGCATCTTGATCTCATCCTTCTTCACCAATCATCCCAACGAAGCAAAAACAGAAAGACTGGGCTGTGATCAACACACAAAGACATCCCCCACCATGCCGAAGAAAAAGCTCGTGCGCGGACTTCCTCCCCGCGACGGCGGCGACGGCGGCGACCAGGATGCTGGAACGCTTGGTCAAGGTTAGCTCGCTATCTTCTTGGATCTCCTCATTAACCTTTTTGCCCCAAAATCCGCCAATTCGTTTTGTTCTTCTGTCACAAATCCCTCAAGAGTGTAATTGTATCTCCAGGCTAACACCAGAAAAGCGGCTTCAGCGAAGCAAGACTCATCCAGCGACGACAAGGACAAGGACCAGCAGCGAAACCCGTCCCCGTCCCCACCTCCGGCCCCAGCCCCAGCCCCGGCTCGCCCGGGCCCCAGCAGCCGGCGCCGGCAGCTCTACGCCTCGTGGCTAGACAAGGCTCGGGTCCCATGCAACGCCGACGGCACGCCGCAGGAGCCGCGCGACATGGGCGGCGTGGTGCAGATTCTCAACCACCGTGTCCGGGTGCACGACGAGGAGGACGACCAGGTGGAGATGCTGGTACTCTGGGACAAGGACCTCGGCCGCGCCAACTCGTGGGAGGCCGAGGAGGCGCTGCACCGCGACCAGCACGACATGCTGCTCGAGTACTGGGCCAGCGTCTCCCCAGGAGGCCGCGAGGCGACCCTGGATGGCAGCGGCCACGAGTCGACCGTCTTTGCGCTCTGGTACCCGCCGCTCGTGAGGAGGGGCACGGGCAGGGGTAAAGGCAAGTGGGAGCTGGCCATCGAGGTTGAGTACTGTGGATACGCCGGCACCACCGAGGTCTCGGCCGAACTCCTGAATGAGGACGTGAAGAAGCTGATGACGGAGTACTGGCGCCAGCTTGGGGGCAAGCCGAGGCTGCGTTGATGGTGGAGGTTGGGATTAACGATGGCGATTTTAATCACTCGATCTCGGCTTTACTTTTTATTTGTACTAGGTACCTGCTACTTAGTCGGGCTGTGTGCGGGAAGCATGGCACGACAGTCGCCTCCAACTTGCTCGTTGCAAGGATGTAGTCGATTACCTATGTACCTATTATTTTTTTTTTTTTTTTGATCAGATACCAACAAGCATCCGTGCTTCGGACATCAACTCAAGCGTGAGGAAACATCCGCGCCGCTCAGTGGACTAAGCAGGTAGACCCAGTGAAAAATGTCCGGGTCGCTCTCCTTCAGCTTGGGCGTTGGCAACCTTTCCATGACCTCGACGTGGAACGGGAGCCCGTCGCGGAGGTAGCGCGTGGCCGAGTAGCTGAGCGAGATCCAGCAGCTCGAGTCGGCCATGCATGCCCTGACGCCAGCCAGCATCGCCAGCATCGCCTCGTCGCCGCCGCACGAGACGGCGTCGGCGGTGCTCTTGTCGACGACTAGGTCGAATGGGCGAGAGGTGGCGTTATCGTCGTCGCCGCCGCCGCGTAGTAGCTGGGCAGCGAGGTCCGGGCGGGTGACGTCGGCCACCAGGTAGCGAGTCCTTATGTCGCCGTCGAACGCGCGCGCCTCGAGCCGCCTCCCGCGCTCGATGGCCAGCGGCTCGTAGTCGACGTTGGTGACGTCCAGGAAGCCGCGCCGCCGCAGGTGGTTCTGCAGGTCGCTCGTCCCGGACCCCAGGTGCAGGATCCGGGCCGTGTCGGGGAGGCGAGCGAGGTGGGGCCCCATCACTTCCATGAGTGTTGCCGACGGGACGAGCCACTCGAACTCGGTCTCGGAGGAGAAGCGGTCGTGCCAGTACTCCTGCTTGTCGAAGTCGCTTGGCATGGCGGGCTGCTTGGCCGGTCTGGCTTGGAGATAGGTGTAGTGGAGCGGACGCAGTGCTGAGGAGTCGCGATGCATTAGAGGCATGGAGATGTATGTGCACGTATCCCTCCCAGTGTGCTCGCACGCCTTAGATATGGCGTGGCCCGGAAAGGCAGTGCCATAAAATTGACGTCATGTTCATTATCCAGGCACGACTCTTCAAACCCGCGGCCGGCATCAAGTTGCGGATGTTGTGGCACCGGAGGGTGAAAGGCTTGGGAGGCCGGCCCGACTAAAAAAAAAAAAAAAAAAAAAAAGAAACGCGCCCCGCTCGACTCCATGGACCAAAGCTGCGGGGAAGCATCGCTCATGCACACACCAGCGAGCCCCTGACGCTATCCAATGGGCATCAGGCAACGTGCCAGAGTGGTTAATGGGTTAGACTCGAACCAGGAGGCCGCGTTTATAGCGGTTTCTAAGCGATCTAATGGCTTCGGCCGCACAAGTTCGAATCTTGTCGTTGTCGTCTGGGTTACGTCTTAAAGGCTGGACGTTAGGTTTTTTTTTTATTGGTTGCCCCTGGCGCTAAATCCGACGACCTGGCGTCCACGTCCAGTTACCATCCGAAGTGACGCTTGAATTGAAAAATAAATATACATAAAAGGCGGGATGGCAGAGCCTTATTTTAATCTAGCAACAGTGCCATCTGGCATCTCATCTGTGCATGTCACGCTACGGGAGCATCGAACGTCCTTTAAGGTGGCAGCCCAGCAAAAAAGCAACATTGACAAGAGTGGGACTTGAACCCACGCGGATTTCTCCATAGGAAGACTGTGATATCACCTTAATCCTACGCCATAACCAACTCGGCCATCTTGCCCTTGGAAAGTGGTTGAGGGCAAGGGTCCAGAGGCGTGGGATATGGGCCGACACGCACGACTCGCTCGACGATGGGGTCGAGGGGTTGCTGATTCTGTCGACAGCACAAGCAGTGGTGGACATGCAAGCCGCCCGTCCCACCTGGCTTAAGGCTCAGGGTTCGGATGGACATGACCGAGATATCTGTTGTTTGTCAGCATAGTCCGCCACTTGACCAGCAGGGCGGGTTCATCCGATAAATCAAAACGTCTGAGAATTGTAAAGTGGCCGTTCGAAGGGGCCATCTCCAAGTCTCATCTGTTTACCGCGAAAAGAAAGGTTGATTTGGGACGAACCAACTGCATATGGTTTTGTTTGATGGCCGGTTACGCTTGACATATCACAAAGAACAAGGAAAAGAAGTCGATCACCAACCATTCATTCATCCTATACTCTAATGTTACAAATATGGAAAATCCCACTGTGCTGGGCCTGTCTTCCAAAGGGGTATTATGCTTCCCAGCCATGGGGACTCAACAACCGCAAAGGTCTCGTATAATCGGAAAGGGGCATTCCCAAATCCAAGGGCTGCGGTGACTGGCACGCGCCCGACGCTCTTTGTGGCCGCGTCTTATTAACCCTGTGTGGCTTCTCCACGGTCCGGCCAAGCGGATGGCCATTCCCTGCGCACAGACAACCACGAACCCGGAAGGGGGTCGCCGATTTGGCGTCTCCCCGGGGGTATCGTTTTTCTTTCCTGTTTATCCGTCTAAACAGGATCTGGGTGCTGTGTGCCGTGTCATGGTATCATGAAAAATTACTCCCTCCCTTTCTCCGTCTCTCTCATACAAAAAATCAAACAAAGAAACTGCACCGGTTCGAAGGGGAGCGAGAGACGCTCACTCCTCCTCCTCCTCCTCCTCCTCATCCTCCTCGACCGACTGGCGCTTGAGGATCTTGCGGAGGAGGGCCTCCCTGCGGAGGATCTCGCGGGCCAGGTTGGCGCGGGCGGCAACGGCCTTGTTGGCCTTGGCACCCTTGGCCTTGGCGGCGCCGGCAGCGGGA
>GL876992.1:0-10697 GCA_000193285.1 Magnaporthiopsis poae ATCC 64411 | reverse complement strand
CGACGCGCGCCGCGACGACGACGACAGACGGGGAGACAGAGACAGGGGAGGCGACTCCCACGGCGATCGCCGCGGCGGAGGCCGCAGAGGCGAGAGGGAGGAACGCCGCCGAAGCGCCACTCCACCGCCCAAGAAGAGGGAGCCAACCCCTGATCTTACCGATGTGGTGCCGATTCTGGAGCGCAAGCGCCGCCTCACCCAATGGGATATCAAGCCCCCCGGCTACGACAGCGTGACAGCCGAGCAAGCCAAGCTTTCGGGCATGTTCCCGCTCCCCGGTGCGCCTCGCCAGCAGACAATGGACTCAAAGTCACAGTCCTTCGGTCACCACTCAGGTGGTCGTGACGGTCGCGATGGCGGCCGCGACGGCCGCGACGGTCGTGATAGCCACCGCGACGGCCATAGGGATGGCGGACATCGCGATGGCCACCGTGACAGAGATCGCGACGGAGGGGATCGGCCAAGCAACAATGTTACCCTGCGGCCGACCAACTCGAGGCAGTCGAAGCGACTGATCGTGACCAACTTTGCGCCCGGAACCACAGAGGAGGCGCTCGTTGGCTTCATGAACCTGCAACTCAACGGACTCAACGTCATAGAGAGCGCCGATCCCTGCCTCTTGTGCCAGTTGGCCCCGGACTCATCATTTGCCATTCTAGAGTTCCGCAGCCCTGCCGAAACCACGGTCGCGCTCGCCCTCGACGGCATCAGCATGGAAGCCGAGGACGCGAGCGGCGATGGCGCCGCGAATGGCACCCCGAAGGGCCTGGAGCTGCGTCGACCCAAAGACTACATCGTTCCCGCTGTTGTCGACGACACGGGATATGAGCGCGGTGTGGTGTCGTCTCGCGTGGTCGACACTCCGCACAAGATCAGCATCACGAACCTCGCGCCATACCTGACGGAGGAGCAAGTGACCGAGCTGCTCGTGTCTTTCGGTGAACTCAAGGCGCTGGTCCTGGTCAAGGACAGCGGTACCGAGGAGTCAAGGGTAGGTCTTATGGAATCCCATCGCCTCCTGTTGCGCACACGCCCCTTGGTCGTCTTGCACAACGAGCACCGCTAACACCATACCTCTCTGCCATGACAACAGGGGATTGCATTCTGTGAATATGTTGACCCTGCTGCCACGGACGTTGCCATACACGGTCTCAATAACATGGAGCTCGGCGACAAGAGACTCAAGGTAAAGAAGGCTAGCATTGGCATTACCCAGGTCTCGGGCATTGAGATGGGCGTTAATGCCATGTCCATGCTTGCTGGCACAGTAGCGCAGGATCCCGACCTCAGTCGGGTCCTCCAACTGCTTAACATGGTCACAGCAGACGAGCTCCTCGACAATGACGATTACGAGGGTGAGTCCAGCATTCCCCATGTTACCTCCCGTTCCTTCGCAGTTATTTTTCATGGGCGTCCCTGTGACTAACCCTGACGTGCCTCAGAAATTTGCGACGACGTCCGCGACGAGTGCTCCAAGTTTGGCACCATTCTCGAGCTCAAGATCCCTAGGCCCAGCGGTGGCAGCAGACAGTCGGCCGGCGTCGGCAAGATTTATGTCAAGTTTGATAGCATTGAGTCTTCGACGAAAGCGCTCAAGGCTCTGGCGGGCCGCAAGTTCGCTGACAGAACCGTTGTGACGACATACTTTCCTGAGGTGAGGCTTTCCTCATTCATCTTTTGTTGCGGGCATACGCTTGAGCTGTACAGCACATTGCTTTGTTGTCTCTTGCTTGGATATTAACTAACCCGCTCAGGAAAACTTCGACGTCGGCGCGTGGTAACGAGACATTTAGTTGGGGGACCCTTGCGCGATGTGGGTGGGATGAGGTATATGGAGAGCTGATGGTGTTTCTGAAGATCGACAGGATGCGTGGTCCTAGCATTCTATGGAAGATCCCCTGGCATATCGGGCTTCCGCTGGGGCGCCTCGTTATCTTCTTGTGTATTTGGAACTGTACAAAAACGCGAGGGCTTCTTGCATCGCAGCCCAGTGGGGGTTTTCTTTTTCCCGTGTTTACTTCCGTCCAATCCGGCCACTCACGATCCTCGAAATGACAGTGGGAGAAAATTGCATGCCAGCGAGATAATAAAATCACCAATTCATTCCACCTGAAAGAGATAGGACCTAAACATGTATGGAGTGACCCCCTGTCTCGCCCGTCTGCTCCAAAGCCAGATGACCCTTTGGCCTGCCTGTGCAGCCACGCCGCCACCGCCACGCACATATGCCCGCTTCGGCAGCCTGGCACGTTCACCAAAAGCCTAGAGCTGTCACAGGACAGGAAACGGGACACCACATCGGACACTGCACAGCATATAGAGTACAGGTAACAAGAGCGACAACGTGCAGGATACGTCTGGATGCGGGTTTGGGTGGCGGTAGCTGAACTGCAGACTTTTACTCGGCGTACAAAGGCACCTTTGGGACCTGTCAGTATGTCGCCGACCCTCCACCGCCATGGCCATGGTCGCGTTCCCGAGATGCTCCAACACGCAACATCATCCCGGATTGACGAATTCGGGCCACCTAGTAGGATCTGAAATGAATGTTAGCACGGCGTTGATGGAAAAAGTTCGAGACAAATAGAAGCAATGTCCGCGATGTAGAATCAGAAGCCCGTTGCATTCATCGAGCCCCGAAAGGGGCCCTAACATAAGAGGTACCAGAATAATAAGAATGGTTGTGATCATCAGGATGGCTTGCGGGGTGCTTGTGACTGCCAGAGAAGGGCAGACATGAGCGAGACTTACAGCATAGGGTGAGAACCGTTGGGGAGTCAGCGATAGATCTCGTTCAGAGACCCGAGGACTCCCCGGCTCTGGTCGGACGCAAACGCGTCGCGCCAGGCAAAATCGGTGCCTGAAGAGAGAGACAAGAAGCAGAGAGGACATGAGTGCTGGGCTGCTTGAAAATTTACGTCGGCTAGAAAAGGAATCGGCCAGTCAGGTGGGCCCGTTTCCACATGGCTGCAAACCGGAGCTCTCCCCACTGCACCGTTCCCCGCCAATTGACGGCTGGCCCTAATTAAGCGAACTTTTTCCAAATCGTGCGTCGCAGGCTGGCACTCAGCCAACCCAGTCTTTTCCAACTTGCATCTTCTGGCGAGAACGAAAAAAAAAAAAAAAGGCAAACATCGACAACCAGGCTCCTCTTGCCATCACCACAGTAAACCGCCAAAATGGGTCGTCTTCACAGCAATGGAAAGGGAATTTCGTCCTCGGCGATCCCGTACTCGCGCAACCCGCCGGCGTGGCTCAAGACCACGCCCGAGCAGGTCGTCGAGCAGATCTGCAAGCTGGCCAAGAAGGGCGCCACTCCCTCTCAGATCGGTGTTATCCTCCGTGACTCTCACGGCATTGCCCAGGTCAAGGTTGTGACCGGTATGTGCATACCCAGGCTGGACAGCGTCGGGAAAACGGCTTTGTGCGGGGAAGGCAGCAGTGGCAAATACTGACAAGCGCCCTCCTCCTCTCTCTGCAGGTAACAAGATCTTGCGCATCCTCAAGTCGAACGGTACGGTTTGAACAACCCCCCTCAGCCGAAGCCCGAGGGCGACGCACCCGAGTGCCCCCTTCTGGCATGCGCACCATCACACACACAACAAAAAACACAGCGGGATCCCGTTCTCGGCTGCCCGCGCGGCTGCCGGGACGAGATTTCTGCCTTTATGCCTCTGCTTGGTCATAGACTGACGGAGTGATGAATATTCCAGGCCTCGCCCCCGATATCCCGGAGGACCTGTACATGCTGATCAAGAAGGTATGTGCAACTTCCTGGCGACGGACTTTGTTGCCTGAAAACACGTGTGTGCTGACTCTCCATGCCCTCCGGCAGGCCGTCTCGGTCCGCAAGCACCTTGAGCGCAACCGCAAGGACAAGGACTCCAAGTTCCGCCTCATTCTGATCGAGTCGCGTATCCACCGCCTTGCCCGCTACTACAAGACGGTCGGCGTCCTACCCCCCACCTGGAGATACGAGTCCGCCACCGCGAGCACCATCGTTGCGTAAAAGCAGCGTCGATGTGAGACGGCGTGTGAGAGGGATTTTGCGAGCACAGCGCGCGCAGGCGACTGTGCGGCTCGGCTATCCGGTTTTCTTGGCTGGGAAGGTCACAACGGAGTTTGGGGAAGGGTATGGGTTCCTGCAAATGCATTTGGAGCGACAAAGTTCGGAAAAGACGCAGAGGCCCCGTGCCATGTTCCCGGCGCGGGTCTTGTGTCACTTGGACCGCCAACGAAAGGCGATTCGATCTATAGGACTGAAATGAAGAAACGTCCTACCCTAAAATGATGTTTTTGAGAAGCAATCAACCCTCAAAACCCCCGGCCGCATAAAGACGTTTGCACTCAAATCATGATTACCCGCCTACCTAGGTAGTGTTCAGCGTCTAATGTGTCGTGAACCACTTGCATCCCCCGTCCTGACCCTCCTGTCTTCTGCTACACTTGGTTTAGAGAGCAGACCCATCCCGGTTCACAATATTGTTTCTGCTGTCTTCGTGCTGAACTCGAACTCTGTTGTGCACAGGCCGACCTAGACCGTGGGCTCAAGTTCCTTCGAGCGCTGGAGTAGGAACTCGCCCAGCACTCGCAAGGGATCCTTGGGCCTAGAGAGTCGGTGGTTAGATCGATGGTGTACGCTCGCCTCTCCACCTTTGAGATCATGAGAGGAGACAGGGGGAGCACGAACTGTTCTTTTGCGATGAGCTTCATGCCCTCCAACAAGACGCCCGTGACCTTGGTGTTTAGGTACCGTCTCGCGGGGGCGCCATGCGGCGTGGCCTCGGCGGGGATGACGAAGCCGGTGTCGGGCGGATGCTGCGACGTGGCGCGCGAGCCGGCGTCCGGATTTGCTGATCCCGTGTTGCGCATTGGCGTGCCGGTGCGCGGGGGTAGCGGCGACGATGATGATGTCCCTGCGGTGAGCGGCTGGGCCGGTGATTGCCCGGCGGCAGCAGCAGCGGCGGCGGCTGAGGGCGATATCGGTTGCGGCTGGGCCAGGAACTGAGGCGTTTCTGTCGATATCAAGGCGGGGACGGCGCCTTGGGTTGCGGAGAGCTGTGTTTGTTGGAGGCAAGCACGGCTTTTTGGTCAGAGCTGGCTGGTATTGGTAGTTTTGCTGGGCGAGGCAGACAGAGAGCACCGGGAGAATTGTGACGACGCGCAGAGGATGTCCATGAAGCGGGAAGAAGACTCGGAGTCTTTGTCGGAGGTTTGCACTTGGTACCTTGGACTGTAATCTAGACGGGTGATGTACATAGACCACTATCTATCCCACTCATCCCATCTCGCGGCGCACCAAGACCACTCGAATTCCCCCCCACTCGGAGACGATGTGGCAAGCGGCCGTATGGGCCATAGCCTAGATATGGGCCCCTAAGAGAACCAGCGGGGAATCTGCTCGTGACGGCTTACACTTGCGAGAGCGCCTTCTGGGGGCGTCGCGTCTATCGCATCGGTCGTTGTGGGCGGCGCTGTGGCGGCCTGGAAAGCTGTCGCAGTCTGGCTGATGTCTGCCTCCTGATCGGCCGTGGGCGCAAAGGCCACTCCATCTTCTTCCATGGGATCTGGTTGTGACATTGTTCTAATTTGAAAAGCGCCGACTCGCTCGACTCCAGGGACGAAATTTGGTGACGGGGATGTGAGGGCGGATGTGAGCTGCCAGTCCTCCCAGCTAGCAAGCAGTGAATTGCATTGTTCGAGGTGGGGCCTGTCCGTCTGACACGATATCACGTGCTCTCGCGTCCGTCCACCGTCCTCAGCTCCTCATTTCCCACGCGTCTATCTGCCTAGATCGGGCGAGCCCCAGCTTCACACTCTGCTGCCGAGTGGGATGTGACTTGCCCCTCTTCGTGAACATGGATGCTTTTGTAAAAAGGCTTCCTCCTTCAACCGTCGCAGAGGCAGCAAGACCATCCAAGCGACCCAAGACCAGCAGCCCCAAGCATGCGAGACAGGCCATCAGCGACGATGACGAAACACCAGGAGACTCAGGCGACGAGCGCGCCCAGGGCTCGTCCCGATCAGATGCATACCCGGCCGTGGAAGCAGATTCAGATGCGTCCGGGCTGAGCCTCGGGCCTCACGTCGACAACATGGAGACCCCATTAGAAAGCGCACTGGCGCCTCCTTTTGAAGCAGACCCGGACGCCATCGGTGCGTACGAGACCGCGGGCGCCACGGACCCAGCTCTTCCGCAGAACTCACTATCGGCAAGGCTCGAGAGCAGGAACTGGATCAGGGGGCGGAGCTCCATCTATGTGGATGCCTTCAACCTGGCCCTCGACACCGTGCTGTCGGACGAGGCCTGCCTCTTTGACGCAAAGGAAACCGCCGTTTTCGACGCCTGGAGGGCGCTTGATTACGAAACCCAGTACCTGTTGGTCTGCCGCCGCAGCAGCCGCCGCCAAGGAGCCGATGGTCGCTGACAGCAGAAACAACCTCGCTAGGTACGTTCGTCTTTTCCTGCGCAAAACGGCTGCGTGGCACCGCTCCAGCTCCCTGGCCTCCTACTCGGATGTTCTGGATCCCACCGCCGCCGTACAATCACTCCAGAAGCCCAGGGAGCTTCCTCCGGGCGCGCCTCTGGCCTGCCCAGACGGTCAATCCAGCCTGGAGCCAGAAGAGGGCTCTCTGGCCGACACCTTCACATTCGCCGACTCGTCCAATGATTTTGTGACCACCGTCGAGGAGGCTCTGTCCCTGCTGAACCTGGAAGAACTTAAGATGCTGGCAAAGGAGTCCAAAGTGCAGGGCCGGAACAAGGCCGAGATCCAGAAGGCGCTGTGCCGTGTGAGCTCGCAACAGGTGTCTCTCGCCTCGGTCGGCCTGAGGCGGACCAACACAACCGACTCAATGCCCGACGCAGTTGATTCTCCTGACAGCCAAGATCAAGACTCGAGCAACTTGAGCCATCGTGCTCGGCTTCTCAGCAAGATTCTTGCCATCACTGGCCCCTGCATCAGGCTTTCGCCTTTGGTGTTCAAGCTCTTCGAGAGGGTTCATCTCGTCTTTTACAGGTCGACTGAGTGGACCGAGAAGTCTCTGACCACCATAATCCTCGCCAAGATGTCGCGGAGAAACTTCCCCGAATACATAGTGTGCAGGTCTGCCAACATATTTACCTCGCGACGCATGTTGTTGGAATTCGAACAGGCGGTCAGGACAGAGTTCGAAGTCGACAAAATGCTGGAGAACGGGCTGCCCGGCCAGGCGGGCTTCCGTGAAGTGATCCGCCTCTTCAACGATGTTGCGCCCCGGTGGCGCGAGCTGTTGCGGGAGGAGCAAATCAAGGAAGACCAGGTCTACGACGCTGGCGAGGGCTGTTATCTTCGCCGGTTCAACGCGGCCCATCCATTCACCCGCATCGCCCACAAGGCTGCGTATGCATATGGCCGCCTACACGAGTACAAGGAGGAGCACGCGCTGCTTACAGAGCTTCTCGATCAGCGGCTCTTCCACATGGCCAGGCGCGGGTCGTGGTATCAACGAAAGGCCCTGCTCGAAGAACGCTACATGGCCGAAGCCGAGAACCCGAGCCTGGCCGCCGGAGCGCAACTCGAGCAGGAAAGAAAGCATTGGCGGCGTATCGCTGTGGCTACGTGCGAAACGGCATTGGAGGACCGGGACTGTCATCTGATATTTCATTATGACCTTCAGAAACGGCTCGTGAAGCTTGAAAGGAGGCTTAAAGTCCCCCGGCGCCTACAGCACGATTTTGGGCATGTGCGCTTGAGGGCACCAGAGGAGCACACGATCGAGGGCATCCAGGTCATAAGGGATCAGGAGGCCGGACCCGGGAAACTAGGACGCGGCCAGAGCACCAAAACGATTTGGATAGACGAACACGAAAATGGGGCCGAATGCTCTGTCGAGGAGATGTGCCTGTCGCACTACCGCAAACAAGGCTGGAAGGGCTACCACGCCGAGGGCGGCATTCTCCGCACCATATTTGCATATCTGTTCTACGACATCCTCTTCCTCTACATCCCCAACGTCTTCCAGACGGCATACCAGGCCTGCCCTCTAGATCTCCACACGGACGCCTTCTATGCAGCACGGGCAAGCGAGATCAACCACCGGCTGGTCGAGATTGGGAACGGCGGGGCGGCAGCGATTCTGCGCGCGGTGGACGAGAGGCTCCGCGAGCGGCGCACGTGCGTCATCGGGCTGATTTGGGACTTTGCGCTCGAGGACCTCGTGGAGCTCGTCGAGAGCTTCCGCGGGGAGGCGCTGGCGGCCATCTGCAAGGTTATGGCGCAGGAGTACAGACAGCGAGGGTCGGGCGTGCCCGACCTCCTGCTGTGGCGGACTCAGCCGGAGCCCGAGGTCATGTTCGCCGAGGTCAAGAGCGCAAACGACCGCCTCAGCGACACGCAGCGGCTGTGGATCCACGTGCTGACGGCCTCTGGCGTCCGCGTCGTGCTCGCGCTGGCAACGGCACGCGAGGTGCGGGATTGCGCGCCAGGGTGAGCTTGGAGGGAGTGAAGGAGGGAGGGAAGCGAGGTGATGTTGCAACGATAAGCCGCCCCGGCTGACGTTTGTCCCCTCGGTCGGGGCGGAAGTGACCGTGGCTGCCCAAAGCTTGGCTAGGCCGTGAAGGAGGGAGAGATGATACAATCTCTCCGAGTGACCATGCCGAGCGCAGGTCATCTCCGATCCTCCCAACCAGCTTCGCCTCGCAGCAGCCGGACTGGGGTGGTTGGTGGTGGTGAGATGTGATGTCAAGCCGCTGTCTCTATTAATGGAAATGGAACACGCGGCGAAGCTTCGAAGTCTGAAACACCACCACCACCCAACCCTGAGCCGGGTACAGTGGCCACATCAGCCGGTTGCTGCAGACGAGGACGGGAGCTGGCGGACGCCAGTTTGTCGTTGTTGTTGGTACCTGCCTCGCTGAGAAGCATCCGTGTTTCATCTCGGCGGTGCGGGATCGCGGGGATCCACGCCAGGGGAGGGGAGAGTGTGGGCTAATTTCGTTCCCTTCGGGGAATATTCGACTGGCTGGTACCTAGGTAGGTAGATCCATGTACATACGGTACGTTCATACAGTACAACCCAGCTTGCCACCTACCTCCCCGACTTGCCATCCGCCCTGATTTGCCTGGAACTTTCGTGTGTGACTCTCGGAGCAGAGCCAGCCAATCAATCTTTGCCTGCAGATTGGCGATGAGATCGAGGCAGGGGGGTGGCTACGGTCTACCTTAGGTACGTGGAATTCACAGCTTGTGTTATTTTTTTTTGCTATTATTATCTCGGTCATTTTTTTTCTCATCTCACGACTTTTGTACAACAGTGTGGCCTAGCAAATCATGCTCCCTCGTCCAGAAATGACAACAAAAGAAAAGGCCCAAAATTAGTATCATCCGAAGGGAGAGCTTCCCAGCCGCGGCAAGCAGGGCGCTCCGGTGATGATTCGTCCGACACAAATTGGCCACAGGAAAAAGAAAGGAAAAAAAGAAAAAAGAATGCATCAGCTCTCTCCTCTTTTTTTGTTTGTTACCTCCCACCCTGGATCCTGCACATCACACATGTCCGCTTAGCCTGTCAAAAAGCTGCCTAGACCCAGCGCTTAACCTGCGCCGCGGACCCAGCCAATCATTTCGAACAGGTCCCCCCTGCGTGCATGCAGAGAGACCTTGCAGCAGCCAATGGTGGGGCGTAGAAGCGCGTGCTGGGCCCGGCGCTTAACCAGAGCATGGCCCCTCCCCCATTGCAACCCCCTGCCATGCGAGGACCGACGGGGTTCAATGGAGGGATTACATGGCTTGGGGCCAATGGCGCGCCGGGCGACGCCCACCGACTCGTCGTGTTCTTCCCGATCTGGACGTGGGAGACCCTCCCCTCCTTCGCGTCCCCGTCCCATCCCATCCCATCCTTCACGCTGCTGTGATGGATGTGCTTTGCTGGCCTGGCCCTCTTCCTTTTCTCGATGAGCGGGTGGATGGCAGAGCTGTCCTTGTCCTACCACCAAGTACCTAGCTGCCTACGTATCCGTAACGTCATCGCGGGTGATGGCCAAAAAGTTGGCCCGCTGATGATCGCCAGGTTCCCCAGCTGGTCACCGAGGATGAGGCCGCGCACACTTGACCGCGCACACAGCCAGATCGGGCGTCCGCGAAAAAAAATTAAATAAATAAACAAACAGTCAAGAACAAGCGTGATTGTGATTCCGACTTGCCAAAAGCTCAGTGAGATACAATGTATCGTACTATTCATCAATAAATAGTATCTAGCGGTAGATGGTGTACATACAATCCCAGAACACAGGCGGCCGGGCGTTAAGAAGAGCCAAATAAACGCCACCAAGAAACTCCATGCCATTTCCAGGCAAGCGACGGGGTTCGGACAGCCGTGGGCCAAAGTCGAACAACATCAACCATCCCTCCGTTTTGTTCCAGATATCCCCCCACTTTTGGCCCTGCACCGACTCCATATCTCGATGGAAGAAAAAAAAAGACGGAACAAAATAGAAACTAACACACAAAGAGAACAAATGACAGAATTCCTTCCCACACCAGTCAAATACGCCAGACGCTAAAACATCTCATGTTTGCCATCCATCATTCATGCAAGCCAAATGCTGTTGTTTTGAGCATTTGGCGGGGTTGGTTTGGGGTGAGGAGTAAGGAGGAGGAGTAATAAAAAATACGGTTAGGAGCGAAAAAAAAATTGTTTGAAGGCTGTTCGTGTGTGTG
>GL876991.1:0-15790 GCA_000193285.1 Magnaporthiopsis poae ATCC 64411 | reverse complement strand
CTGCTGCTACTGCTGCCGATCGCGACGGCGACGGTCAGGACGCCGACGATCAGGACGCCGACGGCGATAGTGACGGCGACACTAACGCCCGCATCCACGTCCCGACCCTGCACGTCCACGGCCGTCGCGATTTTTGCCTCGCCCGCTCCAGGAAGCTGGTCCGGGACCACTGCCGCCCGGGCTCGACGCACGTCATCGAGTTTGAGGGCGGCCATCAGGTGCCCAGCCGGCCACAGGATTGTGGTGAGATAACGAGGCACATTTTGAAGCTAGCAAGGGCCGTCTGCGCATAGGTAGATAGATAGCTAGACCTGCCGCTAGGTTGGAGTTTTTTTTGTTATGTAGGATACTAGAGTCGTTATTAGATAGGGGCAATGGTTTCTCATGGCCCCAAATTACACAAGCCATACAGGAAAGTGGGCGGCCAAGAAAAAAAGAAAGAATTATGGACAAAGGCACCTTTTTATCCATGCCTAGCCCCTCCCCTCCCTCGTCCTGTTGGACCCTTTCGAAACTTGTCACTTCCTTCCCAAACCGTCGACCTGGGAAATTCCCAACCGTCGTCGTCTCGGTCCCAAGACTTCCGTCCTTTTCTCCCAACCCACAAGCACAATTCACCACTTACCACCACCACCACGCCTGTGGTCCGCGTAGAGCCGGGGCGGGGCCCAGCACTTTTTTTTTTATTTTTTTTTTTTTTTTTTTTGGCCTGCCGAACTCCCGGCTCCGCCAGGGATTTGCAGGCTCGTGGTGTTTCTGTTTGGGCCTCCGAAGTATGGGCAGACACGTCTCGGTGACTTGGCGTGTGCTCCCGATGCCCGGTGCGACAGACCGCCTCCATCTGCCCGTGGGAGGCATTCGTCTTTTTGCTTCTGCGGAGCTTCGGGGGTTTTGCGAGACAAGCTGAACTGCTCCTAGAGAGTATGCCGACAATGTGACGTATGCTGGGAGAATCAAATGTTGCAGAAATAATCAAATGTTGCAGAAATAATCAAATGTTGCAGAAATAATCAAATGTTGCAGAAATAATCAAATGCTGCAGAATGTGCGTGGCTTCATAGCTTGCAGACCCACCCGTACTTTTTGCAACGCCTTTTGTACCTTCCGAGAACGCCCTCGTTTTCTTTATCTGGGTCTTCGGGATCTTTAAGCCATCGCTTGGCCGGGCCTGCTGATATTGTGAACAGCCGGCAATGCGCCGCTGTCCGAATAGATAAGAGGCTGTCTTTGGCGGATAACAGCAATCAAGAGGTAGAGAGAATTAGAACATTAAGCGTGGAGAGAAATGTACCGGGAGGTCGCAAAATATGAAAAGGAAAGTGGCAAGGCAGATAACAAAGACTTGTTGATTTTTGGTCCCAAATCTGTGTTTTTTTTTCGTTTGAGCTGGGATTTGTCGTACCGGCACCGCTCTCAAAGTCCACACACCCCGACGCCATAAACAACCTTAATTAATAATCACCTCATCCGACATCCCTGATCCTGCGCCGCAGCACCCAGAATCTCCATGTACTCCCGCATGACGACCTCGACGTCCCCGGCCTCGTAGATGCCCATGTTCAGCTTGAACGTCACCAGCGGCTCCTTGGTCGGGTCGTCCGACATCTCGAGTGTGACGTCGTGCGGCGTGCCGGCCCGGTCGGCGAGCACGCCCTCCATCGTGGCCTCGCCGATCCTGCCGCTCTCGGCCTGGCCCTGCTTGTAGTCGAACACGGCACGGAAGAGCGGCTCCGTCTCGTTGCCGTCGCGGCCCCTCAGACCCAGCCGCTCCAGCAGCACGTGCGTTGGCACTCTCGAGTGCTGCAGCGCCGCCCGCACCCGCTCCTTGGTCCTGCCCAGGGCGGCCGAAAAGCTATCATCGTGATTATCGCCGCCGCTGGCGGACAACCGCACCGGCAGCATGTTGACGTACGGCCCAAAGGTGGACAGGTCGTCAAGGTCCGGCCGGTTCGCGTCGGCCACCCCCACCACCACGTCGTCGGCCGCCTCGCCGCCCAGGCGGGCGAGCAGCGACTGGTAAGCTGTGAGGTAGAACTGCATTGGCGTGGCCTTGGCCCGTCGGCTGACCTCTCGGATCTTGGCCGCCACCACCGATGCCACCCGCATCTTGGACGTGTGGTGTTTCCAGCTGGGGGGCATCGCTGTTCTTCTAGCCAAGTCTGCTCCTTGCCTGGCATGCTTGAGCGCCAGCACGGGCAGCGCCGGGGCGCGAGGCTCATGGACAGATATCCAGTAGTCTATGTCGTCCTCCATGCCGCCAAGCTCGTACTTGGTGCGCTGACGGATCGCAAAGTCGTGGTACTGCGGGGCGGGAGGAAGCGATGCCTTGGCGCCTCTGTCGTACAGCTGCGCCAGCTCGACAAACAGTCGCTCGTATGTCCAGCCGTCCATGACCAGGGGGTTGTACGCGACAATCAGGATGTGCTCGTCGGCGGCCCAGTAGAAGTCCACGAGCCTCAGCGTGTCGCCTGACCCGATGTCGTACTCGCTGTTGTTGATATCGGCAAACCCACGCTCTGCCGCGGCACGGTCGGCCACCGGCACGGCCATGAACCCCACCTTGGGCTCGTCCATGATGACCTGTTCAGGAACGCCGCCGTTCTCTGTGGCGTTAACAAATCGGGTGCGGAAAATGGAGTGCCGCTGGAGCAGTGTGTCAAAGGCACGTCTCAGCCGGGGCAGGTCAAGATATCCCTTCATGTACATGCCGATGGTCGAGTTGAACGTGGCCTTCTCTGGAGCCCGCTTCTGGAGATTCCACCAATTCTCCTGCGTGAGTGACATGGGCACTCGACGGTGGTGCGTGTCCGTGATCCCATTGCTGAGGGTTCCGTTGACCCTGACAGCGTCAGATGGGGGGGTAATCTCGTGTCCGTTGCCGTTGACGTGCCCAGCGGCCGTCTCTGCGCCACCGCTGGCGTCCGCCACCAGAGGTATGGCGGTAGGTTGCAGCCGTCCGGCGGCTTCTTGTGCGAGGTCGTTGACCGACGCGCCTCCAAGGATCTTGAGGAGGGGGAGGTCGAGATGGAGATTTTTGGAGAACCTGGGTGGCCTGTTAGAAAATCTTGACTGGGTGGCATTGCTGTGATCCCCTGAGCATCGGGCACCTACCAGGTTCCGACGGTGACTGCGCTGAGGGAGTCGACTCCCTGGTCGATGAGCGGGGCATCGAGGTCGATGCCGTCGTCTTGGGGAATCTGCAGCGTCACTCGCAGCTTTTCTGCTAATCCGTCTAGGAGGGCACGGCCGGTGTTAGCAGATAAGCCCAGAACTGCCTGTAGGGCTTGTACCATCCCCAGTAGCAGCAGATAGATGCTAGACCTACCGGTGATAATCTGTCTCACTTCTTCAATGGTCGTTGCCTGCAGCAGACTCTCCTTGACCGAAACGAGGGGACCCCCAGAGGCGCCAGCCTTGCCCTTTTGCTCGGCAAGGATGAAGTGACCGAGACGAGGGTCATCAAAGTGTGGGATCAGTGCCCTGTTTGCTGGGTCAAGGTAGCGCATGCCCGTAATGACCTCGACATCTCCCTCGCGCTCGAGGTGACCAGGCCGGCCGGCAACGACGGACTCGGCAAAGAGTGCGTGCAGCTCGTGCTCCGAAACCTTGTCGAACTTGAAGCTGATGGTCTCGTACTCCTCGTCACGGCCCTGTCGGACGATGTAGCCTACTCCCCAAATAGCGCCCATGTCCATGGTTGACCCTGCCAGGCCACGCGACCGCCGCTGCTGCGCCAAGGCGTGTGTGTAGGCGTTGGCGGCGCTGTACGCGCTCTGCCCCGGATTTCCGCACACCATGACGAAGGACGACAGCATGACGAAGAATTCGAGTGGTTTCTGGGACTCGTCTATGCGTTCGTTCAGCAGCTCGGCGCCGCGAACCTTGGGGCGTAGGACGGCCTGCATCTGCGAAAGCTCCATATTCTCAAACATGGCGTCTTGGAGGCTACGATCAAGTTAGAGGAGAGACAGAAAAGAGGAGTCTATGGTGGGATGGGTATACACTTACACAAGAGGACCAAATGCCACTCCTCCCAGAGTTGGCATCTCGCTCCTGATCTTGGTGAGCCCCTCGTCGAGGGACTTTTCGTCCGACACGTCCCTGTGTTCGCAAGTCAGTCATGGCGAATCTCCATGTAGTAAACATGGGCGTTCCAGAGCCGACCAGGCCCGGCTGAGGTAATGAAACACAAAGCAGAAGCGCAAAGTGGGAAATCGCTTACATAGGAAGCACCATAACATTGCCCCCAATCTTCCTCATGCCATCAATCCAGCTCTGTTCAACATTTGGGCGTCTGCTGGACAGCACTACATGCCTCGCTCCGCAGCCAAGCATCCAGCGGCAGATGGAGCGGCCCAGGTCTCCAGTTAGGCCGACCAGGAGGTACGTGCGGTCCGGGGAGAAGAGCGTGCCCGAATCTATCGGCGCGACGCGTGCTGATATCACGTCGTTCGCGTGCCAGTCCGCCACTGCCGAGATCTCGATGGGGCGCTGGAGCGTCACGAACTCTTGGGCCGGGGTGGCCGGAATGGCACTGATCTCTGCGGCGCTTTGCGAGGCAGCCCCGACCGCATCATTCAGCATGTCCCGCGCCGTGCCGTCTCCCAGTCTGGTCCACGCTGCGGCAGAGAGCCGAGCGATGTGGTCGATGTCAAACACCTGGCAGCCCGCTCGAGCAAAGTGGCTGGACACACTGCTGGCTAGGCTCACGGGGCTGCGTTGGTGGACCGATAGGTCGTAGAAGGCGCTCGCCGTGTTGGCCGCCGCGGGCAGGCTGGCCAAAAGCTGGTGCTGGGCTGTTCGGTCGTGCAGTTGGATCCAGAAACACTCGGCACACAGGCCCAAGGGACGAGGCTGTGTGGAAACGAAGGTTACTTGGACTCTCTGCCTGGCGGCACGGAGGGCAATGCTAGCGGCGAAGGGGCCCGCCGCCATGAAGACCACGATGTGGGCACCCAATGCGACGTTTTCCAATAGCGTCTGGGCGACCAGGTCGGCAGCCACGGCGAGCAAGAACTCCGGGCTGTTTGGGGGAGGTTGATGTTGCGCTGTGGTGACCAGGGGTAACAGATGACTGCGCCGAACGTGGACAAGGGAGCCATTATCCTGGGCCAGTCCCACGACCATGGCGTCAGCGTCGGTCCCATCTATGACGCTTCCCAAAACGAGGTGAAAGTAGCCCAGGCGGCCAACGCGCAGCGCCCTAACGAGTGAGTAGCTGGCGCGCACTGCGACGACCGAAGGATCACCGCCCACAGGCGCGTACGACTCATTTGACTGTAGATATGTCGTTCGATCAGAGTCGCCGTGGCGCATCACGACCGCATCTTGCCGTGGGTTGCGGTCCGCCAGGATCTCCCTGCGCCGAGCGTTCAGCCTGTCATTCATGTGCCTGTCTGGTTTCAGGCGTGCAATCCGCGCGCGAGCTGACGTGACATCAGCGCTGCTTGAAGGGGCGTAGTAGAGTTCCGGCTCGGCGGTCCAGAGAATCCCGGCGTCGTGCCAGTCGGAGCCCTCCTCCAGCCGCAGAAGATGTTCGCACAGCTCGCGCGGATCGAGCCGATCGAGCAGACGCCCCTCGACGTTCAGAACTTGTATGTCGACGCTGAGGTACTCGAGACGGAGTGTACGCAAGAGCCCGATAGCCATTGCCTGGTGGGGGTGAGCCACCCAAGCATCCTCCATCACCCAGAGCATGTGTCGCGCCGCATTAAAAGCCCTTTTGACGGCCTCAAACCGTGCCTGGTCCAGATCGCCAAAGAGCGGATCGTCAAGCTCCGAGAGGACCAAGAACGTCGGCTTTGTTTGCAATGTGCTCGACGCGTCCACATCCTGAAGGCGTGAGACCACAGAGACCTGGCGATCCGCAAGATGACTCTGCACCTCTCCAATCGGCCTCCTTGTCTTTTCCGAGAGTCCACCGACAATCACGACCGGGCCCTGCTTGGATGACGGGATAGTGGAGAGAGGCCGAGTCAGCCGCAGCATCTTGTCGTTGACGGCCTGCGCACGGAAGACCGAAGTCGGGAAGATGTGACCTTCGTTGTCTTCGAAGCGGCTGGCGACGCCGCCGAATCCAGTCTTTTTCAGGATGCCGTCCCAGGCCGGGATTCCAACATACGGCTGAAGCACTCGCCCCTCTTCAACGCCTGCCCACCAGTCGGCGAACAAGCCGAAGATGAACCCGATGCGCGAGTGCTGATTATTGGTGAGCTCGACGACAAGCAGGTGGCCGCCGGGCTTGAGGAGGCTCCGCACGTGTGTCATTGTCTCTTCCAGCCTGGGCGTGGCATGCAGCACATTGGACGCGATGATCAGGTCGTATGCATGCTTTCCAAAGCCTTGGTCCTCGGGAGAACGCCGCACATCTAGCGAGCGGAACTCCATCCGGTCTTCGAAGGCAGCGAATCTGTCGTGCGCCTTCTCGAAGAAGCTAGTAGATATGTCGGTGAAGGTGTAGCTGTTGAAAGCGGGTACGTTGTCGTTGAGGATATACCGAGTTGCACCTCCAGTACCAGCACCTGGTGGCGGCCGTCAACACAATTTTCAGGAGAGCATAGATCAAGGTTCGGTCTAGCTTGCCAGTGTGCATACCTATCTCGAGAATATCCATCCTCTGGTAGCGATGGGCAATGGGTCGGAGAGCATCTTGGAGGTAATAGTACGCCGGTCCGAACCCGGTGTCGCTCGCGTAGAATTCGGTCAGGAGACCGTCGTGGTCCATAAGCTCAAAGGCGTTCCTGTCGCCGAAGAAAACTTCTCGGAGGCCATCGCCAACCCGTTGGATCAGTCGCAGATGGGAGTTTGCGCCCCATCTGAGGGTGGCCGACAGGACCCGGTCAGCATCCACGCTAATGCATCAGGAAGGGTATGGGATAGGATACGAGTACCTGTCAACCAGTTCCGCAACTTCGGCCTCAGTGTCGGTTTCCCAGGCTTTGCTGTAGAACTTGCTCTGCCCGGTCCTCGCCAGCTCCATGACATTCTCGAACCATTTAACCTGACGCTCGTGGTGCTCCAGCAGACCATCCCTTTCCACGATAGTAAGCTCCCGCAAGAACCTCGAAACATAAAAATACACCACGCGCTCCATAACAAGCGCGACATCCCTGTCGTAGTCCTTGGCAGCGCGCGCGGGCTTGTTGAGCAGCACATCGGGCTCCAGGACGTCCCACTCCCACCTCATAAACATGTGGTGGTCGTTGGCGGCTGTGGCAGCCGAAGCCGTCTTGGTCGTGATGTTCTCGACTCGGAACACGACATCACCGCTGTTTCCGCTGCCCGGGATAAAGACCTCAATGTCGCCACGCACAGCCGCAGCACCCGAGCGTCCGACGTCCCCGGAAGCGTGATAGGCCAGCTCGGCGGACGGTGAGGCGGCGGCGCAGAGCTGGGGGTTGATAGCGATCCGGCCAATGGATGTGGGAACCAGCAGCGAGCGCATTAGGCCGTCGCCGGGAGCTGAGACGGCGCCGATCAGGGTCTGGAAGGCGACATCTAGCACAGCCGGATGCAGGAACAGTTGCTGCTCCTCACTCTCATCCTTGCGCGGGGGAACAGCGATGGCGCCACATGCGTGGAAGTCGGCTCGCCGGATCGAGATTAGGCCACGGAACTCGCGAGTGTAGTCGTATCCCACCGCGGACAGCTCCTTGTAGAAGGAATCAACGCTGATGGACGTCATGTGCGGGGGCGGCTCGGACGGCGGCGGCAGGGTCCCTTGAGAGGAGGCCGGACCGCAAGTCACGATGATGCGGCCGCTGGTGGAGGGTGACATGGTCGTCTCCCGAGCGAGGCAGGAATCGATGCGGAAAGACGCAGTAATATGGTCCCCTCCTGCGGGGACCGGGTCAACATCCAGTGCCAAGCTGAGCTCGACAAGACTGTTTTCGTCATCGAATGTGACGGCCTTGAAGATTTGCACGTCGAGGATCTCGATCAGCTGTACGTCAGCGCGGCCACCAGCGGCATGCAGTGCCGCCGAGGCGGCCATGACCACATAGCCAGCCCCCGGAAACACCATCTGCCCTTGCAGCTGGTGGCCATCAAGCCAGGAGATGTCGCGCGGCTTGATGGTGTTGTGCCACTGCAGTGCTGTCGCGGTGCTGAGCGCTGACAGTTTGCCCAAGAGGAGGTGTGGCTTTTGCTCGCGCCCACCGAGAAACGTCCCTGTGATGCGCGAGTCGTTCCAGTACGACCTGGAGTGGTCCCAAGGATACGCAGGTAGGTGTTTCGACAGATCCCTGATGGGGGTCTTGGGCAGTGCACCGACCAAGCCCTTCATGTCAACGCCATTGGAGCCGAAACGCTCCCAGACATATCCCAGAGCGCTTGAGAAGGCATCGAGACCGTCAATTCCGCGTCGCATGCACCCAGTGTATGCAATTTTGCTGGAAGTACAGGCTTCGATCGTGCTCTGACTGGGGCCTTGCAGAGCAGGGTGGCAGCCCACCTCGATGGCCAGATCGATGGGAGAGTGTGCCGTGACAGCGTGCGCGAGGGCCTGCGTGAAGAGCACAGGGGATAGCAGGTTGTCGATCCAATATTGGGGTGTGACGTCGCTCCTCCTCATACGCTTGGCTTCCTTCACGGATGAGATCCATATGGTTTCGGGCTCAGGGGCATTTTGTTCTCCCACCACCTCGCAACCACATTCACGAAGGGATTCGATATAGGGATTGGCGCACGGCCGCATGTGAGGGGAGTGGTAGGCCTTGTTGACCTTTAGTAGGCGTGCGAACTTGCCCTCGTCGGCAAGGATGGCCTCGGCCTTGCGGACGGCGTCGGCATCGCCAGACAGAGTGATGCTATCAGGCGCGTTGCAAGCCGCCACGCAAATTCGCCCTTCCATTGCTTCCAGTTCGCAGAGCTCCTGGGCGTCCTCGAGCGTGCAGCTGGTAGCCATCATGGCTCCGCCTTGTCCGGCACCGTTGGGTGACGATGCCAGCTCAGCAACCCTTCCACGCAGGTGTGCTATGCGGATGGCTTGCGACGCTGTGATGAAGCCGGCGGCAAAGGCGCACGCGACCTCGCCTGAGCTGTGGCCAACCACGGCCTTGAACCTGATCCCGGCACTGGAGAGCAGGTACACCAGCACGATCTGCACAGCGCAGCAGAGGGGCTGCGAGTAGCTCGCGTCATGGACGTTTGAGGCACCACCCTCCAGCAGCAACTGCTCGCGGAGCGTCCAGCTAGGCCGGTAGGATGCAGGGAGCGTTTGTAGGGCCTCATCGAGCTGTCCAACAACATCGCTGGCCTGGGGGATGCAAGCCACCAGTGCCTTGCCCATGGCCGGCCATTGAGCGCCCTGTCCCGTGAAGACACCGACGATTTGTGGCGAGCGCTGAATCCCGCCCGTCACCATAAGCCCTTCCTTGTCCGCGATGGATGCAATGGCCGCTTCCAGGGCTGAACATGCCGCTGGTATCGTCTGGGCAACGAGTGCGCGGCGCGTGCTCAGCACTGATCGCTTTTGCCACAGCGTCCAAGTGAGATCTTGGATCTGCACGTCTGGCTCTCTTTTCAGAAACGACACAAGGCTCTCCATTGTGGCCCTTAGCGCAGTCTCAGAGTTGGCTGACAGCACCAGAGGAAGCACCGGGACGGTCGAGCCCTGCTTGTTGGGGGTGCGACCCAGAAAGGGTGCCGCGAAGTGTTCGATAATGGCGTGCGAGTTTGTACCGCCGAAACCTGACCCGGAGAAGATTAGCGGCACATCGACACGCAACAGTCCAGGGCCGGACTAGGTTCTTAATTACTTACCGAACGAATTGACGCTGGCGCGCATGGGTGTGTCGGGTGGGAGTTCAGGCCATGGCTGAGGCACTTTTGCGACCAGCTCTAGGTTGCCGTAGAAATGTTCAACCCGAGGCGACAGACGCTCGAAGAGCAGGTTGGGCGGAATGATGCGATGCTGCATCGCCAAGGAAACCTTGAGAAGGCCCGCGATGCCGGCTGTTCCCTCGGTGTGCCCCACGACGGTCTTGATGCTGCCGACGTACAGCGGTTTCTCTCCGCGCCCGCGCTCTCTGTCACCAAAGAAGACGCTCGCAATGGCTTCGGCCTCTTGCGGGTCACCGGCAGGGGTTCCAGTGCCTTGATGAAGCAATCTGTTAGCCCCGGTAGCAGTCTGAAATCACACAGGTTGGAGGGCTATCTCACCATGCGCTTCAAAGTACTGGCAGCGGTCCTTGGGATGCAGGGGGTCCAGCCCAACAGCTGCGTATGTCCTGCGGATGAGCGCCTCTTGAGCGTGATGGTTCGGCATGGTGATGCCTGGCGACCGGCCATCTTGGTTGACGCCTGTCTCACGAATGAGGCATTCTATCTCGTCACCATCTGCCAGGGCCTGGCTCAAGGTCTTGAGGACCACGGCAGCCACGCCCTCCTGAGACGCGCGAGTATATCGGTTAGGGCATGGGGAGGAGAAAGGGAAGAGTGGGAAAAAAAGAAACCTCTCTTTGGAACGGCAGATGACACCTAACTTACCCCTCGAGCATACCCATCGGCACCAGCATCCCACATCCGAGATCGACCAGTGGGCGAGAGCATGTTGAGCTTGCTCTCCACAACAAATGGGACTGGAAATGGAAGAATCAGTGTCTAGTCCGTGCGCACGGGTGGCAGCACAGTGCGATTTACCTGGACTCAGTATCAGATTCGCTCCTGCCGCCACGGCCACTTTGCTGCCACCGGTGCGAAGCTGTTGGACGGCATGATGGACAGCCACCTAGTCCCCTTATTAGTTCATGTCCTGGCGTTGATTGAGAGGAATGGGGCAGAGGAGCTTACCAGCGATGAACTGCAGGCAGTGTCGATCGTCATCTGGACAAGTCATCAGCATGTTTTTCCTCTTCCTCACACTTGTGCCACTCGAGCCTTGAACTCACACTGGGGCCATGCCAGTCAAAAAAGTAAGAGATCCGATTTGACAGAATGCTCGCTGCCGTTCCCGTTGCCGCGTACGTCGGGATCGTGTCAAGGTCGTGGTTGACGATATCCTTGTAGTCGTTCATCATCTGGCCGACGTAGACGGCGGTATCGGACCCCTGGAGGTCTTCGATCTTGAGGCCAGCCTTACACAGGGCCTCGTAGACAGACTCCAGGAGAAGTCGATGCTGTGGGTCAACAACCTCGGCCTCATGAGGCTGGATGCCAAAGAAGCCGGCGTCAAACGCACGAATGTTGTCATCCAGAAAGTACGCATAGGGGGCGTTTGTGCGGCCATGGAAAGATCCGTCGCGGTGGTAGAACGAGTCCACGTTGAAGCGCGAGGATGGAACTTTGGTCAAAAGGTCCCGCGGATTGCTGAGGACTGTCCAGAGCTTGGATGGGGAGTCTGCACCGCCGGGAAACCGACAGCCCGACCCGAGGAGAGCGATGGGTTCGGTTAGCCCGGGCGGCTTATACTCGGATCCCATTACGACAGATTCTGGGCTATGCTAGCCACTGAAGATTAATCAGAAACAGAAGCCTGCTCCCGCGGGTGTGTTGAGCTTGGTTGAAGTGCGTGAACCATAGGTAATTAACCAAGTAAATAGGTCGTGCAGGCGTGACGATGCGATGGCGGTCTCAGGGTCTCGTGCTCGTACAGGAGGATTCGGTCTTGTCCTTTACATTTGCTTCCCTTCTCGCTAGAAACCATCTGTCCGTCGTCACATACAGACGAAAAGCCCACAGAAATCAAAAGTCAAATGTACAGAGAAGCCGTCCCCGGTGCCGAATACAAGCTCGGAAAGGCAAAACAACCTCCGTCTTGACGCAGGGGAACCCTACACCCCTGTTCGGCAAGCAGACAAAAATCTCCCGACTACCGAAACCATCCGACAAGGTGAGAACAACATGGATCTGTAAGAAAAAACCTGAGGCGGTCATCCATAAGCTGGGAGGGGTGGGGAGGTTCTAGAGGTCCGGGAAAGAGGGTAGCAGAGTGTGCGTAGAAGAATCCTACGAGATTATTCACGCAAAAAGAAAAGAAAAAATGGGCAGCATCAGCACCTTCACGCAGCCGGCGGTCCATGAAGCCGTAGTGGCCGACGCAGCTGGCAGGCCCGTGGTGTCCAGCACGGCGCCATGCCCGTTTTATACATGCATTTGTTGTACTCTGTAGATTTGGGCGGGGCAAAATTGATTGACGTGATACACATTGTACCCACACGTGGGCTCTCTCTGTAACCTGCCTAAAGGAGTACGCCGCCCACGGCGATACGACGGCATGTCCTTTTTAATGGAACCCGACGCCGGCACCAGCACCGCCGGCCTAGCCATCCGGGCGCTGGGCCTGCCGCTGCCCGACAGGCCCGTGGAGAAGCAAGCGGTGGTGCTGGTGTACGGGGGTAGCACGGCCACCGGTACCATTGCCATCCAGCTGTTGAGGCTGTAAGTGATACCCAAGCCGGAATCCTCCGTTTTGTGGCCCGACGGCAAGCATCTGACGGGACGCGCTTCCGCCCTCAGCGCGAACTTGATCCCAATTGCAACCTGCTCGCCAAAGAACTTTGACCTCGTGCGCTCCCGCGGCGCCAATGCTGTATTTGACTACCGCTCGCCGCAGTGCGCGTCGGACATTGTAGGTTTTGATGCCTTCTGCAGATGCTAGACAGACACAAAGCAGACTGACAGAGTCGGCAGCGTGCTTACACCCGCAACAACCTCGAGTACGCCCTCGACTGCGTCACGACGGTCGAGTCGACCGCGGCCTGCTACGCCGCCATTGGCCGTGCCGGCGGGCGCTACGTCTCGCTGGATCCGTATCCGGCCCACGCTGCGACGCGTCGGGTCGTCATCGCCGACTGGGTCCTCGGCCCTACCATCTTCGGTGACGGCTGCACATGGCCGAGTCCCTACGAGCGTCCTCCGGACCGAGACACGCAGAAGTTCGGGGAGCATCTGTGGGCGCTGGCACAACGGCTGGTGGACCAGGGCGAGCTTGTGCATCATCCGTTGAGGGTGTTGGACGGGCAGGGCTTGGAGGCTGTCATCAAAGGTATGGATATTGTGAGACGCGGGGAAGTGTCCGGTGAGAAGATTGTGGTGAAGTTGGATGCGCTGCCGTAAGGGCGCGGGCTAGCAGGGCTAGGTAGATGACCCGATTACCAGCCCACGGCACCTTGGTTTGGATTCCATTGCGGATTTTCTCGTACGCACAACCGCCAGAGATAATTAGCTACCCTATTCGACCATTGGGCACAATAAAGGTGGTAGAAATTATTTGACATTGCCTCAACCACTCGTTTCATAATCCAGCCCGAAGGGTGTTTCGGTTTTCTGTGAAACGGGGTTCGCATCAGGGAAAAGAAATATAAAAAAAAAAAAACCACCACCAAACCTCTCAGTGCCGTGTGAATTTATTTCCGCAACTCTGCCCCGTGAGCTTGAAAACTTTCCCGGCAGCATCATCAATCTAGGACTTCCTGGGTCTGATCCGCACCATGAGCGGATGCTTCTGAAAAACCAAATACACCTTCTGATCCAGCCAGTTTTCTTGGCCGTCACACAGCTCCAAGTCGAAATTCCACAGCATCTTTACCATGATCATGCGCATTTCCACGTATGCCATGCTGAAGGACACAAGTCATCAGCGGCTGTCAGGTTTTTGAAGCAAGGGCAAAAGAAAACATAGGAGCAAGAGCACTTACTGCCTTCCCATGCAGTTTCGCGGCCCGTACGAAAACGGCTGGAGGGCAGCACGGTTGTCGGTCGCCTCGTACTCGCTTCCCGGCAAGAAGCGCTCGGGGACAAAGGAATCGGGATCGCGGAAGTTTTCTTTGCTGCGGAAGCACGCGTAGTTTGATACGTAAAGTGTTGTCTGGCATGCGTTCATTTCCCCCACATATGTGAGTGAGTCTCCTGTTTTTTTTTCCGTGCCGTGGAGATGTGGGAGAAAAAGACTTATTAGAATCAATAAAAACTCACCTTGCCGGGCACCCATTTGCCGCATATCGTGGCACCTTCTGGCGGCGCACATCTCTGGAACCCCGTGGCGGAAGGCGGATAGAAGCGAAGGGTTTCGTCCAGACAGGCCTGCAGGTAGCGGAGATGCTGCATGCGGTTGATGGTCATGTCTTCGGGGCCGGAAAACCCCTCGCGGATCTCCTTGACCAGGCGCTCCATCTTGGCCGGGTGCCGCAGCAGCAGGTACGTCAGGCCCGTGCAGAGGGTGGCCGTGGTCTCGGTGCCGGCAATCATGAAGGCGCTCGAGTTTGTGTGCATTTCCGGGAGCGTCAGGCGCTCCTCCTCCTTTTGCCGCAGCACGAGCGACCACATGTCCGTCCGCGTGTGGTTGGGGTCGCGCTTCAGCCGCCTGTCGACGCGTTCCGCGCAGTACCGGAACTGCACGCGCCGCTTGTCGCGCAGGGAGCGGCCGAAGAGGCTGCGGTAGGCACGGTAGAGCCAGGGCCAGTAGCGCATGCCACGGAAGATGACGCCGGCCTCCAGGCTCTTGGTGATGGCCGCGATCCATGGCTCGTAGACTCTGGTGTCCAGAAGCCCGAGGGACTCGCCGAACGTCAGGTCGGCCATGACGTCGAAAGTGGTGTAGCTACGGTGATAATTAATTAACGAGAGGACTCTTCTGCTTGGAATTCGATCTTGAACTTACTTGTACCAAGCCAAGATGTCAAACTCCCTGCCCTCATCGGTGGCCATAACCTCCCTCAACTTGCTGATCAGCTTGTCCGTGTAGGCCTGGAAGATAGGCTCCTGTTCCCGGATTGCTTTGTGGCTAAAGGCATGGCTGAAGATCCTGCGCATGCGTGTGTGGTCTTCGTCACCCGCCTCCAGAATCCCAGGCGTGCCGTTGTCCAGATCTTTGACGGGGCCGTAGAAGCGTGGCTCCTTGCCATTGACCTGGTGGCTTTGGTGGGCGTGGCCGTATATGTCCTTCCAGGCCTCCGCGTCCGTGTAGCTCAGCTCCGTCGGGGTGACCCGAACGACGGACCCGTACCTCTGGTGCAGGCGGTGTATCCAGTAGGCGTGGGTGCCGTGCCAGAGGTGCCACATCGCGGGCACGTGGCTTATGCGGCACCAAAAAGGGCCGGGGTAGTCGCGGAGCCCGGAGAGGAAGAGTGAGCGGACGAGAAAGACGATGTACTGGGCCACTAACTGTAGCATCCACCCAGGACAACAGTTGGTCAGTATATGGAGGCAGACGTGGTCCTTGGGAGTTGTAGGAAGAGTGGTGCGTACCAAAATAACCAGGCCAATCACTCCTAGGTTTGGCCAGGCCCAACCAGGCGTGTCCATGGCGTGCTGCCACAAGACAGCCATTTGCGATGTTGTCCGCAGTAAAATCAATATGATGGGTACAGCCCGTATCGAGTGTCGCGACGGAACCGATGTGCTGCAAAGCCACTGCTACAATTCGCGAATGGCAGCAGGCAGAGTGATGCCACCTTCATTCGGAGAAGCACACTCTTTCAATCGACCGTCCATCTGGCAGGCTATCCCTCACGGACACAAGGCATCTGTCGAGTCTTGTCCGCGATTATTTTCGGAGGGTTTTTTTTTCGTCCGAACTTCCCCTCCGTGTTCCAATGCCTGGTTCCTTGTTCGGAAGGCCGATGCCTGTACCTACCCCAAGTCGAGTTACCCCTCACTTTGGAGTACCTGATCATGGGCTAGCACCCTCTGATGCGGTGAGTGTCCACCGAAATCCCACGCCAAACCATCAATTGCCTCCTCACCATGGCTACGCCGCCAACTCTCAAATACGCAAACAAGCTATCCGGCAAGCGGGTGCTCATCTTCGGCGGCACCTCGGGCATCGGCTACGCCGTGGCAGAGGCCTGCG
>GL876990.1:0-17046 GCA_000193285.1 Magnaporthiopsis poae ATCC 64411 | reverse complement strand
GCTGCGGGGCCTGGACCCTACGGCGCCCGGCGCCGCCGCGACCGGAAACGCCGAAACGACGACGGCCCGGACCAAGCACGCGACGCACGCGTCCATCTAGGGAACCTTCCTGGAGGGGGTCTTCCTCCACGACCTTCCCGGATCGGGCACCGTTCGGGTCCCGGCCGTCAACTACTATCACAGAATGCAGCTGTACCTTTTCGAACATGTTTTTGTCGTCCTGGGCGCGCGTTTCAGCGAAGTAAGCACATGAACATTTTCCAACCAGAACACACAAGCAAAAACACCCCTTTTTTACACTTTATTAAAAGATTCCGGAACTACTCCGTCTGCGACCTTTTTTCCTCTCAGTTAACAATTAAAATGTTTCTTTAGACCGACGCAGAGATTATCCGGTCATGTCTTGTGCAAGGGTAAAGGTTCACCATAATCCGCAGTCAAATGGACACCCTCATTGACACCATGATTGAGAATTCGGATGGCGCCATCAGCAATGCCGTTGCGAAGCAAACCGTCCGGGCGGATTGCGCCGCCGGCGTCGTCAAGGAGATGGGGAGAGCAAGACTGCCCCTTGAAGCAACGGAGAGTCTCCTACCGCTGTGCGCCCTGGTTAACAAACACGACCTGCGGAGGCTTACCGCCCAAGACCCCGCCCACTGGCCGCAGCCTCGTGGCCCCAGAGAAATGATGGAGCGAGAGATTCTTAGAGCACTGAGGAAGGCTGGCGTTGGCAACGATGCGTTGGGTGTCCCGTGATGGCTTAAGCCTAAAGACAAACTACGGGGCTTTCCTTCGATTCCCGTTGACATGTATCTGCACACATCCCGGCGCCTTCCGCAGAACCCCATGTCTTATATGCAGGCATCCGTCGACTAGCCCCCAATCGTCTAGTGTGATGCGATCATCAGCCTCGCCGAGGCCTGAGTAAAACTCGTGGAGGTGGTCGATGCCAGGTCCAATATGGTTGAGGTTAAATGTGTCATATCGCAGCGTATTCGTCACAACGGGCATTGATTTGGAAAGTACTGTGGAGTGAAC
Source organism: Magnaporthiopsis poae ATCC 64411 (assembly GCA_000193285.1). Taxonomy (NCBI): domain Eukaryota; kingdom Fungi; phylum Ascomycota; class Sordariomycetes; order Magnaporthales; family Magnaporthaceae; genus Magnaporthiopsis; species Magnaporthiopsis poae. The sequence continues at coordinate 16,008 of GL876990.1, read as the reverse complement.
GCGCCGGAATCCGGAGGGTGAGAGAACGAGGCGTGTTTCTGAAACCAAGCAACACCCGGCCGACCGGCGAACAAAATATATCGTGCATTCACAAGGAGTGAGGCACGAGCCGCATACCGCAAACGATCTCTGCACGCGACCCAATATCATCAGTAATAAACATGGATGAAAAATGCCCAGTTGGCGATGCGTAATAGGCTGCCACACAGTGGCCTGGCAGAAGAAGTATGAGGCGAGGCTGCCGTCGGCAGTCGGCGCGCCCCGCTCGTTAGCGATGCCTCAGAGCAGCATTGCCTTGCCCTCGCCGGGGTCGCCCTTGATCCACAACGTGCGATGCCCGTTGCTGTGGCGCTGGCAGTCGCTTGAACCCGTCGTTTTTGAGGAGCCAGCGCTACGAGCCTTTGAGCAGACCGTCCTTGGCTTCTTCAAACGCTCCTTTAATCCGTGGGGGTTCTGGCGGCGCAGGGGTGCGAGGCAGTCGCCGCTGGGGGCCGCCGATTTCTTGCGACGATATTGGGCGGCGATCGGTTTCAGGCGGGAAAGCTCACGCGGACCGCGTCTATACACCCATTTCCCCCAAGCTACATAACGCGACTGCACGCCGCCATCGCAACATCCCGCGCCCACGCACTTCCTGGACCGTTACGGGGTAGCCGCGTCATCCCATTTCTCTCCCTAGCACCTTTTGCTCTCCGTTCGCGACGCATTGCATATGGCTCGACGCAAAAAGGGGGAAGAATAGGGGAGGTTGCTGGGTCGGTCGCCCGTTTCCGTTGCTCCGCCTCGGCGTTGGACACACGTAGGGAAGCGTGGCGATGGGCGTTATTTCCTTTGTTCGGCTCGTACCCTTCCCAAGGTGCCATTGCCAATGGGGGTGGATGCAACCACTGCATTAGAACAGTGACCCTCTCGGCTCCAGATAGGGGCGTGCCAAGGCGAAAGCAAACCGATCTGGGCATTTGATTACTCCGATCACACATTCCCTTTCCGATCGACGGGTCCCCAAGGAGGCCGCTCCGCATCTAGGGGTTCCCCGCGGAACGGAGGATTCTGGGACGCTACAAAAGGGCATCGCCCTTCCCGCTCCATCGACTCTCATTCTGCCCTTGCCTTGCCGGCAGCCCACCCTACCGGTCCCACCACTTGGCCGCCACTCCAATTCGTTCAGCTTCTTCCTAGCTCCTCGGACGCCACACACAAAATGTACTCCTTCAGCCTCGTCGTTGCCCTCGCCGCCGGCCTGGCCACGGCTACGCCTGTCGCCGTCCCCGAGGCCCAGGCGCCCAAGCCCTCGTGCCCCCAGTGGACCGGTCTGAACGAGGTCAACGGCATTGCCTGCTGCGTCTACGAGTACAGCGACAGGGCCTGCGTAAGGAGCCCCTTCCCCTCCCCTTTAGTCTCCCTCGCTTCTAACACCCCTGGCACCCGGTTGTATTCCTCCTCGTCTTGCGGCCACTTTGCTGACCATGGGCGGAACGAGAGGAACAGTGCTCGCTCACGGGTCACCCGCTGTTCGCCAAGGCGCTGCCGTGCACGAGCGAGTGGTACAGCTCGTCCAGCAAGTGGAACACGTACTGGTTGTGCAATCTGCTCAAGGGCCAACCCCCCGCGCAGAACTGCACCGGCGTGCCGACCAATGGGTGGTGATTAGAGTGGGCGTCGTCTCTAGTTCGTAGCCAAGTAGCCAAGCCTTAGGGGAATGAACGTTTGTTGCGGCATGGCATGATACCTTCCCAGCGATGCGCATGCATTTGCCATTTTTCCTTTCTTTTCCTTGCGTGATGCCACGCCGCCCCCCCTTGATGGGTAGTTTGCAACGGCCAAGGCGACTCTTGGCGTGGATCCTTTGCATGGACCCTTCGGGGAATAACTAGGCAACATACTATTGCAGCACCTCGAGAAGTCGAGACAAGGACGGCAAGCCAGCCATACGCCGCCGCGGGAGCACTCCCGCCACCGTTTGCCCGCCCCCCTGGCCCGGCTCATCTCGCGTCGGACCCCAGAAAGCGGGGTCGCCACGACATCCATGCCGGGGTAGCACTGGTCCCTGACAACGTGGAGGGAATTGGCTTTTGGCACAGAAAAAATCAAGCTCAAAAGAAGCCAAGAACAAAAGACCCCTCCCTCGAATGCCACCTGCCGCAATCTAGCCTGTTCAAACGCATTTCTGTTCACCTTCTTTGGAGCCCCCGCCGTACCGCGCATATTCGGATGGCAACCTAGTCGGAACACCCCTCACGTCAACCCCATTCGGCATACACCTTGCCTTCCGCCTTGGCGATCTCCTCCAACCCATTGATCCCGCTCTTGCCGGCAAGTGGGCGTCAAAGGAGCCTGGCCGGCGCCGAGGACTCCTCTCGCGAACAGCATGCACAACCGTCCCCACACCAGATCCTTATAGTAAAACACGTATGCGTTGCAGCTGGCTGTCCTCTCTTCCGTCTCTTCCACCACCTACTCGGTGGATAATTTCGGAAAACACGCACTCACCATAGCCTTAGACCTTGATCAGCTCCCCACGAAGTTGGTTTCGGCTTCCCCTTTTTCCCGTCTGCAAAGGGATGCACGGCTGCCAGAGGTGTCGGTAATTTCGTTCTTCAGCCCGCATCCTCGAAGCCAGGACGAGCGAGCACCTCTTGCTTCTGGGGGCGCATTCTCTAGAAGTAGCTCGGTGGCGTCTGGGTCGTGAGCTCACAGAACGAATCCAACAAGCCTGAATTTCCGTTGCAGCTTCTCGCGCAGGCCGGCAGAAGCCGGATAAGGCTGGCTGTGTCGTCCATTGGGCGCGGCTCCAGCCGGCCCCCTTAGTATTCAATTCCCGATGCCCTCTTCGCCCCTCACACCTGGCAATCTGGATCCCGGCCAGCAGGAGAATGTACTGCCGGCGGGGCAGTGCCTAGCACCGATCGCAGGCGTCAGATTGCCTTGTTGCTCGTTCGATGCAGCCGGTATCGAACCGCTCCAGCCGATGTCCACAACATTGGATGCTTCTGTCCAGCTAAAGAGCGCCATAAACCCAAGTGTTGTGAGTTCCTGTAACCTATTGCATATGCGGGGTTAAAGAGCCGGAAGAATGTCGATTAGGTAAGTGTTTAATTCAACACCATCTGGGCTACACGAGGCGGAACGCTATCTTGCTCTGCGATTGTTTCGCCCCCAAGCCCACGACGCAACTGCCACACACGCCTAAGCTACCTCTCGCATTATCCCCACGATGTCAGGCTTCAAAATCTCTCAACATGGAAATTGATCACGGGCATAAAAGTACCTACCTACCCAAGCAAAGGAGAAAAAGCACAACAAGAACAAAACATACAACACTGAGGATTCCCCAGTGGTCACCCACCTGAGTACTAGTTCGGCCCTCCTATGTTTTAGTTTGTAGAGTACTTTTTTTTTTTTTTTTTTTGATAAAATGCGATCCAAAGCGCCCGGAAACGGAGGTTTTCGCCTCCAAAAACGGACGCTTCTGCTCCCCTTTGCTCCCAACCAGCGTTCCCCTATCGTCCAACGGCCGTCTACTGCGCCCTACCCTACAACGACCAGTGGCAATTTGGCTCGCAATCGACTAGGTTTATGCTGGCTGTCCTCGCCTGTGACTGGAGCGTAGTCTGGCGAGCCTCATCCGTCCGCAGGGTAGAGACAATTGCGCCACGATGCCGGCAGAGAAATGTCGACTAGCAAATCTACGAGCCAAGCACCACAGCATCTGCCAGTGACAGAACAGAACCAATTGTATTTACCGCTGCCAGTCCATATGCCGCCTTCTGCTAATCTCTTCTCCACAAAGTCGACAAATGTAGGGACTCCTGCGTGTGAGGGTGGTTCGGACCAAGGACGCGGCTTTGTAACCGGGCGGAGTCGTCCATCAATGCCAGTGCCTCATCGTACCGGCCCAGGCTATTCCATATAATCGCCAGGTTGTACATGCTCCGGATCGTATCGGGATGCTGGCCACCGAGCACGTCCCGCCGCAGCGCCAGCACCTCTGCGCTCATCTTTTCCGCCTCGTTGTGCCTCCCTTGCCCGTAGTACGTCGCTGCGATTTCCGCTATGCTCCGGATCGCATCGGGATGCTGGTCACCAAGCACGTCCCGCCGCAGCGCTAACACTTCGATTTTTATCTTTTCTGCCTCGTCGTACCTCCCTTGCTGGTGGTATGTCGCTGCGAGGTTCGCCATGCTCCGGATCGTATTGGGATGCTGGTCGCCAAGCACCTCCCGCCGCAGCGCCAGCACCTCGATTTCTATCATTTCTGCCTCGTCGTGCCTCCCTTGATTGCCGTATGTCATTGCAAGCTCGGCCAAGCTCCGGATCGTATTGGGATGTCTATTGCCGAGCACTTTCTTCCGAAGTCCGTACGCTCTCTCATCGACTGGCTCCTTCTCCCTCCACCTTCCGCGATCGTATAAATAGTCTGACACTCGAGTCAGCAACGCCGCCGCCTTTTCTTCTCCACACAGCTCCGCCCACTCGCCCACTCGCTGTGCGTGCACAAGGTATTTTTCTCCTTCCTCCCAAAGCTCCCGTCGTCTTTCCGGAAAGAGATCGTCGGCAATACGGAGCGCTGCTTTCGCAAAGAATTTTTCGTCCTCCTTCGCTCGCAGGCGGTATCGAGCGGCCTCTTGCACCAACTTGTGCATCTCATACGCACGGCCCGAATCAGATGCGCGTAGGCTCAAAAAGGAAAACTCCCGAAGGCGCGTAATCGCGTCTATAGCGTCTTCGTCCTCGCTGTCGCTTGACTGTTGATCTTCTCGCTGGCCGCTCGAAGTCATGAACGCCGAGCGGACGAGCCTGCCCAAGGCTGAGATGGCTCGGCCGGAGCTCCTCAATGAGAACATCCGAGAGTGAGTTGCTCCCTCACCTTTTGACAAGAAACGGGAGCTATCACGCTGTTTGGCCGCCTTCTTCACCATCGGCTCAGGAATATTCTGATTGTCCAAAAACGATAGGACATGCAGAATGTGATATGCTGTTTCGCTTTCCCGTCGGATGTGCTCGATCGAAATGCTCCATGTCTCCAGGATGCTGTTCGATACCTCGCATCTCCGATGAACGTCGGGTTCCGATGCTCGAAGAATCCTCCATCGATTTTTTCCTCCTTTCAACTTCGACAGGTATTCCTTGATCGGCGTCTGCGTCCGCCGCATGTATGCCGCAGCCTGTGAAATCGCAAGCGGGAGCCAGTCGAGTTCGGCAAGCAACGCTAAGGCGTTGTCCCGCTCCGTGTCGTCGATCGCTTTGTTTCTCATCGTTTCAAGCAGCTTCACCGCTTCACCTGCCTCCATGCGCGCGACGTTGATTGTTTGCCGGGCAACAACGAGGCTGCCAGCGATCCTCTCGTCACGGCTCGTCCATAAAACCGTCCCGGTAGGGCCCCGGGGAACGAACTGGCGCAGATTTTTTGGTGCGTAATCTGTCGTCGTCCGATGCGACTGCCCGCTCGCGCCCGGCGTTTTCCAACCCACGCCAAACAATTTGAGGTCGTCGGCGTTGTCGAGGATGAGCACCCAAGAAGGCTCAGCTTCGATACGATCCCGCACCGCCGCTAGCAGCTCTTCGCCTTGCAGGTCCGCCGGCAAGCGCAATTTCTTCGCAATCGATTGGTAGTCCTGCGTGAACGTCGCCTCGTTGTCGGCATGCACCCAGAAGACCAAGCAAGGCGCATTGTGCCACCGGCGGTACGCATATTCGAGCGCAATCTGCGTTTTACTGTTGTTCGTCAGTCGTTATTCCCAAAAAGGCTGGATTGAGGCAGCCTCACCCGGACCCGCCCAGACCCCATAGCGCGGCGGTTTGCGACTCGGCCCGCGACGGGAGCAGCCTCTCGAGGTCGGAGAAGATGCCGCCACGCTTTACAAGGGCTTCATTACGCGGAAACGGTATGGTGTGTTCCCGTGGGCATTTAGCCTCGTCAACGGCAGTCTGGATTCGACTTTTAAGGCGTTAGTAATGAAGGCATATGCTACAAGCTGGATTGCAGAGCCACTTACTCGAACAATTTGCTCAGTTGCTCCGCAGGGCCTTCTTGGTCGCTGGTCGTAGCTGGCGCCTTGCCACTCTCAACACCTTTCACGACATGGTTGATGATTATGTCGGACTCTTGTATAACCCTGGATAGAAGGTTGCGCGTCATGGCCGCCATGGCGTCTCCGTCCATTTGTTGGATGCCTTCCATCTGAGAAGGCGGCCTCAGCCTATCCTTCACAAGTTGCTGAATGGAAAGCGTGAAGCCCTTTGCGTGACCGTGCAGCTGGTCCAGCACCATCTCGTCGGCCTCGGTAAGGGGCCCATAGGCGCTCTTGTACAAGAATGGGTGGTTGACCATGTTGAACAGGTGCTCGGCCAGGCCCGTAAGCTGCACTTCGAAGGTCACGTCGCGATATTGCCCGGTTCGGTGGCTGAGGCGATAGTTGAGGGTCTCGTAGGCGCCAAACTCGAACTTCTTCCATTTCTGGCCGACTTCGCGGTCGGGCGAGAAGTGGGCGGGCTCGCCCTGCTGCGAGAAGGTCCGCTCGATGAGCTCCTTTGCTTTGGTGAGCTGTTCTCGGAATGGCACGACGATCCTCAGCCCGGCTAGGTCGTGTATGTGGCGTAGCACGTCGTCCAAGCTTTCGAATCGCTTTCCTTTGTTCTTGGCGAGATGATCGTCACGCCGCCGAAGGGACTTATCGATAGACTCGACCTCTTTGACTCGCGCGGAGAGCCCAGCAAGGATGCCTTCGTTCATGAGACCTTTTTCCAAGAGCTCTTTAAGCCCCTCCACCATCCTCTTGTAGTCACCTTGCACGGCGGGCCAAAAGTTGTTGATAAACGTTTCTCTCAGGAGCTTGCTCCGCTCCTCGGGATCGCCCACATTTGACACCTGCTGACTTTTGATCAAGCTGTCGATTTTGGCCCGGAGTTGCCCTGTCGTTGCGGGGGGTTGAAGCGAGGGAGAAGCGGTTTGAGTGAGCGCCTGAGTCTTGGGGGAAAATCGTTCGTCCCCTTGGGCACCGGCTTGAGATGAGCTGCCCGCCATCAGTGGAGGGAATTCCGTTCGAGGTGACCCCTTTGGGGCCCCTTCCTTGTCGTCTGCCTGAGCCGATTGACATTCTGTTTCCATTGTGACTTCGTTTTGCGTTTTGTGATCGAAGCGATATCTAGAGGATCAAGTTCGGAATAGGATGAAGCCTAGGCTGTCTTGCGTGCGACGTAGTCCAACTGAAACGTCACGGTGGTGGGAAGAGGAATTGTAGCAACAAAAGCCGAGGGCAGGCTGGGGAATGAGGGGTTATCCTCTCCGTCTCTTTTCGCCAAAGGAGGCCCTTCTGCCTAAGCTGAATCTGCACTTTCCACGGTGGCTTAGCCATGCAGAATTTGACGTGGCGCTGCAGCCCCGATGGTGTGGTTTTGCCCAGGTGATATTTATTGGTCGTTCCAGCTGGGCTTTTGAATGCGGTTGCAACCGCAGCCGACTGAAAGAAAAATAAACAGAGCAAAGGAAAGAAGATGGCCACTCTGCAACTGTCCTACGAGGATTTCATCGTGGCTCGAAGCCGAACAAATCCCTGCGTCAGTGGCTTGGCTCGGTACGTTAAGCAGCCGCCGTTCGCCAGTGCTAGCAGACTTGTCGTTGTCGATTACCCCGCAGACGACAACAAACTTCCAATCCCGCAGGAAATCACAGCACTCGAGCTCTCTAAGCTACTGGCCTGCCCAAACTCGTCTACAGCCGGACCACGTCCTAAACGCGTCGTTCTCGTCGAAAACATCCAGCCTCAAACGCTGATCATCCTTGGTCAGATCCTCGAGGTGGACCCGGTGTTTTTCGCAGGCCACGTTAATACCAACTTTCAAAACATCGAAAAGGCGCCCCTGCCGCCCTCCCTTGCCCTTTTTCCATCGCAACTTGCCGAAAAGGGGTTTTTGTATGTCCACTATCAGCAGGTGATCGACCTAGGCAATTCGTCGATGTTCGATGCCTTGCCGTACGCTCTCAAGACGGACTCGAGCCCCCCACGGAACGTCCGCCGGCTGCCTCCCCTGTCGGGAAGACAACTGGCTCTTGCGCGGGGATGTTGCTCCATGTTATCGCGAAAGATGAGCGACGGCTCGTGGATTTGTAAGTTTCCCCAAAACTCAGCCCCTAACCCCTATAAGTCCTAACCAATCTGTTTTAGGCCTTGTTCTTGTTGACGCCCCAGTCAATTCGGTTGTCGCGACTGTAAATGCGGGAAATATATCAAAGCATCCGAGCAAGCCTTTACATGGTGGCTTCGAAGACTTCGTACAGCCGGCACCATTTTCATCCTTACAGGATCCTCCCCACCAAAGGTCCATGCTCGGCAGCCTCGTCCACTACTTCGTCAACCACTGCCGGCTGCAGGGGCTTTCAGCCAACGCCATGCAGCCATCGAGCGTTCTTACAATGGGCTACTACCCGATCCGCATCGCGCTGGCCGAATGGGTTCTCTACACTCACCCGGCCAGTCGATATGTAAAGTTCTATGAGTATACCCTGCGAAACGCCCACAATCGCCTGCACGACAGTGACCTCGTGGATCTCCAGCGCTGGCGGCGCCGGTGCAAGCAAAGCCAACACAAGTTGGCCCTCCTCGCCGAGTTCGTCCACCACTGGCTCCCTCGTAAGGAGCAAAAGCAGCGGCCAAGGGACGATAATAATATCGACAAGCAGCTGCAGCCTTGGGACCTGGTTCTCAAAGACATCGGCTTTTTGCAATCGCAGCTCAGGGACCACAGCCGCTCGTTGGAACAAATGATCCCTGTGGCGACGGCCATGGTACAACTGCTCGACTCGCGGCAGTCGATCACCCAGTCAGCCGACACCATGCGACTAACCTACATAGCCCTCGTCTTCGTGCCGCTGTCCTGGGTCGCGGGCCTGTTCAGCATGTCTGAGAGGTACTCGCCAGGGGGGAACGGCGACTTCTGGGTGTACTGGGCCACGGCGCTGCCGCTGCTCCTGGTGGTACTGCTCCTGTCCGCTTTCTCGCGGATGCACAGGCCGCTGGAAACCCTTAATAACTTGTGGGAGAGCGCTTTGGTGGCATGTTGGGGCGCGAGCTGGGGATGAGCCGGAGTTGGCGAACATTTCACGCATTCATGCAACTGTTAATTTACGCCGGCCCGGATCGACCCGCGATATCCACCATGATGCAAAAGGGCCAGTCTTGCGGCTACAGCCGTCCATCGACCGCGCTCGATAAACTGTCAGCCAGAATCCAATGCGCCGCAGTAGCCCGACTGTGGCCAGTGCGACGCGGCGGTTCTTGTCCGGTGGATTTCGCACTACCCGTACCGTGTTTTTGCCAGCCAAGCAACGTCGTTTCTGCAGGAGAGGGGACCCAAAAAAAAAAGAAAGAAAAAAGTCGAGGTTGATATCGCTCACCATGCTTTCCAAAGCCGCAGCCTCCATACAAGTTGACAGTTTTAAAACCCCGATCCATTGCATGATCGAAAAGCTGTGAGACCGTTGCATCCGACTACAGTTCCGGCTAGCCGTCTGGCGAATGGAGAAGAGCAGGACATCATGGGGTGATGGGAACAAATGGTGATGGTAAACGGTCAAGAGGCTCGGTCATGGTGGATGGACGATACTCCAGATAAGTCTATGCAGAACGCGAACAAGGGCCATTGCCAAGCTTGATGTCGAAAGCAGGCGGCAGGCAGGGCTGATGCCGCCCACATGATTGGTTGATCAAGCGCAGGCAGCTCGCGGTGCTCGGTCTCGGTCAACCTTGCGCCCCAGCGTAAGAGGGCAAGGTGTCTGTCTGTTCATTGAGCGCCAAGCCGAAGATAAGATCGTATAATGGGCACCTGGCCGGTTTTCCTCGAGGTATAGGCAACAACAGAGACAAAGTCACACGTAATTCCAACCGGCTCCAGCGCCACTCACCCCCAAACAACTTCGCCCAGCGGCCCCGTCCCCTCCTAGAGCTGTGTTCTCAGGCCCCTCCGTCTCAGCGTCCAGCGGCTCGCCTTGCTCGCCCCATCCATCCCAGTGACGTCGGCGGGAGCAGCAGGCCACGTAAAAAAGAAATGACCGGCTGCCTTCTCCCCACGCCCGGCGCCTAACATCGGCGTTTTGGCGGGTTCAGATGACAGGCATTGTGCTTTTGGAGGAGGCCGAACGAAAGGCTGACAGATGGTGTGATTAGTTAAATATTGGCGAAGTTTATTGTGATACAATATGTGTGTACCAATGTTTCAATGCCCGGTATCGTCTGTGGCTGACCCAAGCGTCCGCCGTTTGATGCCAATTGCAGCTCAGCCGCGGCCAATATGAAGGAGTCTAGACAATATATCGGTAGGCAGGCACCTAGGAATCTGCTATTTAGTGCGGCCTCGGAGGCTCGTGCGCGAGGTGCGGTTTCGTGACCTCTGGATGCCGTGACAATATGCCTATTAATCTGGATTTCGTATGGCACCTAGACTGTTGGTGCTCTTAATATTACTAAAGGAGGTTGGGAGTAGGGCGGCTGGACGACAAGCCGGAACCGAGTTTTGGAACTACTTATGCCATTGGCTAAGCAATATGTCGGCAGTAGTTACCGAGCCATAGACCCCGCGGCACGCACCACAACTATACTAATGCAAAAGGAGACGTCATTGTATCGGAAACTACCACCAGCCAGGTGCTTATGTGGGGGATCGTACCGTAGCGTTTTGACAGAATTAAGTTTGCAGGCAAACTTCCTAATTCGACCAATATTTCGGAGTTAACCCTGGATAGCGACCGGTAACATTAAAGCAAAAGGAAACGTTATTGTATTAAAAGTTACAACCCGCCAGGTGCCTATGTGGGGGATCGTACCTGTCACGGAGCGACCCCGGCTCCGTCTTAGCTAGATTATATAGACGGCTTTCCGCCTCCAGATAGACGGGAGCCCTCTCCTTTCTTTCCTCACGCAACAACAAGCTCTTTTCAAAACACCAAGGCGTTGCACGGTGACAGTACCATAACATTTTAATAGAATTAAATTTGCAGGCAAATTTCCTAATTCGACCAATATTACGGAATTATACCTGGATAGCGATCGGTACATTAAAGCAAAAAGGAACGTTGTCGCATTGAAAGCTACAACCCGCCAGGTTCTTATATAAGGAATCACACCGTGACTCCAGTCCAACGGGTATAGATTCGGCATATCAAGCTCAAGTTAAGGGGTGGCAAAGGACGTGGCCAAAGAAGGTGGCTAGGGGCAGTAGTAGCAGCTGGCTTGGGAAAGATACTTTTGGCGGCTCTTTCGAATGATTTTCACAAGGACCAGGGAGCCCCTTGCCCGGATCCGCAAATAAGGCAACAGATTCTCAAAAGCCGTCGTGTCATGAAAGAGGCGGTCACGTATGTGATATCGAGGCCTGGTCCGCGGGACGCCGACGGGTGCTTGATATCCTTACAGCTCACCCGTACGTCGTTTATAAAAAGGCCGACTCTCCCTCGCGAGACTTTCTCTTGTTTTTCCTTCTCTCCATCGACTCCAATTCAAACAATCAACTGCTCAATTCTCACTCAAGTCGCTCAACCACTCCAACCCTTTAACAAGTCCTCCCGCCACCCGCACCCGCCATAATGAAGGTCGCTGTCGTTTTCATGGCCCTCTTCGCCGCTGCCCTTGCTACCCCCGGCAGCTCGGCGGCTAACCCCTTCGAGAAGCGCGCGGTCAAGTGCAAGGGCGGCCCTTGCAACTCTTACCTCCAGTGCTGCGTAAGTTAAATACCCCGTCGCCTTTCCCGTGACCTCATAAGCGTAATACCAGGACTAAAATACTAACGTAAAAACCACCGACATAGGACGGGGCGACCTGCAACATCAAGACTCGCATTTGCTTCTAAGTTGTCGGGGAGAGAGAAAGGGCTCGCACACAATCATCAACCCGAATGCCCCCCAGTCTGTCAGCCCGCCCTTAAAGCCATCCATGTCAAATAGCGCGAAACTAGGCAAGCATAGATCGAGACACTAGCCCGTCACAAGAGGGCTGCAAACTAGATCCGTTCATGGCGCAATCTGCCTCCAAGAGAGCTACGTAGAATATGCTACTTGCTGTGCTATTCTGTGTGATGCGGCACCAAGTGCCAATGCCGAGACCGAGGGAAATGAGATGTCACCCCTTCCTTTCACCTCCGCGCAGGGTGAGGAAGGACTGGTAGATACCCGCCTAGGTATCATGTGTGATCAGGGGAGCGAAAGCATGACCAAGCAAATGCAGGCAGGAGAATTATGCAAGAACCAAACGCACCACGGATGCGTGTGATGCAAAACGCGCAGGGAAATCAGAGAATGCGAGGATAAAGACCAGAATCAGATGACCTCCCCATAAGAAATAGCATTAGGTGTTGCAGTGTGATGACCGATCCCCAACCACCTAAGAAAACCATGTACAAGCCCCCCAAAGCGCCGCGGATATGAAGAGAGATGAGAAGTAGAAAAACAACGATGAGTGGGTATTAACGAAGCCAGTAGATATAATACTTTCGCTTGCTCATGTAGGTGGTTTTTGTCGTGTCGTTCATCATAGGGTCGCCCTTTTCACGGGGTCTCCGTAGGTGTGAGCTGGAGCGAAGACAGCTGAGACTGCGACGGTTTCCCGCAGCTCTTGGACCGGAAGTGGGCCTCCTCTCGCCTGAGGCCGCTCTCGCAGCCGCCGGGGGCCTCTTGTTGTTGTTGCTCCCGAACCTTGGAGATGGCGCCGCTCCCCATGCCGCGGGCCGATTTCGCGGCCCGTGCCATGTCGGACAGGGCGTCTTCCAGAACGTCGGGGGCGGTAAGCGGCATGATGCGGTAGCCCAGATTCTCCATTATGCACCGCTCCGTGACGTTGATCTGCTCGCAGGTCCAGACGCCCGCTCCCCAGGCCGACGCGTACCACCGCGTCGGCTCCTGCGAGTCCTCGGTGAACTTGCCGGCGATCATCATGGCGGCGAGCGCAATGACCTCGGGGTTGACCGAATCGATATGCAGCTGCGGCTGCTGCTGCTGGCTCCGGATGAAGCGGTCCCGGGACATGCTACCAGTCCCGGCGAGGGTGTGTCGTTTGCTGCCTGAGCGCCGCAGCGGCCAGTCGACCGGGTCTTCGACGGCTTGGCCGGGTGCTAGAGGGCACGAGAGCCTCCAATTGCGCGAGAACTTGGTGTTGAGCGAGTCCAAGATGCAGACGGCCAGGGCCACCGTGTGCTCGGGCAGATCGGCGCGGGCGAGCATCGACTGGACGAGGGCGACCGAGGGCGTGGCCAGCGAGGCCGAAGGAGGGAGGAGGTTGACCAGGTGGATTGCGGCGCCTGAATGTGCATCAGAGGTTAGTGAATGGAGGTGTGGGGTGCGGTGGTATTGCAGCAGAACTGACCTATCAGAGCTGGCTGTAGCAGCTCGCCCTCATGCATCTCCATGACCGGGCTCTGAGAGGCGGATGAGTTCTTGGATGAGGGCGGAGGAGTCGGCAGGTTCGACAGCGGCCGGTAGGTCCTCTCGAAATACTCCTCATCGAAGTCGAAGTCGTCATCCGACAGGTCATCCTCCTCGTCCCGCCGCAGGGGAAGATCCTTTAGTTTGTTGTCCATACCCATTTTGCCTGTCTTGGTTCCTTTTCTTCCTGTGGCTTGTTGTGTATGTGTCTTTCTCTCCCTCTTGCTTTCTTCCCTTGGTGTAACCTGTTCCCAGACCCTTAGGCTAGCCTCCAACTGCTCAATTGGAATGTCGAGAAGGTGTTCATATCCCTCAATACATGCGACGTCGGCACCAGGCTGGCTTGGAATCAGGTGTAGATCGCGATCCCGTCCCCAGGCTGGTCGAGATATCGGCAGGGACAGCCACAGAAATAGCAACAGCAGGTCCTGGAGATGCCCTTTCTACGACGGTGGAGTCAAGCGATGGCCAGAGGCAGGGTTGTAGACCGCAGCGGTGTCGGCTAGCAGGGGAGAAAATGGCGTCCATGTACGGAGTGGAGATTCCGGAACGAGCGTGGGCTTGGTGCGCCGAGCTAAGGGATTGGGCAGGCTCTAAACTGGGTCGATTTTGCGCTGAAGAAGAGGTGGAGGCGGAGGTGGAGGAGGTGTGAGTGAGGATGCCGAGGAGGAGGCAGAGTGCGGAAAAGCTGCGGCTGGGCGCCTGTTATGTAGTGGTAGGTATCCGACGAAGCTCGCGTTGAAATTCTGGCGAGGTTGCTAGAACGAGAAAGTCCGGCTTTGAGGCGCTGGGAGGCTGCTAGTGTCCGGCACAAAGAGGGGAACGAAGGGAAACGCGAACGATCGATCTCGTCGGCGATCAATGCAACCGAGCGCAAGGGCAGCTTGGGAAAACTGGCAAAGGCGTTGAAAAGCGCCTGTGGAAAGGGCGAGCATGGACTTTTAATAACAGGGCTGAGGGGAAAAAAAGGGGTTCTGAGCTGGGCGGGAGGCTTGGAGGGTTTTTAGCTTGGCGGGTGGGAAGGGATCACCGACCCGACCGTCATCCCTTGCCAGGAACGGAAGGATGTGGGGAGATTGGAAGGTGCGTGCTCCCCGTTTTCCCTGCGCGTCGGACTGGGCCGACATTCGGTAGGCGCACGCACACGTTTCTGGAGCGGTGAGGGCGCCCATAATCCTATCGTTCGGGCTCAATGTTGGCTGAGTCCATTCTAGCTTAGGCACTGCATCACATCAGCCCTCGGGTGCGACTACGGATGGTGTCGAGGGGACGACGGCAGCGGACAGACGTCCGTTTTCCTCGCCGCAGGAATACCCACCAACGACCTGTCCGTGCTGCTGCAGTAGCGCCAGTTGCCAAACCGCATCGCTACTGCCCGAGTGCAGCTCGCGGTGTGCGCTCACTAGCTGGGCGCTGGCGGCATGGCGGGGGCTTGGTTGGGTTCGGGACTAGCAAGCAAGGTGGGTGGTGGTGGTGGTTGCGCTCGGGACGCGGACAAAGGACGGCAGTTCGTCCGGTCAAAATGGATGGAAGGCATGGACAAGGAAGAGAGGGGAAATATCAGATAGCGATACAGCCAGGGACATCCTTCGTGTCTTGCCCGGCTCGCCTATTGTTTTGCTTGACATCTTATCCCGGGGTTATTTCGTCTGTAACAGGGACGACGTCACCCTCCTCCGCGATTCATTCACGCATGGCTGTGGAAAGGAGAGCTGGAATACGGGCTGCTGTGGAGACTACCCGTTGTTTCGCTGGGGCACCCTTAGCAGCGGGCGGCTGGAAGGCCCCGGCACATCCATCACGACTGGAATGCACGCGCCTGAAATTGATTGTTCCCGAAGAGCCACATATGCTGGCGCAATGTGGCGCCGGCACGACCACAACCCTCGTGCTCCCGCCTGCTTTTTTCGTGCTTGGCCTTGCAGCGTCGCATCCTGTGGTCGGCTGGAGCTGCAATGACATAACCTCAGCCCGCCGGACCCCTGAAGATCTCTGCCCAATCCGCGCATCAGCAATCAATTGATGTTTTTTATGTCTCGGTCACACAAGAGCAGTTGCCGCTTTCAGGCAAACACACCTCAGCCAAAAACTCCGTGTTGGCACGACCACACCGGCATTACCTAAGATCTCTCTCTCTCTCCCGATGCCTCAGCTGGCCACCGCATCTCGTAAAACCCTGCGTGCGTCGGCGAACCCCGCCGCCCAGGGCGCAGACCAAGCCGTGCACTCTCTCCATGGCCCAGCAGTCCTGCTCACCATGCCCTTAGCGCTGCCCGCTCTTTTTTAGGACGTGTCTTTCAAGGCAAAACATCAAGCGGCATTTTTTAGAAGCCGAGGCGGGTGTCGGCACGGATGGCGTTGCCCCTTCCCGTCGACGCCTCGTTCTAGGTATCCTCCAAGAATGGGGAAGTTTCAATAACTTTCATCTCGTGTTTTTGGGGGCCTTTTTTTTTTTTTTTTCTATTTGGCCATCAGTCTCATTTTCCCCGGCCAATCCTCCCACATTCCGCCATTCTGCACAGGTTGCACCACTTCGTAAGAGAGACGCACCGGATCGTCTCGTGACATGGACCCGAACGGAAGGCCTCTCGACCATTTCC
>GL876988.1:0-25513 GCA_000193285.1 Magnaporthiopsis poae ATCC 64411 | reverse complement strand
ATCGCCTCCGCGCATATAAAGGCCAATTCTAAGCCCTCCTTTAAACAGATAGATCTTTCCCTTTTTACGTATAATATAACAGGACCATTTTTTTAATTATAAAAATTGTTATTTGTCATTTTTAAAAAGTTTCGAGCCGTTTAATAAAAATATAAATTTTTACCAATATTAATTAATATTGCTCGAAAAGTAATACAAACGGTTAAATAAAAGATTTAGCGCTAAACATTTAAATCGTTAAATTTTTGCGATCCAGGGGAAAGTTTGCGAAAGATTTAAAAATAAAAAAATAATATATTTTTCGTTTAATAGCGCATTTGTTAAAAATGCCTCCGATTTCCGGACCCCTTTTTATTTTAAATAATGGAAAGTAAAGGTTAATTACGGATACGTAAATTTAGCAAAAAGCGTTATGTGATTTTTTAAAAGGACCGATTTGCATATCGCAAACCATAAAAGTTTTTAAATTAAAAAATTACCATTTTTAAAATAAAATTGCTTATTTACCCATTAGAAAAAAAATAACAGCAATCCTGATAAAATTTTAACGATTAAATAAATAATATTAACAAAATATCCAAATTATAAAAAATAATAAACAAAAATAATTTTAATCGGGAAAAAATTTATTTTATAAAATTTATTATAAACGTATTTAAAAAATAAAGCATTTTAATATTGTTTTTAATTATTATTAATAAGGATTTTTTATAATAAAAAAATTACACTTTTGGAAATTTTTTTAAAAAAGCTTTTAACAATTAGATTTATATTTAAATTTTTAAATTTATAATTAAAAATTAACAATATTGCAATAATTATATACTATTAGCGTTTTTCGAAAATTTTAACGATATAATTTTAATATAATTAAATTAATTAAATATAAAAGCCCCGCGAATTTTAATTAAATTTTTAATAAATCGCGGGTTTACGGTATTAAAAAAACCTAATTAAAAAAGCACATACCGATTAATTTTTTTGCTAAATAACGTTAATAATATTTAAAACCTAACGATTAAAGGAATAATAAAACGTTTAACGATAAATCGTTAAAATAAAAGCAAAATTTTTAAAATTTTAATTCCATTTATAAAATTATCCGATTAAAAATAAACACGTAACGCATTAATTAATAAAAAATAATTAACCGGTAATTTTTAAATCGAATAAGCGCACGAATGGTAACGCGTAATTTATTACTATAATAAACCCATAATTTAATATAGCGAAAAATAATTTTAACCTTAGCTATAATTATTAATTTTTAAACGGGATTTTTTAATAAAAAATGATTTATTTTTAAATTTTTTTAATTAATATTATAAAAATCGTGCCCCGTTATACCCATTATGGTTTAAAAACGAACGTATTATTTTCCAATTTGCCAAAATTCGTTTTTTTAATTTATCGTCTTAAAAAAACCGATTTTTAACCATTTTAAATTATTAGCCTGGTTTTTATTATTAAATTTTCCTAAATAAATAAAAACGGGCAAAAAACCAAATATTAATTTTATAAATAACATTTTTAACTTTTATTTTATTATAATATTAGCTAATATTATTAACGATTAACCAATACCGCATATTTTTTTTAATAAAAATAACTAATGCACCGCTCGATTCGAATTTGTTAAAAGCATTTTGTAATATATAAAATCACGCGCATAAATATTTAAAAAAATAATATAACGTATTAAATAATAAAATTTTAATTTTTACAAATATTTATAAAATATTTAATATATTTTTTTTATAATTTTACGCGTTTTTCCCATTAATTTTTACGGGCCGTGCTTAAAATTATTTTATTTAAATTATCGGTAAAAATTATTTTTTTAAGAAAATTTATTTCCGATTTTAATAATATTTCGATACGGAAATTAATAAATAATAATATTATACAAATTAAAATTTAATATTATTCCAAATTATTAATTTAAAAAGCACGAATATAAATAAAAATAAAATGGAAATGTTCCAGATTTTTATAAATAAATTCCGCGTTTATTAGCGAATTTTAAGCTTTATTTATTAATAAAACCATTAATTAATTACGAATGTTTTTCGTGCAATTTAAAAAATGCTCGAATTAAAAATAGCCCTTTTACGGTTAAAAAAAACGTTTAAAGGATTAATTTCCCAATTTTGCAGCATTTTTCAAATAAAAAAAAACGTTAACGTGTATAGCACTTATTTCGTTAAACGAAAGTTTAAAAATAACGCTAAAAATGATCGGCGTAACGGCAAATAAAATAAAAACGGTTTATTTAAATTATACTTTTATAATTTCCGTAAGCGCGATTTTAAATGCTGGATTTGCGTAAAACCAGGCTATTATTTTACACGATATATTTTAAAAAAGCAGCGCAATTTAAAAAAACGTTAAAAACGCGAACGTAAAAACCGGAACGATTAAAAAAAAAAGTTTTTTGTAAATTTTTTTTTAAATATAAAAAGCATAACGAAAATAATAACGAGAAAATATCCACGAATAATTAACGAACCTAATTAATAATTAAATTTAATAATTAATTAATTAATAATAAGGAAAAAATATTATTAATCCATTTTTTAACCTTTGCAATTATAACATTTTTCGTTAAAAAAGTTTTCCGGCACCGCTTTCGTATTAATTCCACCCGCCGATCAAATAAAGGATAAAATATAATTATTTAAAAGTTAGCATTATATTAATACGTGCTTTTTAATAAAAATACGTGGTATAATATTATCCCGAATATCGGTGCGGCCAAAATTTCGACCGTTAAATTTATATAATTTTAAATTTTATAACGTTATTTACTTAATTTTTATATAATTATAAATAAAACTAAACGTTATATTCGATTCGGATTAAAAAAAATATTATTTAATTTTGGGAAAATTATAATAAAAACCCCGGTTAAACCGGTAATTTTTCACGTGATCCTTATTAATATTCCGTTTTTATTTTGCATTAATAATATAAATAAATTAGGAATTTATTTTAATAATATACGTAACGAATTTATAATAAAATATGGTAAACGCGTTTCGATTACGAGAAAATTAGGATATTTATGGCTTTTTTTTAATAAAATTAACCTATTTATAATAAACGTCTCGTTTTTAATAAATCTTAAAAGTTTAAAAACGCCATTTTTAATAAAAATAAAATTAAAACGGCTATATAAATGTTTTAAACACCCGTTTATTAACCGTTTCTGGCACGTGCTAAATTAAACAGGCCATTTTACAAATCATAACGCTTTGCAAATAATTAAACGCGTATACCATTATTATTAAATAATAAGTTTCGCATTATAACGCTTTAAATTCACGTTTAAAAATAACGTTAATTTTAATTATAAAATAATAATTAACGTTATACATTTAAACGGTAAATAAATGTTTATACGATTAACACGAGTATCGTATTTAATGCTATAATTTTTTTTAAAAAAAAATTAGTAAAAAAAACGTAAGAAACTTTTAAACGCTATTAATTTAACATTTATTTAAAATTTCCGGATATAATATTTCACGATGCCGGTATTAATTTTATAACGAGTAAATTTTAAATAAAAATTAAATTTTTTGGGATTATATACCACCAAATTTTTATAAAAACCCATTAATCGATCGGGAAAATTAAACGATATTATGAACTTTTTCGCCAAATTTATGAAATAATTAGGAAAAAATACCCCGATATTTAACTTAATTCCGTGTTTTAAAAAATAATGAAAATTTTTAATAATACCGCAAAATTTAACGGATTAATTTTTATATTATTTATTTTTAAAATTATACCCCGATTTATTAATAATTTATCATTTATAAAAATGCAAATTTAAAAAGCGGCAATAATTATTAAAATTATAATAAAATTGGACAAATTATTTGTTAAACGTAAAATAAACGATATTTTAAACACCCGTAATAATCCGAGCATTTTAAACACGTTATCGAAATTTTTCGCGTTAAAAAATAAAATTCTCGCGTACCGAAAAAAATAAAAATAGCAAAAATTTTTCAAAATATTATCCGTAATAAATAATAAAATTATAATAAATATGCTAAATAAATTAATAACGTTCCGTAACACCGTTTATAAACCTTATTATAAATCGGAAAAATAATAAACGGCAGGCTTAAAAAAGCAGCCGGAATTATTTAAATATCCAGCTTTTACTATACCACGTTTCCAAAATTAACCTTATAAAAATACCGAATAATAAATTAATAAATCGGCAAATTTTAATAAAAACGATTCGAAAATTAAAAAAACGCCACCGTTTCCACGGCGATAAAAATAATTTCGATAAAACAATAAACCATAAAAAAATAACTCGTTAAGTATTATTTTGGCCAAATCGGAAATTAAGGTGGCAGTACCATTTCCGCGCCCCTAAAAAAAATTAAAAAAAGCACCGGAATCACCGGCGCCCCCGGTAAAAGCCCCAGCGCCAAAACGTTACGAATAACCCCCGCGTAATTTAATACCGGAAATTACACCAGCGATTTTTATTAGCTTAAAAAAAATAAAATTTATGCGTTTAACGTTTTATTATCGAAATATCGAAAAAATTATAATATTTAGCAAACCGTTTAAGCAATTAAATAAAAAGAAAATTAATAACCTGCTAACGAACGATATAATTAACCCGATCGAATAATATTAAATTAATAAATCGGCGAAAATCTTTAAATTGCGTATAATTAAAAAAATAAAAAAATAAATATTATATTTATCGAAAAATCACGATTAATGGTTTAAAAATATAATAATTAAAAAAAAGCAACGCTATTTATATAATTTTAACAATTATGCGATATAATTAACGTTTAATTTTTACGCTTATACCGGCTTTAATAATAATAAATAACCAGTTAATAATTAAAAATATCAGCCAAATTTATATTCAAACCGAAACCGAATTGCAAAGGACCGTTTACCTGCGCTTTTTTAAAAAATTACAATAATATTACCCTTTTAAAACTTTATTTCGTTTAATTAAACCGTTTTACGAATTGGCCGAAACGGGATTATATTGGTTCGTTACATATTAAAAATACCACAAAAAGCGCCTAAAATGTTCCATTTCCAATTATAATCTTTACTTATTCATTTTAAAAATCGGTAAAAACTTTAAAATCGTAAACATATAAATTAATAATATTTTAAATTTAAAATGTAAAAAATTTATAAAAAAAAAAAACGCATTTTAAAAAGCAGGTTTTAAAGCAAAATTAAAAGCAATTTTTGGTTTTAACGATAAAGGCCATTTTAACAGTTACAAAATCACGATCGGTAAAATAATTATTTGTATATAGCAAAAAGGCCAGGCGGAACGGTTAAAACTTGTGCCATATAAGGATAATAACACTTAACAATAATATATCGTTCAATACGCACGAAAGGCATATATTAGTTTTATATACCAGCCAAAAGCCGCATTTAACTATTCCATAACCGCATAAACCAAAAAATTTTTTAACACGGATATTATAAAATTTAATAAACGCATTTATTAATAAATTAATAACGCAAATAAAAGCTTAAATTACATGCGGATCAATCTGGCAAAAACGAAACTGTTTATTTTTATAAACAAATTTTTCGCTAATAACAAAAACCTTAATTTACAAATCGAATTCCTAATTATACTGGGCGTTAAAAACTTTATAAAACAGGAAAATAATTTTTAAATTATTAAAAATATATTATATTAAAACTTTATTAAATGTAAAAAAATGACGCGTAACGTTCTCGTTAATAAAATTTATAATATGGTTAACGGGTTTAATACGGGTTACGTTTTTAAAATTACGCTTTCGGCGATTAACGAAAAGCTAAATTTATTATTATACGAGCTGATAATTTATATTAATAATTTCTCGTTATATTAATATTTAATCCAATTCGGGATAATAATAAAAAAGCGCTTTATAATAAATATTATATATTCGTGGCTATTTGCGTTAATTAACGTTATGGGTGAAAACAATGGATACTCTTATTATCTGGGTATCTAGGTAAATCTGGTCTAACGAACAAAAACTAAACGGGAGGTTTCCTTAAACGACCCTTCCTTAAATATAATTATCTGGCCACGGTTATTCGGCACATCGTACGAAACAAATCTTTGCGGCACTTGCTCCGAATTAATGCCGAACCTCCGTGTATTGCCCTTAATATATCGGTAATCTCCGTGGCGGACCTTTCGTGCCGGGAAATCCTTGGCTCCTATCTGGAGATTTCGGCCCTTAGCATTAAGCGTTTCCTGTTTAGCTTTATGCGATTTATGGTTGCTTTTTTAATATTGGCAATTTTTTTTTTCTGGTCGCGCGTGCTTTCCTTTTTCAATTTATTTGTCACGGCATAGCAGTTGGGTATTAGGTTGAAAATTTATTATTGCACGAAGGAGGAAAATCTGCTGGCCTTAAAGGGGGCTGGCGGATCACTAGTTAAATATATATGTACGGGCTTAATCCCGTGATAATACCCCCCATTAAAACCGCAATTGGTCCTTTAACTGCCAATTAATACTGTATCGTCGTTTGTTTCGTATAAGTTATCACGTAGTGTCACGTGGTATTACATTCCTAGCGTCGCGCCGCTATTCGCGTGGCGTTATGGCGCGTG
The DNA here is from genome assembly GCA_000193285.1 of Magnaporthiopsis poae ATCC 64411. Taxonomy (NCBI): domain Eukaryota; kingdom Fungi; phylum Ascomycota; class Sordariomycetes; order Magnaporthales; family Magnaporthaceae; genus Magnaporthiopsis; species Magnaporthiopsis poae. The sequence continues at coordinate 18,880 of GL876988.1, read as the reverse complement.
GCTATTAATAATAAAATGCTCTTTTTTAATTGGGAAATCGCTTTTTTACTCTTTCTTTCCAGGTGTTTCCGTTTTTGTCGCTTTTTTTTATCCCGCTTTCCTTTTATTTTCCCTTTTAAAATCCTCGCATTTTTATTTTTTTTTTATTTTTTAATCGAGATATTATTAATATTTTGTTTATATTTTTTTTTTGCGCGCACCCGTTTCGCCGTTTACATTTCGATATCCAGCTGCGTTTTTTTCTGCTTTCTCGTTATCGCCGGCGATCCGATAGCGCTAATTTAAAATAAACCCGGTTTTGTGTGGGATTTTTCTTTCCGCGTTTTTTTTTGCATATATTACATTCGCACCTATATTTTCGAGTACGCCTGTTTTTTTGGTTAAATCGCCGGCGTTACGGGCGTTTTTAACCTTTTTAAAAATATAAAGTTTTTCTGCCTTTATATTGGCGGAAAAAATAAAACCGGGACGTTTATAAATTATAACCAGTGCTTTTCCCGGCACAAATTTTATAAAAAAGTGGGTTACGCTAATATCGCGTTTAAGGTTCGCCATACTGGTTATATAGTTTTTATCCGCTAACGTTCCGCTTTTTAGGCCATAATTTTAATAGAAAAAGATTTTCACGATTTTGTTAAACTTATCGGGATTATTAAAATTTTTTAAATGGAAGGCAGCGATACGTTTATTTTTAAAAAATACTAATTTTTACCCATCGATGCACCGGAAAATATTAATGGTAATAATTATTTTACATTTTTGGATTGGTGCCGCCTTACCGTAACCAAAATTATTATTAAATTAATTAATATATTTATTAATACCGAAACGTGTATTCGTAATATTTACGGCTAAACGGGCGCGTTAAAAAATCGTAACGTATATAACCCGCCGTTATTTCGCCGATTTATTTTTTTATTAATTTGCTTTTTATAAGCTAAAATTTTTAACGCTATCGTTTTTTCATATTATGCGGCTTTATTCGTTTTTTATTAAAGTTTAACCCCGCGTCGCTATCGTTTGGATCCTAAATAATGGGACGTTTTAAATTTAATACGTTACTCTTTTATCATTTTATCGTTAGCCCGGTTTTAATTTCCAATCTTTTTAATTACGGTTCCGCGCTAATAATTTTGGTTATAACGTTTGGATTATTGGTAAAGCCGCTTTTAAAACCGAGCTAATCGCCGTTTATAATATTTAAATTACCGATTTCGTTATTAACCAAATAGCGGCGTTTTATTAAATTATAAAAAGGGTTAAAAATAAAACGGAGGAAAGTGATATTCGGGAGGCCCATAAAGCGATCCAGCGGCGTTACGCTCGGCTGGGCGGCCGTTTCCGTAATTATATTGCCGGGGTTATTGCGTAATTTTATAATAATGATTTTTTGGTGTTTCGTTAATGTTATATTATTTTTTTTTTATTTCGTCGGGGGGTTACCGGCGCGCGTTTTAACAAATGGTTTATAGGTAATTAGGTTAATAAAACCGCTTTTTTAATTCGAGGCTGGCTTATTTAAAATGCTCTAGTTATTTTTTTTATTATTTCGCCCTTTTTTCGCTTCCGTTTTATTATACTATTATTATTATTTTAGGCTTTATTTTTATTTAGATCTGCTTTTCGATTTGCGTTATATTGCGGCTCTTTTTTTTATCCGTTGCGCGAAATTAGCGGTGCCCGGGTCACGTGCCGGTGTACCGCCTGGGTTTCGCCACCATTCCGGTAAATCTGGTTTATTAAAATGTTTGGTATAGAAATTTTTAATTATTTAATTTGCCCTTTTTAAATCGGTATCCGGTTATTATATCGATTTATGGGGTGCTAACCATTTAACTTTATATTATAATTCGCCGTTTACCGTTTTAAAGTTAAAAATGTTATCGAAATGCCATTTTTCCACCGGCTTTTCGTCGGGATCCTCGGCGTTTTTTACCAAAATTGTGCCGGCGGCCCGCTTATCGTATTCCTCATTTATTTTTTTTTGCCCCGGTAGGCCTGGGTCTTTTTTTTAGATTAAAAACGTGTGGAAAACGGGGAACAAATTATATTACGCTAGTAATTTAACGGTTAAAATTTTGGAATACACTTTTATAATTAGAAAAAGGCTTATTTATTTCTCGTTAAATTTATCCGTTAACCTGGACGTGTTTATATTTTTTATACTAATTTAAACGAGGTTTCTTTTTTTAAAAGTTCCAGCGTCGGCTCGGTAGCGGTTTATTATTTTTTTATAATTTTTTTTGCTTATATCCGTAACGGTTTTTATATAATTTTACACTTTTTATATTTTATCGGTTATTATAATTGCGTTATATAATTTTTTTTATTTTATTAATATATTGGCGGGTTATTATTTTCGCTGCGGCTCCGTTTTTATATGTGGGTTTTATCCGTAATTCGTAAAAAACGGGGATATACCGGTCATTTTTAACACGTGGTTATTATTAGCGAATTCCACTAATAATAACCAATTTGCCCAATTGTTTTGGTAAAACAAGCAGAATATTCGGAAGTATTATTCCATATAAGCGTTTAAAATTTTTATTTGGCCGTCGGATTCCGGGTGGAACGCTAATAAAGCCTTAAGCGTAACGCCAAATCTGCGATTTAGCTCTTTTTAAAAGGTGGAAACGAATTACCGGCCTTTATCGGAAATAATAGTGTTAAAAGTGCCGTGTAAACGGTACATTTGCGAAAAAAAAGCGTTTGCGAAACGGCCCGCATTAATTTCCATTATCGGGATATAATAGCGCATTTTCGTTAACCTGTCCATTATTACCATAATATAATGGTAAATAACGCTTTATCGTTCGTATAACGGGAATAGGCCAATATAATCGATAAATATATCCGCTTAAAGGCGAAAAAATACAAATAAAAATTTTAGCAAACCCGTTAAGGATTTTTTCCTTATTTTAGCCATTTTATATAAATAGCACCCCCGAATAAATATATTAACGTTCCGCGATAATTTGGGCTAAAAATACGTTCGTCGTAATAAATCCCATATTTTATTACATTTTAAATGTCTATTTATAAAAAGGTTATACGTTTTATACAAAATTTGCAACCGGAAAACATTATCGAATAAGATAAATAGCTTATTTTTATAATAAATACGCTCGCGGATCGTTTAACAATCGGTTTTTGCCATTTTGGTTTATTTCTGTACCTAAGCGGGGAATTAGCGCGTGGACGGATTTTATAAAATAATAAGCATAATTTGCGCCAAATTAAAAATGGCGTATACTTTATCGATCAAAATATCGATATATTTTAATATATTAAAAACTCGAAATACTGCTATTATTTGGTTAAATTTTTATCGGTTTGCCGGAAATAATACCCGTTAACGGAATATTACTTTTTTATTGCCCAAATTTTTTATATTCACTAATTTAACGCCGGGTAATCGAAAAAGGGTGTTTGGGATAATAGCGGTTTTTTCGAGTTTATAAACGATATAAAACCGGAAATTGTTTAAAAATTCCAATTAACGGACCTGTTTTTAATTAAACAATTTGGTAATAGCGAAATATTACAAATTTTTATAATTTATTTATATTTCCATTAGTAATTCGGCATTTTGTAATTCGGGTTTCTATTTTTCGAAAATTTTAATAATAATTAGGAGCTTTTTATCGTAAATTTCGTAATTGTATTTTACCGGGGTGTATTTTACCGAAAAAAAAATAATAAGGCGACGGATTTTTTTTGTATTAATTTAGGAAAAAACGCCTTTTATAGCCCAATTTGATACGTTTATTTTAATGATAATTTTAAATGCAAAATTATAAAAAGCTAATATTATTTTTAACAAAAATATATCGCGGAATTATTAGAATATTGTTAATATTTTATCCGTTAATTAACCCGGCCAGCTATTCGCGTTTATTAACGCCGTTAATAGGCGGGTTATTATTAAAAAGCCTTGGATAAACCGTTTATAAAAATTGGCGAAATCCAGAAAACGTTAAAACTTTTTTAAAATGGTAGGTTACTATTAAAACCGGATCGTTTTTATTTTTTCCGGGTTTATCCGGATTTTTATTATTAATACAATAAAGCCGAAATATTTTATTTTTTTAACGTTAAATTTGCATTTCCGAATGTTAATTATAAATCCCGTATCGGAAAATTTCGTAATTATTTCTTTTATATATCGTTTATATTCCGTTCGGGTTCCATTATAAATAAAAACGTTATTTAAATAAATTATAGCGTATTTATTTAATGCGTTTCCCAAAATATAATTAATATAATATTAAAACGAGCTCGGTGCCTTTATTATCCCGAAATTAGCTACCCGGCATTTAAATAGCCCAAATTTAATAATGAATGCTATTTTCCATTTATTGCTAAAAGCGATATACAAACGGTTAAATGCCGCGGTAATGTTCATTTTTATAAATTATTACGCTTTTACTAATATTTCGAATATTTTTCGGATAAATAGAATAAAATATTGGTTTTTTACCGTAATATTATTTAAACCCCGATAATTAACGCATATCCAAATCTTTTTTCCAAATTTTTTGGTTAAAAAGATTAAAATTATTACTGGTGATATGCTAGGGGTAATAAACCCTTTCGCTAAATATTCGTCCAAATATTTCTTTATTACCCGTAATTTTTATTACAATATAATTCGGTTTTAAAAATACGGTAATATTGCGCCGGGTAATAATTTAATTTTATAATCGAACGATTTATATAATAAAAGGGTGTTAGCGTTTTATGGAAAAAAAATAATTGGTAAAATTGTGTAATTTTTTAAAAAGCTTTTCCAGGATTTTTTTTATAATAGCGGGGGGTTTTTTTTCTAGAAATTTTTAAATATTTTTATCGGAAACCCGGCGTAAATATAATGCTTTTTCAATTTAATTTCGGAATATTTGAATTTTGGGTTTAAATTTTGTGTTTTTGGGGAGCTTTTCGGTTTGGAGAATAGTTCGAAAAATTACTATTAGCGTTTTGTTAGCGAAATTATCGAATAACCGAAAATTTAGCGGGTTATTTTCTTTTATAAATATAAAAAATTCTTTTCAAATTATAAATTAAACGTATACGTTTTTTTATTTGTAAAATATTAGGAAATTGGGTGCATTTAAAAGGCGGATTTTTATATCGGTAATTAATAATCGCTCGATTTCCGCTAATATAATATTATCCATATTTAACGTTCCCGTTGCCCAATTAATTGTTAAATTATAATATCGGAATTATAATAAGTTTAAAATAACGTTTAGGCCTTTTAATGGCTAATAATAAAATATTATAATTTTCGTAGTATTATTAAATATATGTATTATTTTTACGCATTCCGTAATACGTCCCGCTAATATTTCGTTAATAAATTAAAAAGGTTTAAATTTTAGGAATTAAAATTTTGATAAATTATAAATATACGCGAATGTATTATCGATAAACGTTTAAAAGGAACATTTTATATCGATTAATAATCGATAAAATACCGGTCGGTTCCCGTGAGGGAAAAATATAATATTAAAAAAAAACGTTGCATTAAATTTTATAAAATAAAAATATACATCGTTTTGTCCCTGCCTTTTTCGTTTTTAATTCTTTTAATAATTTTGCGTGCGATTTTTTGCAAAATTTATTCTTTTTTCGATTATTATCCGTTTGCGTTTTGCTACCGTTTAGGTTTAGCTAGGCAGATAATCGTGGAATATCCCGTTTACCCGCAATATAGGCATAAATTATTATTCCGGCGGTATTATTTTTACGCGTCGGTAAATGGCCCCCGTGGTCCGGTCGTGATTTTGTTAAAATTTATCGGGTTTTTTTTTGGGGCTAGGCTTAAATTTAATAAATAATTACCCGGTTTTATCGCCGGGTTTCCGCTAGCCTAATTTAACTTATACGCGTGATTTGCAAAATTATTAAACAAATTTTGATATATTTTAACCTATCCGTTAAAATCCTCAAATCCCGGTTTATTAATTTAATAAATGGCAATTTTAAAAAGCTTTATACTAATTTTATTTTTTAAAATTTCCATTCGCATATTCGCTGGATATCCGCCTATATTTATTAATCGGATAAATACGTTAATAAAATCACCGAATTTAACGTTTTTCTATTTCAAAATATCGAAATTCCGGCGAGCCGCTACTCTGGTATTTTGGGTTTTATAAACGGGATCGAGCAGGTTAAATAGGGAGGTGTAATCGGAAAAATTTCTGGTCTAATTGGAAAAATTTTCTGGATTTATCGCTACCGAATTAACGGTGTCCCGGACGTGTTTGTACGCATTTTTTAAAAAACGTTAAGCGGCGTATAACACCCGGGTTATCGATATGTTATAAAAAACGCCGTTAAAGGTGAATTTAATATTAAATAGCGATTTCCACGTGATATATTCCTTTTAGCGCTGGGCGTTATCCGTTTGGGCACCGGAAAACACGAGTGGTTCGGCGTTTACGGGGCGTAACGCTATCGTATTCCGGGCGGGGTTAGGGTTAAACGTCGGTATTTCGTTATTATTTAGTGGGAATTAAAATAACGATAGGGTTAAAATGTTTAGGATAATAATAACCGATATAATTGGGGTGTTAGGGTTAAATAGCGGTAGCGGGGCTGGTTATTTTCGTATTAATTATTATATTAACCGGTTATTTTCCGCGTTAAATTGCGCGGTCGTTTTTTGGAGCTGGGTTATTGTTATCGATATTTGGGTAATTTTGCTATTATTCTCGGTCGTTTGGATTTAGCATATTATAATCTCGTTTTAAAAGGTGGCAACGTTAATATTTAACGTTTTTATTAATATGTTTAACTATTGTATCGATACCGAAAGTTAGGCGTTGCTTAAATCGCGTCGCAATTCCGCGAAATTCGCGTCGTTTCCGTGGGTTAGTAGGTTTTAAAAAGCGGTATATTTATTAAACAACTAAAACGCGGAAATATGGCTTAAATTTGAAATGTTCTGGGCTAAATTTATCATAATGGTGTTATATCGGTGTAACGCTAGATATTTATTATATCGGGGCGGTGGAAGCGTTGGCGGTTTCCTGTTAAGTGTTCGTTTTTTATAAACGTGGTGTGGTTATTGCAATACTGTTTCTCGGGGTCGGGAAAAAGGCGGAACGCTATCGTTAATTCCGTATTTTTTTTATTTAAAATGCAACAAACTATTACGGTATAACAGCTGGGTACTAAATTGAAAATCTGTTATTGCACGAGAGAGGAAAGTCTGCTGGCCCTAGAGGGGGCTGGCGGATCACTGGCTAAATACATGTGTATAGGCTTGGTCCCGTGACATTATTAATTGGAACGATTATATTATTTGGGGCTGGTAATGTATATAATTTTATAATATTATAAAATTAATCGTAAATAAATGTTAAAATTTTTATACGGATATGGAAATAGCAAATAACATTTTCTTTTTCAAATGCAAATTCGTGCGAATGAAATAAAAAAAAATGAATATTTTATTTGTGTTTAAAAAAGTGATATATGCTTTATTATAATTATTAATTGTTTTTTATTGGTAATAATTATTTTATAATCGTTAAAAAAAAATCGTGGTTAAAAATAGCTTTGTGCGTAACTTTTTTTTCTGGCATCCGTTATTTTTTTGCCCATTTATTTATATTAACCGGGTAAAATTACCGTTTTTCGTGCGGCCCTATTTATAAAAAAGTTTCTTTTTCCTCGATTATTTTTCTTTTCCGATCTTTTTTTATTACCATTATTATTATTATTATCACCATTACCACGTTTTTTTCGGTTACGCGCATTTTTATCTTTTGTGCGATTATTTTCCCGATAATTAGCCTTTTTATTTATAATATACGTGCATACGTTTTTGCGTGTGCATTAAAATTTGTAACGTTTTCGCCGTTTTATTCGTGAATTGCTTTATTTATTTTTTATTTTAATTAAATTTTTGGCTAACGTTATTTAAAAATCGAGTTTAAAAATTTTACGGTTAAATTCACGTTTTGTATAATATCGATCGTTATAATTCTCGGTTAAATCGCCGTACGTAAAAACGAATCTCGCACGCGCTGGTTTTTTTTACCTACCGGTATAACGGCTAATCGGGCGTTTTTTTTTCGTTTTGCGATTAACGATAAAAAACGACGGTTATTAGCCATATTATCGCACGATATTAAGGTGCGCATAAATAATAACCTTAATCGAAGCAAGGCGGCTATAATAAATATAATGGCTCGCATTGTTCGACGGGAATCGTACTTTAGGGCTATCCTTATTCATTTATATAAGCGGCCTGCTCGCTCCCGGTGCGCCAATCGGTGCGCCTTATTAAACTTTGCTCCACGGTTTTTTAAATGCATGCGTATTCCCGGGTTCCAAAATAATGCATGCTCGAATTGCATTTAACAATCGCACGGCTCGAAATGCGCTTATACTCGTTTTTCTCCTCCTATTAATAATAATAATAATAATAATAATAATAATAATAATAATAATAATAATAATAATAATAATAATAATAATAATAATAATAATAATAATAATAATAATAATAATAATAATAATAATAATAATAATAATAATAATAATAATAATAATAATAATAATAATAATAATAATAATAATAATAATAATAATAATAATAATAATAATAATAATAATAATAATAATAACAGAGCGGATTGGAACATTGAATAAATAATAATAATAATAATAATAATAATAATAATAATAATAATAATAATAATAATAATAATAATAATAATAATAATAATAATAATAATAATAATAATAATAATAATAATAATAATAATAATAATAATAATAATAATAATAATAATAATAATAATAATAATAATAATAATAATAATAATAATAATAATAATAATAATAATAATAATAATAATAACGATAATAACGATAATAAAAACGATAATAATAATAAAAATGACGATAATGGGTTAAATAATAATCGTGCGCGTATGCCTGTATTGCGGCGTATTAATAATGCTAATTTGGCAAATTTCAGCCCAAATCGGGCTATTACCCTTTTTTAAAATGTCCTCCTTTTTTTTTCCTTATACAATTTTTTATATAATTTTTCTCTTTTTTTTTCGGGGCGGTACTAAAATCGTGCAATAAAATAACAAAATAACAAAATAAAATATTCTTTTTTTTTGCTCTTATTTCCTTTTTTTTTAACGTATACCTTAACCCGGATTTCCGCATTATTATATGTAATTAAATGTAATAATATTTCGTTCGGGTTTTTTTTTATTAAAATATTCGCCAGATTATTTCTACCATTAATCCACCGGATTTTAAATATTTCCCGGTTTTCGTACGATTTTTGGAATAATATAATATTAATTATTAATTTTTTTTTTAACGTGCTGCCCAATTTTACCAGGCATTTGTATAAAAATTTTAAATCCGTACAAACGATAATTAAAATTTTTATTACGCTTAATATAAATATAATTTACGCCAGGGTGGTATTTAATACGAATTTATTATTAAAACCGGTTATTATCCCGTATAATTCGTTTATTAAAACGTTTTTTATAACCCGTTTACATTTAATTAATAATTAATGCACGATATTTTTTTTTAATTAAAACGAGGTATTCGTGCGATGTATTTTTTAATTAAAACGATCAAATATTCCAATTAAAACGTTAAATTTTAGTTATTAACAAATAAACCATTTGCAAAAATAAACATTTTCGTACGAGCGAAATTTAAAAACAAATAAGTAAAATCTCGGTATGGGTTATTTTTTTACTATTAAAAACGTTTATTTAAATTATCGATGTTTATTTTCGATAATATATTGGTTTAGGCGGCTATTAATAAATCGTACGCGATTTTTGGCTGGTAAATTATAATTATATATGCGCCTTATACGCGTTAAGCCACATATTATTATGCCGCGTTTGGGGCTTTTGGATCGACCAATTAAAATTATATAAATTATCCCTTTTGCTCGATAATAAAATTCTCGTTTTAAAATTGGATTTTGCATCCATTAAATTTTAAAAAATGGTCGTGCGAAAAGGAAATTTTTATTTTAATTCGAAAATTTACCTCGTGCAATTTTTTTTTTCCAATTAAAAAAATATTTGCGTGGCAAAAAATAATATATCGTTTATTTGCATTCCGGTAATGCCAAATTTGCTTAATTTAATTGTGGTATATAACAGGTAAAAGTTATATAATAAAAAAACCATTTTTAAAATTTATCGGTAATAAAAATAATATATTTTCCACCAATATATCCCTAATTTTACCATTTCGTATAATAATTTTTTAATCCAAAGGATTAATCCGGTTAGGTATTAATTGCGGATTTTTTTAAAAAATCGTGCGATAATTATCCGGTTTAACTTATTTTTGGCTTAAGGATATATTTATATAATATCTCGCAATTTACCGGTAGCTTTATACGATTTAATAAATGTTAAGCCCATGGTTAATAAAAGGCGTTAACTTATTTTTTGGATTGTTAGGGCTTGGGTAAATAACTTTTTTTTTTTTTATCTTCGTAACCTTATACGACTAATTTGAATTTTTCGTATGGTTTATTGGTCGTTTTTCTTTTTATTTTTCGTACGAGCCTCGTATCCCAAAATTGCAAATAATGGTAAATCCGGGTGTCCCATTTAATAATTTGGATCGTTTTTTATGCAATTAAATTATCGATTTTTATTTTATCCGACTTTTCGAATAAAGCACCTAGCGTAATAATTTTTCCATTCGCACGAAACATTTACGCAAATTTATAATCACTTTTTTTTTATTAATTAAATATATTAATGCGGGGGCGTTTTTTTTTAATTTTCCTCGTTCGCGTTTTAAAAAGGCTGATAATTTTGGGGCATCCGGTTTTTTTGTGCGAATAAAAATAATAAAATTTAATAATTATATTAATCGTGCGGAAAGTGTCGGTGGTGTTTTAATTTTTTCTTTATCCTATTATAGGATTTCCTGGCCAAAAACTGGCCCATTGCCAAAATATATGCTTTTTTTTGGCTCGTTTCCGGGGTTATACGTTATTTTACCCTCGATTTTTTTTTTCGTGGTAAAATTTAACCTATATTAAACGGAACGTTTTTAATCCTGCGTTTTTTCCCGTATCGTTAAAATTTATTATAATATTAGCGTGATTCGTTATAAATAATGCGTATGGATTTATCCATTTTTTTTTTCCTTTTAAATAAAAATTTTAAAATCGAAAGGTAATTTAAGAATTTTTTCCGTACGGGGCCCATTACGTATATTTAACGCCCTGCTTACGCTAATCTCCGCACGGATATTTTTTAACATTTTTATTATTTTTACCATAATTTTTGCCTTTTATTAAATATTTGTTAATAAAACGAAATTAATATTAATGCGTGGGTAAATTTCGAAAATTAAAAAAATAAATATAATTTTATCGGGTCCTATTATATCGTTTAATATTTTAATAGCCAATTAAAAAATTATTTCATTAATCGTGTAATATTTGATTTTTTTTTTTAAAAATATTAAATATTTTTCGAAAAAAAGCATAAATTTGTTTAATTTTACCGAGCGTTTGATACGCTTTTATTAGCATTTTTTTACACGAGATTTTTATAATTTTGATATTATTCCTAAACTTTTCGGCCGCGAAATTCATATTTGGGTCGTGCATTATATAATCCGGAAGCTTTTAATATACTAAAATCCAGCATTTGTATAATGCGTTCCATGCTTTTTTTATTAATATGTCCCGTACAAAAATGGCTATTTAAAAAAATATTACCGCGTTAATCACGTGCAAACCATTTTTTTCTCCGATTTGCACAATATTTATAATTATTTTATAATTAAACGCACATTTGTTTTTAATGCTAAATTTAAAGCGTTATAAAATTAAATCGTGTATTTGGCAATAATGGCAAATTTTGCTTATTTTTTTTAAAATGTTTTATTTTACGTTTTTATACCCTGCCTTTTAAAATAATCTGTGAAATTTCTCCGTATAAGGATGGCCGAACCGGGTATATAATCGTTTTAATTCCGATTTTATTAAAAATACCGCTATTTTCGCACGAGTAATATTAAAAAATAAATATCCTTATTTTTTAATAACCGGAATAATTATGCTATTTTTTCGTATAATAATATCGTTAACGTTATTATAATACACTTTTATTTTATCGGTATTATATAAATAAAAAAAAATAAGGTTTATATTTTTAAAATGTGGTAAATGATAATCCCTAGCGGGTTTTTCATTATTATTATATTAATTGAAATTTCGGGACCGTTACTTTCGAATTTAATATTTATAAATCCCGGCGTTTAATTTATTTTCACACGAAAATTCTCTTTCAAATAGGCTTTTATCTGGCTTTTTTTAATTATAAATACTCGTATAGCGCCGGTATTTTATAATTTTTCCTAATAAAATATAATATACTGGTTATTTAATATAAATTGGTCCGAAAAAATGCTCGTGCGTATTAAATATATATTTTCGCCCGTAATAAAATATAAATATGCGGAACTTTACAAATATTACATGGCTTAACATTTTGCTTTTTCGTTTTCGGATTTATCCTGGTCGTATATTAATAGGTTTTTTTCGTGAAATTAAAAAAATATCTCGTATTTTTATAATTCGATATTTAACTTTTCGTATGTTTAAAAATAGCTTTTTTTTATTTAGTCCCGTTTTTATTATAAATGTTTAATTAATTAATATCCCGATTATTTATACATATAGCACAATTTTATCGCGCAAAATTAAAATAACGGTTTTTATTGGAAATTTTACGCGTAAAACTAATATTTTATACCGTAAAATTGGAACCTGGTTTAACCCGTGCTTTTATACGAAATATTACTATTTTGGTTCCATTAATTATTTACGTAACGTTAATTTATATAATTTATATCGTGCAAAATTTTATTCATAATATAATTGGATAAATTTTATCGATTTATAATTATTTAGAGTAACGCGCGAAAATCGGCGAACAGGGCTTTGCATATCCCTTTTTAAATTATTAAGGCATATTTGAATTTTTTAACGCTTCGGCAGGCTTGTGCGACCGTTATATAAAAATTAATTTCTTTTTAATAATTTTCGCCCAGTGCTTTTTGCACGAATTATAATTCATCCAGCATTATTTCGAAAATTTCTGGGAATGTTTTATCCGGATTTTTTTTTAAATCCGTATAAATATAATAATTATTTAATTTATCCAATATTAGGAATAATTTAATTTAAAATTAAAATAAATGTTTAGCAAATTATAAATTTAGTTTTATATTTTTTTTAATCCTATATAATTAATATAAAAATTTTTCGCACGGTTTAATAAAATATTAAAAAATATAACGTAATATTATATTTTATCGATTTATAATCGTCGATAAAAATTAATAAAAATTTTTGCTTTATTGTATAAAATATCGTACTATTTTTTTATATAATTACGTGCGGATTTCCACCTTTTTTGGAAAACCGAAATTTTAACGGATTTTAACGGCAGATTTTTAACTTTTCTAATCGGGGAAAATTCATACTTAAAAATGGGTTAAATAAATAAGCGTGGCTCCATTTCGATTTATAAATAAACCACGATCTTTTATATTATGCAAATTCCTGGTGGTATAATTTTAATAAATTAAATTTCCGCTTATAAAAGCTTAATATTTTTTTATACATCCTTTTTAATAATAGGAATAATTATACGTAATTTATTAACGGTAATTTTTAAAACATTCGCCGGGTTAGTTAAAAATGTCCGAAAAATCCTTTCCTGTGCTTATATTTAAAAAAATGGGATATTTGGGTCTGGCCCCGGTAAATTAAATATAAAGATCCGGATAAATCGTACGCTACTCCGATCTTTCGTTAAAATTTGTGTATCTGTCCGGAAAAGCCTATCCATTTTTTTTTCGGAATGCGTTATCGATTTTTTTAAAATATACAATCGTTCACCCTCGGAAATCCGCCCGAAATTGGTCCCGGAAAATCTTTCCGGAATAATTTAACCAAACGTATTTTTAAAATTAACGTGCGAAATACATATTAATTTACCGGAGATTGGTCGTTTCGTTAATATTAAAAAGTTAATTTTAATAACTGGGGTGTGTGTTACATTTCCATATTATTATTAAAATTATACTCCTTTTTACCATTTTTAAATAGATGATACGTGCAACATTTTTAATATCCTCTCGTTATTATACGAAAAAAAAGTGTGTAAAATTCTGGCCAGCATTTTAAATAAAAGTATTTTATTTGTTTAATGCTGCTTCGAACTTCTCGTAATTGGAATCTTTTTCGTTAATTATAATATTAACCGTGCAAAAACAAATAAATAAAACTAAAAATGTTTATTAAAAAAAAACAAATGGAAAAAAAAAATTAACAAAATATGCATTTAGCTATACGATTCCCCTTTTTGCTTTGTACGGCTATAACTAGCATAATAGGTTACTTAATATTAACCCCCTATTTAAAGCTCGTATTTAACCGCTTAATAAATTTATCCAAACGTTTTAATAAAAAATAATTTGGGTAAAAGCACGGGTATAAATCGCACGTTAACTATTACTTTTATAAAGGATTATAATAATTAAACGGCCGTCGATTTATACGAATCCCATTTTTTCACGTTACTAATTTATAAATACAATTACCCACTAATTAATATTCGTAATTATTTGCATTAATTAACGTTATGGGTAAAAATAATAAATATTTTTATTATTTGGATATTTAAATAAATCTGGTTTAACAAATAAAAACCAAACGGGAGGTTTTTTTAAACGACCCTTCCTTAAATATAATTATTTGGCCACGGTTATTCGGCACATCGTACGAAACAAATTTTTGCGGCACTTGCTCCGAGTTAATGCCGAACCTTCGTGTATTGCTTTTAGCATATCGGTGATCTCCGTGGCGGACCCTCCGTGCCGGGAAATCCTTGGCTCCCGTTTGGAGGCTCCGGCCCTTGGCATCAAGCGTCTCTTGTTTGGCCTTGTGCAACTTGTAACTGCCCTTTTAACATTATAATTTTCCAAAAATCCTATAAAAAAAAAGAAATTAATAAAATTAGGTGAATCGCAGAAGTAAATAATTTTATAAATATAATAATAAAAAATTTGCCAAATAAAGCGTTAAAAAATTTAATTAATTCGAATATAACGATAACAAAAGTTAAAAAATAAATAAAACAAGATTAAAAATAAAAAATAATTAAAAAATAAATAAATCGATTTTTTTTTATAATAAACCTTAAAAATATAACGCGATATAATATAAAACCAAACTTTTTATAATCGATAGGAACGGAAAAAAATATAACGCAAAAAAACGGTAACCCGATTTCACAAACGCGCTTTCCCAAATCCTTTTTACTTATTATCCGAAAAATTACCAAAATTATTATTTTTATTATTTTTTTCTCCTTTTTCGGACTTTTTATCGGGAATATTTATAAAAACCGCGGTATCCCACATTTACAAAACGGCCGCGCGGCCCGCAACACTCCGCTAAACTCTCGTTATCCTAAAAAAGTCGCTATTAAAATTAACAAACGGCTTTTTTTAAACGCTTTTCTCGGCATTTTTTTAACGAAAATTAGCATCCTTTTATAATAAATCCTTCATTTATCGAGGATTTGCGATTAAATAAACACCTATTAACGTGTATATTTAAAACACCTAAATTTAAAAATACGATTCACATTTTTTTTCCGGACGCCCTCGCTTTTAAATTATTCGGTAAAAAGTTTTCGGGCAAAACGTACAATTAAAGGAAAATTTTTTATTTTTTTAAATTAATTTAATTTTTGGATTAATTTTTTAAAAATCGGATAATTTATATAAATTTATAAAAATGGCTAAATCCGTAATAATAATACCGTTTTTTAAAAAAAATTTGTTTACGGTAACCATTTATATAATTTTCCCGCATTTTATTCGTAAATAAAAAAACCAAATAAATTAAACAAAAATTTTTAAAACGTATAATATTAAAAAAATTATAATCACCCGATCCAGTAAAAAACGATTTATTATTTTTATTTTTAATCGAAAAACGTTAAAAAATGTTTTTATTTTTAATTATTGGGCGAATCGGGGTTATAAATATAATTTTAGCTTTATTTTTATTTTTTTGGGGGTTTTAGGCTTAAAATGATCTCCGAATTATTAAATAATAAGATTAATGTTGGAATAGCATTTCTATGCGCGTGCGCTCCGGAAAAGGGGTTTTTCCTGGGAGGCCGGGGGATCCTCCGGATCCCTGCACGGGCCAACCAATCCGCCTAGGCTAAAGCGGAGGAACGCCTTTTGGGCGATCGCCTCCGCGCATATAAGGGCCAGTCCTAAACCCTCCTTTAGGCAGATAGATCTTTCCCTTTTTATGCATAATAATAGGACCTTTCCCCAGATTAAAAAGATCGTTATTCATCACTTTTGGAGCTCTCCGCGCCGTTTGTAACAGGAGTACCACACTTCTACCAACAAAACGCGAATAAATAAAAAATAAAACTTACCTAATACTATATTAAAACCGCAGAAAACGTTAATTAGTTAAAATAATAAATAAAAATTAAAATACGCACATATAAAAATATAAAATCCAAATATAATTAAAAAATAAAATTAAAAACCACCCGCGTAATTTAAGTAATATAATTAACAAATCGATACCGAACCGCGTACTTCGTGGATAAAATTTTATATACCGAAAAAATTTTAAACTTTAAAAAAATAACACAAAAGCGAAAATAAACGCAAAATAAAATAAAGCGCTATTAAACTAAAATGTAAACCCCTCGAATTAAAATAAAAACACACGAATCCGAAAAAAACCAAATTTAATATTAAACGTTAAATTAAAAAACCACACCCCGAAAAATGGTAGGTCCACAGTCGGCTGCACGGGCCAACCAATCCGCCTAGGCTAGAGCGGTGAAAGCCCTTTGGGCGATCGCCTCCGCGCATATAAGGGCCAGTCTTAGGCCCTCCTTTAGGCAGATAGATCTTTCCCTCTTCATGCACAATAATAGGACCTTTCCCCAGATCAAACAGATCGTTGTTCATCACTTTTGGAGCTCTCCGTGCCGTTTGTAATAGGAGTACCACACTCTTACTAACAATTAACGGTTTTAATAAATTATTAAAAAGGTTATAATTCCGCTTTAATAATATTTGGTTATTTAAAAAACGCAATTTAAATCGTGGCCTATTTAAATTGCTCGGTGAAAAATTCGTTTTAAAATTGGAAATTTAAAATTTTAGCAAATTTTTTCTTTTTTTCGCCGTTATTTTTTTAAATAATAAAATTTTAATTAAATTAATCGATAAATTTATTATATTTATTTAAAAAATCACGGTGATTTATTTAACGTTTAATAATTATTTTAATAATAATATTTTTCTTTTAACCAGCACGTATTTAAACCTTTTTTTTAAATATTTTCCGGGCACGTTTAATATAACGCTTTTTTCGATTAAAAAAAATTATCCAAAAAATCGAAATATTTTTTAAATCCAAAATAATTAAAATATTTTAATATAAACCTT
Organism: Magnaporthiopsis poae ATCC 64411; assembly: GCA_000193285.1. Lineage (NCBI taxonomy): Eukaryota > Fungi > Ascomycota > Sordariomycetes > Magnaporthales > Magnaporthaceae > Magnaporthiopsis > Magnaporthiopsis poae. The sequence continues at coordinate 1,333 of GL876988.1, read as the reverse complement.
ATTTATACCAAATGGTGCTAATAATTAGCTTTATTTATTATAATTTTATAATACGCGAGAATATTTTTTATAAATTTTTTCGAAAATTTTTTAAAACGATCGGAAAAACCGGCGGTTATAATCGATTTTTTAAAATTAACGGCAAAAAAATCGGCGATTTTATTAAAAACATGCGCAGGATTATATAAATTTTTAAAAAAAATAAAAATAATAAAATTAAAATCCGGAACGGAAATTAAAAAAGCCTCGTTTAAAATTTAAAAACGTTAAATTTTTTGCAAATAAAATATAAAAATATTAACGATCGTTATATTAATTTAAAAATTATCAGATTAAACCGGGAGCGCCGTTATAGCCAAATTTTACGGAAATTTTATTTTTTTTTCAAATTAATCAATTTAAACGATAAATTTAGCATTATTATTATCCAATAAAATATTTTAAACAAAATCCAGCTTTTAAAAGCGACAATTTTTATACGCACGCGTAAAATTTAAAAATTTCCTTTTATTACCCGCCATTTTAATCGCAAGCGAAAAAAAAAAGCAAAAAAAAAAAAAGCGATTAATAAAACGATAATCGACCGATTAAAATATTAAAATAATAAAACGCAAACGAATAAAATATAAAAAATAAAAATAATAAATCAATAACGTAATTAACCGGTTTAAATTAATAAAATTAAAAATAACGTGGGAAAAATGCTTTTATAATTATAAATCCATTTTATAAAAATCGCTATTATTATTTTTTATTAAAACGATTTGTTAAATAAGCTTTTATTATACCGGCATTTTAACCCGTATAATTATTTTATAATTATTCTTTACACTTTTATTTTTAGGCTCCCATAAAGCATAAAAAGCTTATTTTAACCGGTCGACCTTTATTATTTTTAAGCATTATTTTAATCGGCGCCTAACCGGTTATCCTTTTATTAAATAGTAATCCGGACCCCGGATCCGGATAATTCTCCTATATAGCTCTCTTTTATTTAACGCTTTTAAAAATCCCGGAAATCTTTGAAAATAATCACGAAAAAAGGAAGGAAAAACTTTATGGCGCCCGCGTATAAAAAAAAAAAAATGCCGGTATTGGAATAGCATTTTTATACGCGTGCGCTTCGGAAAAGGGGTTTTTCCTGGGAGGCCGGGGATCCTCCGGATCCCTGCACGGGCCAATCAATCCGCCTAGGCTAAAGCGGAGGAACGCCTTTTGGGCGATCGCCTCCGCGCATATAAGGGGCCAGTTTTAGGCCCTCCTTTAAGCAGATAAATCTTTCCCTTTTTACGCATAATATAACAGGATTATTCCTTTGATTATAAAAATCGTT
>GL876987.1:5122-19166 GCA_000193285.1 Magnaporthiopsis poae ATCC 64411 | reverse complement strand
CCAGGATGGCCCCGAGAGAAGCGGCGAGAGTCATGGCGTGTGGCCGGAAGTCAGGCGATGGGGCTCAACGGCACGGCTGCAGACGGACGGACGGCGACTGGCGGCTGATGGAACCCTCGAGGCGCCACGGTGCTCTCAACATGGACAGCGGGCGGGCCGTCGTTGAGCACGCCTTTGGGTCATGTTTTTGTACATAACCCGGTCCTCGCAAGATCCGCGGACTCCACAGAGCGGTGTCGATAGCCCCTCTCTTGGGCGAGGTGTAATGTCGCATTCTCCTCCCACATGCCTGTCGACTCTCCTAGGAAGGCTTGGAGGCTCTCGACAATCGAAAAACTACGATGTTTCTACACCCCACGTGCGCCAGACCACCTCCCAAATCCGGCGATGCAAGCGAACCAAGTGGTCCGCCCAGGGACTTTCCCCGTCAGTTTGCGCTGCTCCTGGGATGAGCACGAGCACGTGTTGGAAGCGGATTTGGTGTTTTGCTGCTCATTTAGGGGCCTCCCCGCCTGCTGTGGGGTGCGGCAGCGCTTGCCGAGATCACACACAGGCGGCCTGTGCGCGAATTGCGCTGGACGCATCTGACGGCAATGGACCGCGATAAGAACTATCGGGCCAGCGTCCTTTGCGATATCTCACCGAGCTGTCAGCCACGATGACAATGATGTCAATCGCTAGCCATCCTGGACATGTCAGAATTTAGCTGGGAGAAATGCAGGATCGTCGAGCCCAGCCTCTGCTTGCCTTGACGCTCTTCTTCAGAGCGTTTCTCTCCAAGAATTTGCTCCTTGGCTGGCATTCCTCGAGCCGTCAATCAGCTTGTTGTTATTTCTGTTTCCAGAATCTCTCGGCGACGCCAAGCTTGGCTGGCTCAGTAACGCTCAAAGGGCCGATTGCCTGGCCTCGTTGGTTCGGGTAATCACAAGCGCAGAATACGAGGTCGAAGGATGGCCCATCTGTGGTTGATGGCAGTCAGCCACCGACGTAGAAACCACCCAACCCCCATCGGCCGTTACGCCCTGCGCTTAGCTGGCGGGCCGACTACCGAGCGGCGTCCAATGACATTGAATGCGAACGGCGTGACAATGGATCGACCAACCCATCTGCGGAAAGAACCCGACGGCTCTCTTGTCCCTATTGGGCGTCTTCCCTGGAGCGCTGATGCTCTACACCTCAGCCCTCAGCGTCCCGGAATTTACGAAAAGACTGGATTCCGGGCCATTACGAACTTTTGGGGATTCCTACTGGGAGGTCACGCCGGTAAGCTCGTATTGGAGGATTTGGCCTCTGTGCGACCCTGAAAGATCGCCATTTTGGACGGACAACCGCAGCCTCAGGCAAGGTATAAATATGCGACTACCCCGAGATCACAGTAAGTCGTGAGATCCAGAGAGCCATCGAACTCGTCAGCTCGAGCACCCGAAGAGTCAGCACAGTTGAAGACAAAGAATAGCGTCGCTTGCGGTACCCGAAACCTGCACACATCCCCAAACGCAACCATGTTCTCCTCCGGCTTCCTCACCTCCACCCTCCTGGCGTCTGCCCTCGTCAGCATCACCTCCGCCACCGCAATCCCGTCTGCCCCCCGCTGGGACCGTCAGGACCCTTCAGTTACCGCCATGGCCACCTGGGTCGAGAGTAATCAAGAGGCCGGCGTGCCGGCGTTCAAGGCCAGCAACTACCGGTGGGGGTGCTCGCCCGGTGGCTGCAGCAACGCGTTTAACCTCACGGTGCCCGCCGGCTACCGCGAGGGCGCTCCCGGATTCAACGTCGTGTGCAACGGCGTTTACGTCCAGTCCAGCTGGCGCGTCTGTTGGAACCCGGACTTGTCGCCGCTGCCCGAGAACAACAAGGTCGAGACCATCTGGACGGCCGGACCAGACAGGACGCACATGTACCTCGGGGCCGCGCACATCTACACCCAGGAGGACGGCACCAGGGTCAACGCGACCGGCCTTGCCGACATAGTGCCCGTGCAGGGAATGAGCTTCGAGTTCCCTGTCACCATCATTAGCACTCCTGAGTGATTGGAGACGCTGCGCGGGATGAGGCCTTGGTTCTCGGTCGTCACATCCCGATCTGGCTAGGAAGAGGTGGAGGTTGCGAACGAAAAGGGCTTGTGGGCAAAACACATGGTTTCACGGTGATCTGGGCGTATCCCATTCACGCCTAGCCTCGAATAACGAGCTCATAGCCAGAATACGGGCTGATTGGAAATCAAATAATAAGCATATGTTGTCATGCTGAGGCGGCTCAGACCCTTTGGTGCCCCAGGCCCAAGTGAGCTTGAGTGAAACTGCTTTCTTTTTTCCGAACAAGTGCCGATGCGGGGGAGCTCCCGCCGTGGGGGCGTTGCCCTTCCTCATCCGCAATAGGCCCCCCACTCTCTCGCCGACGTGGCGCCGCCTCGGCTGCTTCGGGACGTATTTGTGCTGTATCTCCTTAGTAGCGATCGTGGAGACGCCAGGCGAGGTCTGGCCCGTTGTCGGCAAACCGATTAAAAGAGCGTGTCTCGATCACCAGTAAAAGGCGCTGGCCTGGCTCACCACAATCCTCACCGAGGGATGGAATGGATGGCAGAAAGGAGATGGACAAGGGACCGTAGCAGGGAGTCAGGAGTATTCGGCAACAAGCCCGCATGCTGATGCGCGGGGAGACCCATTCTGGGGTGCCATATTTTGCGGGGGTGCGGACTCTCCGGGGAACCTCTTGGCCGAGCATGCGAGATCGGGTCCGGGAATATATGGGGAAACTCGACAAAAAGCTGTGTGACCTGTGCAATCCTGGTGTCGTCGCTCTGACGATTTACCAGACCGAGTGTCACGTATAAAGCCGGACAGCCGCAAACCGAGCTCGTGCTTCCTAGCACAAGAACGACTTGAAAATACCTAACCAGCTTGGGAAGCACACGATGGCACACAGCGAGGAAAAGGTCGAGAGGCCTCATTCCAAAGGCAGCGACGGGACCCCGATGCCCACAAAGCTGGATGGCACAAAGCAATCATTCGTCGACCACTTAGAGGGCCAGGATGCATCGTGGCGGCAGCAGGCCGACAGGCGGCTCGTCCGCAAGATCGACGCCCGCATGCTGCCCTGCCTCGTCATCATGTACCTCCTCAACTTCCTGGACCGGAGCAACCTCGCGCAGGCGCGCCAGGGCACGCTGGAGAAGGACCTCGGCATGGGCGGGACCGACTTCAACCTGGCCACGTCCATCTTCTTCGTGGGCTATCTGCTGATGCAGCTGCCGTCGAACCTGCTCATCACGCGCGTCCGGCCGAGCCTGTACTTGAGCCTGGCGACGATGCTCTGGGGCACCGTCAGCACGTGCAACGCCGCCGCCAGGGACTTCCGCAGCCTCGTCGTCGTGCGCTTCTTCCTCGGCTTCGTCGAGGCGCCCTTCTTCCCCGGCGCCGTCTTCCTCATGAGCTCGTGGTACACCCGAGCTGAGATGACGCGGCGCATGGCCTGGTTCTACTCGGGCAATGCCCTAGCCAACATGTTTGGAGGGCTCCTCGGGGCAGCCATCCTCGGTGGGCTGGAGGGGGCGCACGGGATAGCGGGGTGGCGGTGGCTGTTTATCGTCGTGAGTTTTGGCCCGCATTCTATTGTTTTTGATCCGAAGAGGACTTCAACAGCAGCTGACAACAGGGATCGATCGGTTCGCCGTGGGAAAAATAGGAGGGTGTCATGACCATTGGCGTCGCCATCATCGTGGGGTTTATCCTTCCAGACTACCCTCACAACACAAAGTGGCTGACCGAGGAGGAGAAGTCGTTTGCGGCCTGGCGCCTGCTGGAGGATATCAACGAGGCTGACGACCAGCATGCCGGTTCTGTGTGGGCGGGATTGAAGCTGGCCGTCAAGGACTACCGGTTATACGTCTTTGTCCTGCTCCAGCACCTCAACCTCGTCGCCCTGACGTTCCAATACTTCTTCCCTAGCATCGTCGGCACGCTTGGTTACAGTCCAATCAATACTCTCTGGCTTACGGTGCCTGTCTGGGTAAGTGCCGGGTCCCTTGCCTTGGCGGCTAATTGAACGTTATTTGGGTCAGGCTAACAGAACTGTGCCGTTCAGTTCGCGGCATTCCTCGTGTCTATTCTTGTAACGTGGACATCAGCGAAAACACAGGATCGGTCTCTCCACATCATCAGCCTTATGGTGGTCGGCGCTGTGGGCAACGTAATCGCGGCGGCTACGACATCGCTGGGGGCTCGCTTCTTCGCCATGTTCCTCATGCCTATGAGCATCCTCTCATGTTGTAAGCTTGTGAAATCGACCGCCCGGTCCTGGAGGAAATGTTATACCGGGCAGGCGCTGACTCCCAAGGCAGACCAAATCGTTGTCTCATGGGTCGCCAATTCGTTCCCACGCCCGCTCGTCAAGCGGTCTGCCGTCATCGCCATCAGCAACATGATTGGAAACACTGCGTCCATCTACGGCTCATACATGTACCCGAGTTCGCACGCGCCGCGATACATCCCAGGAGGTGCCGCCAACACGGCGATTTGCCTGATAGTAGCGGGTCTGGCGTTGGCGCTGCGGTTCATCCACCAAAAGGAGAACAAGAAGCTCGAGGCGGCCGAGGCGGAGATTGGCAATGGAGAAGTGACTGGGGATGCCGACAGGAGAGCGGTTGGCTTCAGATACATTTACTAGGACAGAAGCCAGCAGGGTCAAGTGTGCTTTTGGATGTTCATATTTGATGCGAAGGGGGGTTTAGAGAAAAAGACGTCATAATTCCATGGCTAGGCAAAATCGAGCTCCAAATTTGAGAGTGGGGCAAACCTCCCCACCGCGATCCCATACATCGCTCATCCAGCCAATAAAAGCAGTGCAAAATTCATGGTGCAGGGTTTAGCTTGCGCCGCGGGGTTCCAGGCGACCCTTGCGAGCGCGAAGGAGAAAAAAAAAAAAAAAAACTTGGAGGGGCCACGACGCGCAAGGAAGAGTTACTACCAGCAAAACCAAATTTCAGGTTTGAACAGTCAAAATGACTTCAGCAGACCCTTCAAGTACGGTCAAGTCCCCGAAGGCAAAGCGCCCGCTCGGCGGTGAAGACGCCGCGGCCGGTGCCCTCAAGGGTGGGCGGCCGGCCGGGGGCTGGCGACGCCATGGATGTGGACGAGCAGCCAAGGCCGGACATGGGCGAGTTTGAGGACGAGTTTGAGGACGAATTCGAGAGCGAGGACGAGATTCTAGAGGCTGGAGTCGACGGGCGACCAGATGCGGAGCGCGAAGCCGAGGAGAAGAGCGCAATGGACGTCGATGGCGGCACCGGCCCAGGCACCTTCATCGTTGGACGCACTAAACTCGAGCCCGGCCAGATCCTCTCGCCAGATCCGACTACGTATGACATGCTACACAGCCTCACCACCCCCTGGCCTTGCCTATCATTCGATATCGTGCGCGACTCCCTGGGCGACAACCGCAAGGTCTACCCCGCCACCATGTATGCCGTCGCCGGCACCCAGGCCGAGAGCACGAGGACCAACGAGAACCAGATAATGGTGATGAAGTTCAGCGGCCTGAGCAAGATGGACAAGGGGGACGCAGGCGATTCAGACTCTGACGACGACGATGACGACGAGGACGCCGATCCCATTCTCGAGTCCAAGTCGATACCCCTGACCTCGACGACGAACCGCATCCGCGTCCATCAGTCACCCGCCTCAGAGGCGTCTCGGCCGCCAACGGCCCTGACAGCTACCATGACCGAATCGGCTAAGGTGTTCATCCACGACATCACTCCCCACCTCGCCTCATTTGACACCCCCGGCAGCGTCGTGACGACGCAGCAGAACAAGCCGCTCTCGACAATCCGGGCACATAAATCGGAGGGCTACGCGGTGGACTGGCAACCGAGCAACCTGCACCCCTTGGGCCGCCTCATGACGGGCGACAACGACGGCTTGATGTACATGACCACGAGGACAGACGGCGGCGGCTTCGTCACCGACACCAGGCCGTTCGCAGGCCACGCCGGCAGCGTCGAGGACATCCAGTGGAGCCCCTCTGAAGCTTCCGTCTTTGCGTCGGCGTCGAGCGACGGTACTGTCAGGGTCTGGGATATCCGCAGCAAGAGCCGGGCGGCGGCATTGTCGATCAAGATCAGCGAGACGGACGTCCGAGCAAGATTTGAACAATAATTTGCTTTGCGATCGTCGAAGTATTCAAAAAACTGCACACCACTATGAACTGTTTGATTTGACTGGGCGTCTGGGCCGTGTGGGATCTCCGACAGTGGAAGCCGGCGGCGGCGGGCGGCGGCGGCAAGGCGGCGGCGTCGACCTCGTCGACCCCAATTGCCAGCTTCTCGTACCACAAGGAGCAGATCACGAGCATCGAGTGGCACCCGACCGACGACAGCATCATGGCCGTGGCGGCGGGTGACAACACAGTCACGCTGTGGGACCTGGCGGTGGAGCTGGACGACGAGGAGAGCCGCGACACGGCGGGCGTGCAGGACGTGCCGCCGCAGCTGCTGTTTGTGCACTACCACGAGAATGCAAAGGAGCTGCACTGGCACCCGCAAATACCTGGAACACTTGTCGCGACAGGCAACGAGTTTAGCGTCTTCAAGACCATCAGTGTCTAGATTGAAGCCGTGGGGCTGTGTTGCGTTGGGTGACGGGAAAGTTCTTTCCTTGCCGCTCTTTATCATGTAAATCTCATGGAGGTGGATACAAAAGCCGAATTTTCTACATGCGGAGTTCTCTGGTTTTTTAGTGACACTGCCACTTCCGATCTTGTTTGACCTTAGTGCATCTGCCGACTTCTGCCTACGAGTAACCTACCATGTAGTCACACATACCAGGATACATCGGGAATTTTGGTGATCTCTCTACCACTTCCTTCCGTCTCCGTCTGGAGCTAGGTCAGTCAGTTCCGTTCAGGACAGGATCGGTTCTCCTTCACGCGTCCTTCGACTCCAACGGCCCACTCAAATCCAAAAACGGTTGCCAAACGTCACGGATAACTGCAGCGATGGCCTGGAAAACCTACATCCTCGTGGTATTCATGCGCTTCCTAATTCTCGCTCTTGGCCAGCTGGAAGAAGGCTTCGTCAGGGACTTTGTGGCTGGGTTTGCGCCGCAGCTGCCAGACAAAGATGGGCATTACCAGCAGTAGTAAGTGCAGGTATGCTCCCCATGTAAAGCCGCATCGTTCCTGTCTCGCTGACAACCCCCTCCCATCCAGCATCGCCTTCTCCGTCCGACGCACAAACGGCGGCGTCAACATGACGTGGCACGAATGCGTCTCCTCGACCGCGGCCGACGCGACCGACGGCGGCGGGACCTTGAAAACCGTCGACTACACCTCCTGTCTCCACACCGGCGACCCGTTCGGCCCTGTGATCCAGTTCTCTCTGGCGGACGCGGGTGAAGGCGCGTTCCAGCTGAGGCTGATTTGGGATCTGCCGGGCCCGAAGGGCGTCAAGTTTGGCAACTACATAATCCGCGCCAGCGACCTGAAGTGGATGCCGTATTGGGGGCACGACATCCAGATGTATGCCGGCGTCACCGAGTTTGGCTTTGTCGTCGACCAGTTTGGGCAGCCGGACCCGACGACTGGACTCTAGGCGGCGCTGCTGCGCTTGCGCGGGCCGTGGGAGAGAGAGAGAGAGTTGCGACCAGTCATTACCTGCTGAGATTTGATGGGTTTGGGACATCTAGAGCGTGCGGGAGAGTCGACGTCTGTGCTGTGCTGCAGCGTGTTTCTGGGCTCAACCTTTGTCTATATCATTCCTGCCTTCGTCACCGGGCAGTGAGACGACGGCACATTATTACAAGAGCAGGCGATTTCCCGCAGCAGAAAGCAACTTAACTAGGATGCAGGGTCGGAACGAGATTCTTTCGAGCGAGATCGAGCTAGTTTTTTTTTTTTTTTTTTTAAGGAGGAACATTGCCTTTGATGCCCGACCGCTTTCGTCCCAACTCACCTTGTGGGGAACACCTTGGTGCTAACCTGCTCAAAGGTGCTCTGCTAGGTACCATCCATGGTCCCAGATACCGGTCGCGGAGTGGACTATCCTGGCTCCAGACCGTCCGCCCGGTTACTACGGCCGAGCGAAGAAGCAGCTCATGCCCTGCACGAACGGTATTGATATGTAATCTGCTCATCTTGGTCGCAAAATGCAGCCATTCGATGACACTGGTGCTACTCGTATGAGTCATTATACTGCGTTGCTATTAGATTTCCCATGAGGGAAATCTGGCCGGGCTGCCCGCCGGGCCGCTCGTCGCGTCCTGATTCCGATGTGGTCCCATGATAGACTACCTAGATTGGCCACCTTTCTGTCGACTAGGTGTCCGACCCGAGACTCTAAAAAGAACCTTGGTGTGCTCCCTCGTCCGTGTTCTGAGGCCGCGAGAACACCACCCGTCCCTCGTTGCCTCCTAGCGATCTCGAACAGGTCAGAATCGAGTGGTCAACACCCACCGCCTCTCCTAGCCGACGCCTCAAGCTTAAGTGGAAGATATGGACGGAATGGATATGCCTGGCATGGCCACAATCGCGACCCCGACCGGCACGCAAACCGCCGCACCGACAATAGTCATACATAACGGCGACGGCGGCACGACCATGGGCATGTCGGCCATGTCCATGACCTTCTTCCACTCGGCCTCGACCCCGCTGTTCTGGGACTGGTGGAAGCCGAGCGGAGCCCAGCAGTACGCGGCGACCTGCGTTTTCCTCATCGTCCTCGCCGCCGTCACGCGCATCTTGTTCGCCGTCCGGCCCTTAATCCACGCCCGCTGCAGGGGGTCCTCGGGCACGCGCCATTACTGCCTCCCTCTCAACCAGGACAAGCAGACGATGACACACCACAACGCCACCACCGAGGAGCTGCTGCCGTCTGACGACAAGACTGGCGGCTTGAACGAAAAGGATCCCGAAACGGTCGCCCCGAAAGCAGCCACCGGAATCGCTTCGAGGTGGTGGAATAGTGCGACGGTAGGCGAGCGGCTGTTGAGGGCGTCTTGCGAGGCGGTGCTAGTTTGTCTGGGATACTTTCTGTACGTTTCGCACCAACGTCCCTCACAATTGTGGTTTTATTTTTTTATTTTTGTCACTCATTCATGCCGGACTCCTCCCATCCCAGATTTTTGACAGTCCACTGACACGAAAGAAACATCCTTTTCAGAATGCTGGCGGTGATGACAATGAACATAGGCTACTTCGTCTCAGTCCTGAGCGGTGTGTTTCTGGGCATGTTTCTGGCGGGCGGCTCGGCCGACGACAGCACAGCCGGGGAGAGATGGCATCAGTGCTGACCGCGTTCTGGGGTAGCCTTGGAGGAAAATGGGGGATGGGCTTTGCCACAAATCGTTGGTCATCGTATTCATATAGCAGCTCGAGACCCGTCTGGGCATGATGGTGACTTGACCCGGCCTCTACCGGTGCTGTATGCCAACTCAGCTTCTTGTACATATTTCTGGCTAGACTGAGCGGAGAGGCACTAGGTTGGCACTTTCCTGCTGGAAAACAGGGAGCGGTGGATCGTGTTACCTGAGTCGCAGCCACCTCTCGCCATATCCCAGTCACCGGGCGTCTGTGAGCAACCAAATTTACTACTAGGAGGACGCAACTAGGTTCTAGGCATTGTAAGCCGGCGGGAAGAGTTATCCTACGATGCGCATGTAGATCTAGTCCGCCAATCACGAGCGTGGGGGCCGCAAGAGATACGCCAAGGCTAGGGTCCTACAGTTTGTGAGGCTAGAAAAGTTGCTCATATCAGCTCGCTCCGTAGGGCGACAAGACGGGCCGATGCAGCCACACCGAGCCCTACTTAGTTTTTTTTTTTTTTTTTTGGAGGACGAGGCGAGAAAACACCATCGTGCTCAAACAACCTCACTTCTCTGTTGACACCTGACTGCCCAATAACAACAACACCAAAACACTCTTATAAAACCGGCACTCCTGATGGATCTATTCTCGATACTCACCTGCCGATGCTGACAGAAATACATCCTCAGATCCAGCATCCCAGTTTTTGCAAGGGCTGTGCCGGCGTGACGGTCCCTGCCCCGGCGCAGTGAAGCTCACACGCACCACGGCCCGGCTGTGGCTCTACGGCCCTCTGGCCGCGGCGCAGTATTACCTGATCGGCCTCGGCTACCTGCCGTATGATCCTCTCTGCGCCGAGTCGTGCCTCCGGTCCTTGATGTCCTACACTCTGAGCTGCACGCCCAGCATGGACATGGCCGGCGGCAGCGGCGGCGGCCACTCCATGTCCCATGACGCCGCCGGAATGCTTCGCCGCCGCCGGCCCGTTCCTCATCTCGGTGGCTTGGCGCTTGCACTCCAAGTGCGCCGCCGCGTCGGGCGTGCCGGCGTCTAAGCTGGAGTCGTTCTGGGAGCGTCGGACCGCGAGCTGAACGCCGCCTCCATTGTCAACACTGCGGTCTACCTGATGCAGTGGAACGTCCTGGGGTCTGTGGTCGACGAGTCCAAGACGGAGTCCAAGTATAGGTATGCGGCGCGGGCCCCTCTTGTAGCCCCGCAGCAGCACTGCCGGGCCATAACTCAATATGACCAGCTGCTAACGGGCTCATGTGATTATACAGTCTGGTCGTAATTCTCGCCGCCATCGCCACTCCGGTCCTGCTTACCTGCCTCGGTCACCTACCTTTCGGGGCAGCTGTGATGGACAAGGTCTGCACCCCACACCTCTCCCGTTGGCGAGCCTTTTTGGGAAGCTAACGGGCTGCTTTTATATCGCTCGCTAGGTCTGGCCATACGCCGTCTATCTCAGCATCATAGGCAAGCATTAGGCCCGGCCACTTTCGTACTACCCGGGTAACGCCCCGGCAGTCGGTCAGGGCCTATACTTGGCAGTCATGAATGTTGTTGTGTCGGCGGTCGACTGCTCGTCCCGTCAGTCAAATGTGTGGTTCGCGTCCTAGCGGCGAGAGGTAAACGCCTACATCCTCTACCGCACCGGGGCCTTTGCCTTCGTCTTGCTGTCGCCGCTGCTGCTCTTCTCTTCTCGGAACAACATATTGCTCTGGCTGACGGACTGGTCCCACTCCACCTCCATCTTGCTACACCGCTGGATCGGTCGTTTCTTCGTGCTTTATGCCGTTGTGCACTCCATATCGGCCTGGAGATCTACACACAATACGTCACCAGCTCGTGGTGGATTTGGGGCGCCGTGGTTACGGTGGCCACCGTCATCCTGACATTGGCGAGCGGCCTGTACGCGCGCACGCCGCAGGACGAGCTTTTCTTGATCTCCCACGTCGTGCTGGCCATGTTCGTCGTCGGCGCATGCTAGTACCACCTGTTTGGATGGTACGTCGAGTTGGGGTTCTTCCCTCCCTATACGTCGGGCTTCGAGATTTGGCTCTATCTTGCCACCGCGGTCTGGGCATTCGACCGCCTAATGCGCATCGGCCGCGTCCTGAAAAACGGTGCGCGCAGGGTCATTGTGACCGACCTCGGCGCCGGCTACGCGCGGGCCGATGTGCCGGGCGCGCACTGGGACCCAGTCCCGGGCGGGCACGTCTATGTCCATTTCCCAACCCCGACCGCATGCGGCCGTAGGAGAGCCACCCGTTGTCAGTCATGCCGAGTGCTACGCTGCCTCCGCCGGGGTCCCGGCCGCCCAGCCTGTCGGCGGTGAGGTCAAGTCGGTCGCGCTGGGTCGTGTCTCACGGAAGTGTCTCACGGCGTGAGGGCGGTAGTCACGGGGCAGTGGCGGGGCTCACGCTCTTCATAAAGAAAGGCGCCGGCATCACGAGGCACCTCGCGGCGCGGGACGGTCCTACTACTCCAACGGCCGCGTCTCAGACATCTTGCGATGCGACCGCGTCCTGCTCCTCGCGGGCGGCATCGGCATCACGGGCATGCTACCTTGGATGCACCAGCAACCCAGCGTCAAGCTCGTCTGGAGCGTGGCGGAGTCGGCGCGATGCCTGGTCGAGGCGGTGGACCTGGAAGCCGCGCCCGGGAACAATGCCAGGATGGTGTCCAGGTTCGACGTGCGCGAGCTGGTGGCGTGCGAGGCGGAGGCTGGCTGGGACAGATTCGGCGTCGCCGTTTCGTGGCCGGGGAGCGTTTGCGACGACGTCAGGGCCGCTGTGGCCGAGGCTGGGAGGAACGGGCGGACGGTATTTGCGCTCGAGGTTGATGCATATTCGTGGTGTGAATCAGTGAGGGTATGGGCACCGCTTTTATCTTCCCGTCAACCTGATGGAATGTGCGCCTCCGACGAGAGTGTTTTCGATTTGTCACGATGAAAGTTCATGACGCGTCTTTTGGGAGGTGAGTGAAGCTTTTTCTTTTCTTGCCATTTTGGGCGTGAAGCGCGATGTAAAGGGAATTACGGTAAGGAGAAAAACGGCTATGGATTTCGAGTTTCTCAAGAGATACGATAATACACTTTTTTCTACCACATAATATTACCGTAGCAGAAAATATGGTATCCTTTTCGTGCTGGCACGCACAACTGGCGAGATAAAAAAAAAAAAAGCAAAAACATACAACACCGAGGATTCCCTAGTGGTTACCCACCTGAGTACTAGTTCGGCCCTCACACGTTTTGGTTTGTGGAGGCTTTGGGAGCAAATGGGATCACAGGCGTCCAGAAACGGAGGTTTTCACCTTCAAAAACGGACGCCTCTGTTCCCCTTTGCTCCCAGCCAAGCGTTCCCCTACCGTTCCAACAGCCGTCTGCTGCGCCCCACCCTACACACCCATTTGTGTTTAACCCATATGCATCATCCTTGGATGAGACGAGAAATGTGCTCCTAGTGCTTCTGCTCCCCCAATAGCACGACCCAGATACGCCAAGGCAGGCTCTTTTCGCATCTGCATTCAATCGTGCGCATTCAGCCATTACGGCTGGGCTGCTGGGGGCGGCCGCGATTGGCCCTGGTGCGTGCGGAGAAACTGTGTATTTGAATACATGGCCTAAAAGGGCAAGGATCCACGGCACTAACAATTCTGATCCTTGTGACCTGTATTATACTTTCTCGGAAAACCAGCCTCACAGAAAGAGGATCGACCGCGAGCAGATATATCTAAGGTGGGCAAGGTGGGGTACGACTTTACGACGTTAAACACAACCACTAGCACACGATCAGCACTGGTCTCCACATACCGATATATAGCACTATCACCCCATCCTCCCCGCATTTCAGAATCTCCACCAGGGACCACCAGGCTCCAGCAAACCCCACAGCAACTCCCAAAACAACCACCAACATGCACATCACCGTCGCCCCCGCCTCCACCAAGGCCGGCCAGGCCACCATTGAGGCCCTCCTCGCCGACAGCGCCGGCCCGACCGTCACGGGCGTCTACCGCAACCTGTCCAGGGTGCCGGCGCAGTTCTCGTCGAACCCCAACTTCAAGGCCACGCAGGGCGACGTCCAGGACGGCGCGTCGCTGGACTTCTCGGGCGCCGACGCCGTCCTCGCCATCACGCCGCCGCAGTTCCACGAGAGCGACATCGTCGCCGACGCGCGCAAGATGTCCGAGAACGTGAAGGCCGCCGCGCAGAAGGCGGGCATCAAGCGCCTGGTGCTGCTGTCTAGCGTCGGGGCGGAGCTGGAGAAAGGCACTGTAAGTCGAATCCCTCTCGGCAGGGTCAGACAGGGACAGCCGGACGATGTTCTGTACACGCGCGCAGAGAAACTCTCGTGCTAACCAGGAGGCGCTCAGGGCGAGATCCTCACCAACCACACCGCCGAGCAGGTGTTCGAGGGCACGGCGCCTGAGGTTGTCTACGTGCGCTGCGCCTACTTCATGGAGAACTGGATGATGTCGCTCGAGACGGTCCGCCAGGAGCCGCCATTTTTCTACACTACCATCACGCCGCTGGACTTCAAGGTTCCCATGGTACGTAACCGCCCTCACCTTTTCCTCCACTTCTCCCCCAGACCTCGACCCTTCCAATCCAGACCGCAAGCCGACCC
This sequence comes from Magnaporthiopsis poae ATCC 64411, assembly GCA_000193285.1. NCBI lineage: Eukaryota > Fungi > Ascomycota > Sordariomycetes > Magnaporthales > Magnaporthaceae > Magnaporthiopsis > Magnaporthiopsis poae. The sequence continues at coordinate 5,235 of GL876987.1, read as the reverse complement.
CCCTCCCCAGGTCGCCGTCAAGGACATCGGCAGCACCCTCGCCGTGCAGCTGCTCGCCACCGGCTCGGCCCCGCCGGCTCACCCGCACGTGTTCGAGCTGTGGGGGCCCGAGG
>GL876986.1:79352-90442 GCA_000193285.1 Magnaporthiopsis poae ATCC 64411 | reverse complement strand
TGATCTCGATGGCGGACATGATGGAGATCTCGAGCTCCTCGTAGGTAGGGTTCTTTATGTGCTTGCCAACCCGGAGCAGGATCTCGAGGCGAATGCAGCTCAGGACGGTGAAACTGGTAGTTTTAAATGTTAGTCGCTGGCTGTGGCCTCCCTTCCTAGTCGCCGCCATATGGGGAGCAGGCATCATCCATCCAGCATCGGACTTACAGAGTGCCGACGGCAAACATGGCCGCGACGCCGACCTTCTTCTTCCAGTTCAGCTGCAGGTGCCTGAGCTGCCAGATGGGGACGGCCAGCATCCAGACGTCGAGGGTGATGCTGATGACGGCGTTGGCCACGGCAATATCGTTGATTTCCATGATGCACGTCCCGGTATGCTCACCGTCCCACTTGGTCCAGAACAGGCTGATGGGGGAGCACTGGATGGCGTCGAGGAGTATGAAGACGATGGTGACCACGACGTTGACGAATACCGTGCCCCATAGAATGCGCCTGACACCTTTGGCGGGGAAGATGCGCAGGTAGAAGAAGAGCAGCGACATCTTGAGCATGCCGACCTCCAGGAAGTATAGAATGGTCATGCCGAAGAAGTACTCGAGGACGATGTATATCTGCTCGGTCGGGAGGGCCCAGATGTCCTTGCCCAGGCCGTTGGGAATGGTGACGTTGAAGGTGATGGCGGCGCTCGGGATGGTGACGCAGGCCGTCAGGAAGATGAAGAGGTCGTCCATGCCGAGCTCGTGGGCGCCCAGGACGAAGTACTTGAAGCCGATGCGGCTCACCACCAGCGACCAGGCGACGAAGGCGAAAAAAATGGTGACAATGTATAGCCGCTTGGATTCGTCGCGGGGCGGCACGCCGCATTTAGCCTTGGAGAGGCCCTGGAAAAGGATGGACTCTTTGACGGTGCAGTTGGCGATCACGCACTTGCCCACCTCAAGCTGCAGCTCCTGGTTGGAGCAGGCGCACTTTGTCTGCTCGGAGGCGGGGGTGACGGAGCTGCAGTATGACTTGATGACTCCTATGGCTAGGCATTTTGCCTGGAAAAGCGGTGCGTGTCAGTTTGGACACGCCTGGTTGCTTGCGCGAGGTTCCAACTTACGGCACAAGGCGGAACTGTGGGTGCTGCGGGAGCGCTGGAGTTGGTTGTGGATGGCGTTCCTGCTGGCCCGGTGCCGGTGCTCTGGGCGAGGCCAAGCGGCACAAGGGCCAAGAGGACAAGCCTGAAGAAGCGCATGGTGGCGTGGCTGTGGATGGGGGACGAGGCACAGTCCTGAGATGAAAAGCAAAGTATCCAGGAGTTTGGGAGATGTCAGATGGAGGCGGTCGGCGGGGTGCATGAAGAATATTAATCCTTCTGCTCGGGGGCGGTCACGACGAGCGACGTGCTGGTACGGCCCCGGCGCGGCGCCCCTCTTAGTGTCTCTCCAGACCCTTCCTTGGGCGCAACCAAATGGCTGCGAGGTTGACCCTGCAGAAACGCACACGCCCAGCATGCAGCATATCGGCCAAAAGACGGGCGTGCGCTACTGGCGCGTTCCATAATCTCCACTTGCCACGCGACGGATAGCTGCTGTCCATGCGGAGAAGGCCAAAGTGTATCCAGCAAAGGTCCCAAAAGGCGGCGGCGAAAGGGGTGCGCGCGCAGGTGGTGGGTGAAAGAGGCTGACATCGCCTTGGCTCGAACCAAAGCTGCACGTCGCATCTTGTCACCCCTAGTCAGGTCAGGGGAGACCCACCCACTAACCTTTAGTATCCCAGAGGGGCGTGGGGAACGTTCCCTGTCCGGGTCAAAACAGGAACGCGCCCGGCTTCACCTACCCTGGGCAAGCGATTAACGTATTATCTCGGACGTCAAAGAAAGATGGTTTAACTGCTTTGGGAAAAGCGGAGGATCATGATTGGCAGAACGCTCGGACATCAGGGACATCAGCGGGGAGTGTGACTATTTCCGGGCTGCAATGCGTCTCCTAGAAGGGTTAGGCCAATCGCACCATAAATGCAAAGAAAATAAAAAAGAGACTAGCGTCATATGTTCTGGAACGCCACCCACCATCTCCTGGCTTCAAAAAAGGGCCCTATTAGCGACCGATGGCGATGGGCCAGAAAGTAGAGGCTTCGCCTTGCCCCAACATGAAGTCCGTCTAGCGCGCCAATGGCTTTCGTGTCTGCCCCTGGACGATAACTCTCGCCGTCGGGGACCTTACTTGTACACGCTGTTCTACGACTTTAACGGCAAAGGCGGCTGCGGCGGCTTGATGCCAGCGAGGGGCTGCCCTGTCGCAGTGGCGAGCAGTCGTGTCGGCAGAAAGTCGGAGGTGTGGGTGGACGTCGGCAAGCGGCAGCACACGAAACAAAAACGCAACATTGGCCGAAAGGGTCATCCCGGCCGATAATGAGATGTGAGGGCTGCAAAAGGAGGGGAAGACGTCACGACGTCGAGCAGGAGGTCGTGAGAAAGAAAATAGATTGAAACAAAAGACAACTCGATGCGGGCCGAGCAATCTTCGCCCGCCGCTGGCTCGGAACGCCTGACGATCGACAGCAGGATATAATAAAACCCGCTCATCTCGAAACGGAAAATTGCCAGAAAATCCATCCCACGCCAAACCGCCTAAGGGATCTGTCTCGGCGCCGCCGAAAGTCCAGTCCGTTTAACAGTTTTAATTTAACGCCACCTAAATCGTCGTTTGATTATTCTACAAGGCGTCAATCCGGCGCGACAAGCGCCTGGGAAACATGGAAAGCTGTGCTGGCGCGCGATTTTGCCGGCGTTAGTACCGGTCCGCAGCTATCCCAGCGCGATTTAAACAACGAAGTCCAAAGTCGGCAATAATCGCGATCCACAGGGGGTCTATGTTTATATCCCCGCGGTCGGACACGGTGGCTAGCCATCTCCACATGGCGTCGAACATCCATCGCCAAACCAATGCCGGCAAGCGAGGCGGCGAACCGCCTGTTCGCCAGCCCCAGGTCATCCAGCGTGACGGATCAGGTGCACGACTCGCGTCCTGGACCATTTTGCACCAGAAGAAAAGGGCGACCTTAGCAAAAGCGCTAGGTGTAGACTTGCCCAGCCCAGGACCCACACCGCCGCGGGTCTGGATCTCCACCGCCACAGCAACACCGGAGCGCCACCACATGTGGTCACAAAGGGGTCCGCGCGGAGGCAGCAAAATTCCCCGGTGATCTCTCATCTCAGATTCTAGGCGTCCATGCCGGGTTTCGGGCGTGCTCTGGGCTGGGGTCAATGGTCGCGACAAACACAATGAGAAAAGGGGCCAGGGACGCAAGCCAGCGAGCGGGATTGTCGTCTGCATCTTCTTCCATCTCGTCGTCCCTCGTCATACTCCTCGTTTCGTCTGTCGTCTCCGGCCGTCCGGTCTCGCCAGGCTTTACCTCCATATGCTCGTCTCGCACCAGACAAATCCCGCCTGCACTGCCGAACTCCAAAGGCTCGGCGCATCGTGAGCGGGGATCGTGAGATAGGGTGGAGGCAGGTTGCATCGATTAACCACATGAGGCTTGCTTGGCCGACATTACCACCAGGCCCTCTAGCCGGGGTCACGTCCCGTCCTCCGGTGCCCATATGCGGCTGGGCTGTCACCAAACCTCGTTGTTGGCACTTCTCTTCCTCCCTCACCAGCGTGCCATTTCGCCCGCCTCGGCACCCCTTTCCGGGCTCCCCCAGGCATCGCTGACGGGTCCATATCGGCGAACGAGGCTTGGTCTTGGTCTCGCCAGCCACTCCTTTTGTAACCGACCTGCGCGATATCGGCGCCGTTGCTACGCCACAAGATCCCCAACCCCCCTCGCAGCGTTCCACCATGAAGCCCTTAACTGTCTTTACCGCCCTCTCGGAGCTGCTTGGCACGGGTGCGTATGTACCGCGCTCGCCCGCCGGTAACTGTCGCTGCCTGCCCGGCGATTTGTGCTGGCCATCCGACTCCGCGTGGGCCCAGCTCAATGAGACGGTCGGTGGGCGGCTCATTGCCACCACCCCGATCGGCTCCGTGTGCCATGAGCCCAACTACGATGAGGCCAAGTGCTCCAACGTGCGCGCTAACTGGACGAGCCCAGAGCTGCAGTGAGTCTCCATGCATAATCCCTGTTTGGTCACTCCACCATTGGCAATGAATATGGCAGCAAGCTAGAGCGGACACATAATCAGGGAAATGGCAGGCCAGACTAACCCGTTAATGCTAGCATCGATACCACCTCCTCACCCATGGAGCCCTTCTTTGCCAATCAGAGCTGCGATCCCTTCACGGACAAGGAGCTGCCCTGCACCCTGGGCAACCTTGTCAGCTACTCCGTCAACGTCTCGACCGCCACCGACGTCCAGGCTGCGCTGAAGTTTGCCCAGCAGAGCAACATCCGGGTCACTATCCGCAACACGGGCCACGAGTAAGTCGCTTTTGTACTTGGCTTCCATGGAATCCTTTGCGTTTCAACGAACTCCCTTCGTCCGCACCCCACCCGCCAGTCCATCGCGCTGACTAGGTCTGTTCTACTCCAGCTTCCTGGGTCGCTCCACTGGCGCCGGCGCGCTATCCATATGGACCCACAACCTCCAGAGCATCGACTTCCTCGACTGGAATGACCCCGACACCTATGAAGGGCCGGCCGTCAAGGTCGCTGCCGGCGTGCAGGGTTGGCAGGTCACCGAGGCCGCTGACGCCAAGGGCCTCGTGGTCGTCGGCGGCGAGTGCCCCACCGTCGGTCTGGCTGGCGGTTACATCCAGGGCGGTGGCCACTCGGTCCTGAGCACCTCGTTTGGCCTTGCCGCCGACTCGGCCCTCGAGTTCGAGGTCGTCCTCGTCAACGGCCAGCTCGTCAAGGCCAACCGCAGCTCCAACCCTGACCTGTTCTGGGCCCTCCGCGGTGGTGGCGGAGGCACTTACGGTGTCGTCATGAGCGTCACCGTGGCCGCCTACCCCTACAAGACCGTCGGCGGCGCTTTCCTCTCGACCGCATCCAGCGTGACTACCCCCGAAAAGTGGACCCAGCTGATATCACGCTTCCACGGCCTCATCCCCAACATGACTGATGCTGGCGCCAGCATCGTCTACTATGCCAGCAGCCAGATATTTGCCCTTCGCCCCGTCACTGTGTACGACGCCAACAAGACCTACGTGCAGGACGTTGTCATGAAGCCCGTCACGGACCTCCTCGTCGAGCTGGGCATCCCTTACCAGGGCGGCTTCAGTGAGCTGAGCTATCGCGACCACTACGACAGGTACATGGGTCCCCTGCCCACCGGTTGGATCAAAATCGCCAGCTACAACTTTGGCGGCCGCCTGATCCCGCGCGACGTCCTCGCCGACTCGACTGAGCTGTCCACCTTCAACGCCGCCCTGGCCAAGCTCAGCGCCGGCGGCGTCCTCGCCGTCGGGATCGCCGCCGCCTACGGCGTGCGCAAGACCAACATCGGCGCGACCCCGGTCTGGCGCAAGACTGCCGTCCAGATGCAGCTGACGACCCCGTGGGCCAACACGGCCGACTGGACCGCCAACATCGCATGGCAGAACCGCATGACCAGCGAGTTCATGCCCACCATAGAGGCCGCCACCCCAGGCGGCGGCTCGTACCTCAACGAGGCCGACTTCAACCAGCCCAACTGGCAGAAGACCTTTTTCGGCGCCAACTACGCCCGTCTGTGCGACATCAAGCGCAAATACGACCCCGAAAACATCCTGTACATCCTCAAGGGTATCGGTAGCGACGGCTGGAAGGTTGCCGCTGACGGCCGCATGTGCCGTGCCTACGACTCCTGTACTATGTATTGATAATTGGAGCTGGCATGGTGCTTGTGTGTTCCCATAGATGGCGGAATATAGCGTTGGAGTTGGCTAAATTTGATGTCGTATAATTCCACGCAGACTCTGTTTCGGTTTGCAGGCTAGCCCTACGAGCACGAGCACGACTTCCCACCCCACTTTCTGGTTGCTCTCGAGTCAACAATGCCTCCTCGGAGATATTCCCCGCGCTCAATGGGCTAGAGAAGGAAGTAATCTGGATGAGGTTACGGCTAGGTAGGTGCCTGGTCAGGTACGTATCGAGGCTCCGTGACAAATTTCTGTCATCTAGTATCCAGACGAGGATCAAACCTCGGGACGATTCAGCGCATGGCCCCTGTCCTGGGCCCCGGACCTCGCGGACCCCGCTGCGGCCACACCCCGCACCACGGCCTTTCACGAACATGCGGGACGACGTTGCGGTGATGTTACCTTTTTCGGTAATGGAATAAGAAAACAAATAGAGTTTTTTCTGTGAAGTGGGCGAATATCCAGGGCAAAACGATCCAATGGCATCGGAGGGCCACGGCAACGGTCATGTGTACTGTACAGTCAGGGGTGCCCTCCGGCTGAATGCGAACCTCGCCCGCCCGCTGAAGCATCTATTCCGGATGGATGCCTCGGAGGCATGGGGGTGCCAAGCCTGAAACAAAAAGAAACAAACGTTTACCCCTGGGAGAACGAACTTGCGGAAGCCGCAACCGAGGACGGGAGCTCGGGGTGGTAGTGGGAGTCATCCGTTCCTCCTGACGGGGCGGCCTTACGAGGCGGGGAAAAAAAAGTTTTATTCCTTTATGCTTGCCTACCTAGTTTCATGGATGCTACTCTGGATCGATCACCTCGCGGAAGCACAGACCTGCCGGTAAAATAGAGGTAAAAATAAGAAGCGAACGGGTCGCGACGTTTGACGCCCTGTCTTGGTGGCACCAGCCCGTGCTGCTTGTGATACGCAGCAAACCTACTATCCGGTAGCAAGCCGGCAAGCGAGGCAAAAAAAAAAAAAAAAAAAAGGTCGTGTATGTAACCCCCCACACCGCACCCTCCAACGACGGGGACACCCCGGGGAAAAAGAAAGAAAAAACTCCCATATCTGAATCTCATCACATACACGAATGCAGAATTGCGGCACCGTCCCGGCCCCTAACACATGGGTGGTGGTTGCACCTGACACTATTGCTCTCGTACTACCTACCAAATACCTACCTAACCTAGCTGCCGACCTGTCCAGAATTCGGGTGCAGGCCCCGAAAGAGTCTAGACGGGAAGGATGAGGAGGGTTACACGGCATCAAAATCTGACACTGCATCTCTCGGGTCTTTGTGAGAGTCGGGTGTGAGTAGCATTTGCTGCTGACCCCTGTTTCGGATTAGTGGAGGCAAAAAAGGCTAAACGAGCAGCCTTACGTTATTCCCCTCGTCAAGAGGTTTTTAAGAAGAAAAGAAAAAAAAAAGAAGCTTGGCATTTATTCTCGTGTTGCGAACTGACAAATCTCCGGCCGAACTGTCCGGAACGGAGACACGGGGCAAGTCAGCGTGCCGATTAAAAAGGCCGCAGGACCTAGGGGAAAACTCGGGATGGAAACGGGGGGGGGGGGGGGGGGTTGGTGATCTGCAAGTGGTCTTGGGATGGAAAGCCCGCTAACGAACTGCCGTGCCTGGATGACATTTGCAGCCCATCCGCCACATCGCGTGCGTTAATCCCGATTTTTTTCCCACTAGTGGTGAACGAAGGCCCTCGTGATGGATCGACAACGAAAATCATTGTGCACGGACGCACAGACTATCAAATCCCGCACGCACGTCCACTGCCACACGTGCATGGAACTTTTGGAAGCCAAACATCAGTTCTGCCCGCCGTCTGCCAGGCCCCTCCGAATCTTTGCAGCCCATGGATCGTACTAAACCCAGCTCGATTCCAGGTGCATGAGCTGATGTGATTTGGGCTCCAGACGAGAACAGCCCGCCAGCCACCTCAATGCGAATGATGTATTCCCATATCTTCGGCAGTTGCATAGCGCAGTCTTGGCTGTCAATCCCCGCCCGACTCCGTCCATGCGGTGTGTCCATCAAGACTGGGGCACAGGTGTTGTTAGTTCCAGCAAGCGACGCGCGTGTCCAGGTTGGGTAGCCATGTGGCGCAGCTGGGGTCAAGTCACCGCCCCTGCGCGTTCTCCACGTTTGTGGTTGTTGGTCGTCCTTCCTGGTCTCGGCGCGGCTGTTGGCGACTTGCCATTGATCCTCGCGCGTGCTATCATTGGCCCCAGGCTGGCCCGGCGCTCCAAACAACATACGTGTTTGGGGGGCGGTGTTGGGGCGGTCTGAATCGATCCTGCGTGCAAAGGATTCATGCTTGCCAGGGTGACCGAATGACAAAAACGCAAATGTAGATGTAAATATCGCCCTCCGTCCGGCGTCGAGGATGGAGCGAGGAGTGAACTGCCGGACGGAGACGAACCTTCAAGAATCTCCCTCTCGCCCAGGCCGACCAAAAACCTCCACCATGAAGGCAACCCTTGCCGCCCTCCTGGCCGCAGCGGTCCAGCACTGCATCGCGGCGGACCAGACCAGCACCGGCCGGCTCTGGTTTCCGTCCACGCTGGGCAGCAACGATCTCGTCTACACATTCCGCCCCGCCTCCGTCGGCGTGATCAGCGGCAACCCGACGTCGACGCTTGTCCTCGACGTCAAAGACGAGCAGGGACCGCAATACACGGCGACCTACGTCAGCCGGACCGCCATGCGGCTGACCTACGACGCGGAAAACGACGGGATGCGAACGTAAGAGCTCTTTTTTTTTCCCGGGCGGTCTACAACGTCCTTTTCTCTGCCCTTGCTGATCAGACCAACAGCGTCATCTGGGCAGACTGCACGTCCCGCGACAGCTCGGCCTCGTGCGCCAGCACGCTCGTCAGGGCGCCGCCGAGCGCCGAGATCCGCACGAGCGACGGCGGTCTGCAGGTGATTGGCAACGGCGGCGGGTCCATGTCCAACAGCAGGGGTAACGGCGTGGTCCCCGTCGTGGACGCCATGGTCACCATCACCTCGGGGACGGTTCCTGCCAGGACGGCAAGCCCTGGTGGTGATGGTGGCGGCGGCGGCCAGAGCAGCAGCGCAAGCAGCGGTAGCGGCTCCGGCGTCCTGGGTGGCGGCACGGCTGTGCAGACTGGAGGAGCCAAGCCGAGTGGAGGGGCTCGGGTTCTGCAGGTGGGCGTGGTGCTCGTGGGTGCTGCCGTTCTAGCGGGGGCCTTAGCTTTGCTTTTATAGATGAAAATGATGGCACGGTAATCACGCTGCTTGTTTGGGTGATAGTGGCCAAGGGAAACTGCAACCATCACCAGATGACGCGGTTTCACGTTGGACGTAATAGACGAAGCTTGTTATTCGCGCGTCTTGGAAGCTATTGTGAGCTCGATTCTCCCACTAAAAGACATTAGCTTAGCTCTTTGCTTCCATCCTCCCTGATAGCATCTCTGTGTAAGCGTTGAGCCCGGTTTATGCTCCCAAATCTCTGCTAGTTGCCGGAATGGGGTTGGTTGACTATAAAGCTGGCAGGTCGAATATTTAATATACGCTACTGCCACGCCGTAGTAAGCCTTGGGGGTGATCATGTGAGATATGATCCTACTTTCTGTGTGATCGGAAGTGATTTCTGGAAGACACTCACTACAGAGAACAGACTGATCTGGAGAGCAATTTGCATACAGGGGTGGCCATATGTCCTTCTACGACGCATGATGCCTGCCCGTCTTCATAAAATAGTAATACAAAGATGCTTGCACAATTGTAAGAGTGTCTCCTTTTTAAAGGTCTACATGGAGAAATAAAGTAGGTGAGGCCGGCCATATTTCGAAGCATTTTTGGCTGTGTGCGATCAATTAATCCTGTAATCGTGAAATTCTGAGTGTGGTTTGATACCCGAACAGACGCTTGCTGTTAAGATTAGGTACGCGGACTGTGGGCAGAGGGGATACAATCATTTGGCTCTATTTACGTAGAGGCATTCGGGAAGTCACGGTGGTCACCCAATGGGGGATCACGTGAGAATACCACGTGATTGGAATTCTCTTTTGGCAGCATTACAACCCAAAAGATCTGGGGTGGCTTCTTTCCCGAAATGCACAGTTACGGGGATTGCTCGAGCCGTTGGGCGGCCTTGGGGGGGATCGTGCGTTGCTATAAAATAACGATGCTTGTCTTCATTACACCATTGATGTGACGCCATATAGTTTGCTCCGTGCGAACTCTTTTGCGAAGGAGTTGATTATGGATGGCACGTTTGACGAGAGACGCATGACAGTGAACAAACATGCTCTTTTCCTTTTTACGCATTGTTAAATGTGTTTTGCGGAAACGGTAACGCATTTCGTCGCTGATCACAGGAGCCCAGTCACGCAGTGTTGCTGATTGATCTATAAGAAACGCGCATCGTCTTGAACTACTTTCGCTGCCTGAGCGAGCACCTTCTCAGTCGAGCTGCGGGAGTTATCCATCCCTCGATGTCTGGTTGGCCAACACTGGTGGAGGTGGCTGGAGGCGCAGAGTTGCGCTTCCGATTTCTCCAGGGCGGCCGTTTAAGGACAACGGCAAACAAAGGCACGAGGAACCGAGGGTGGGCAATGTCAATGGTGGAAACGAGCCGAGCGTCAATAAAAACACCGAGCTGTTCTCCCTCGTCTCCTTTCTTCTGCATCGCCAACGCGCAATGCGAGACCAACAATGGATGTCGTTCTCGGACCTCTCGAGTCAGGCGCCTCGGCTCTGATGATCGTCGGCTATCGAATTGGGCGCGAGACGACGGGCTTCCCCTCAATCTGGTCGGTATTCCGGCAAAAAAACAAGGGAACGCGTAGACGAGCCCGGAAATTGGGCAAACAAATCATCCAGGAATGTAACCTGGCTTGGGCGCCGTTTTCCCGCCTCCGCCAAGGTCGTGTGGGGTGTGGCCCGTCCAGCAAAAGGGCGGCTCAGGCCGTTGAACCTTCCTCAACTGGAAACCCATTCAGCACGCCAGATCCACCAAACCCACCCTCCATCTCGTATTCCGACTCCGTTTCTTGCGAAAACACCACCTGCCGCGTCGGGAGCCAAGACAGACGATATGATCAACATCGACTTCAGGGCCGAGCGGCTAAAAGGGACCATGCGACTGAGTCCTATATCTGGGGGCGATCGACGCGGCGGCGAAAGATGATGTTGCTCACTCTCTCCAAGCAGCAGCTGAGAGACTGGCTCTCGCGATTCCCACCACGATGCAGCTCATCCAGTCCCTCCTCTTCGGGCTCTGCCTGGCCGG
>GL876986.1:40288-51822 GCA_000193285.1 Magnaporthiopsis poae ATCC 64411 | reverse complement strand
AATCCCCGAGCCCACGCACGCCGCCTGCAGCGCGGTCCCGTACTCTCCGCCCACTGCATTGATGTCGGCGCCGTGATCAAGCAGCGCGCGAACATTGTCGATTTCCTCGGCCGCGCAGGCTGCCTGTAGCGCATTCCCGCACTCCCCGCCCTGCTGGTTGGCGTCGGCGCCGCTGCGTATCAGCAACTCGATGATCCCATGGCCGTTCACGTGCATCACTGCAGCGGCGGATATTGCGCTTCCGTATAGGCCTCCGGGGGCCTTGACATCGGCGTCTCTTGCTAGCAGTAGCTTGATGGTATCCAACGAGGGTTGATGTAGGCATGCGGCTTGCAGGGCGTTACCATACATCCCACCCTGGATGTTCACGTCGGCGCCCCTTTCCAGCAAAAGCGGGACGATGTGTTTGCCATCCCTACCGTTTGCACAAGCTGCTTGCAGCGCGGTTTCGTACTTGCCGCCCCGTGCGTTGACGTGGGCGCCTCTGTCCAGAAGGAGCTGAACGACCGCCTTGCTCCCTCCCCTCACCGCATCTGGAAGGGCAACATCCAAGTTCTCGTGCGTCAAGCACTTGTTGTTGACGCCAGGGCCTCCACAGAGCAGCATCTCGGTGAGCTGGAGAAAGCCACGGCGCGCGGTGAAGCACTGCGGACTCTGCAGCATGGTGGAAACCTCCCGTAGGAGGATGAGCCGGTCAAAAGTTTCTCTGGTTCTGTGGATGGTCAAGCGTAGGCTATTACTATGGATTCCCAAGGCGCGCGCAGCGGCGTCGACGACCTCGGCTGGCCAAAGCGTACGCGGTACCATCTCAAGATGCAGTGCCCAGTTGGAGGATACGTAATGTCTCAAACAAAGACCCCGGGCTTCATCTTCGTTGGCGGCGCTGCGGTGGAGGTGATATGCGAGGCAAGAGCGTGCGATGTGCAGGTGGGCGTCGACTTCGTTGAACGAGTAGAACTGCTTGGCCGGGTCCTCGGCAACGCGGGCGGACGTCAGGTACTCTTTGACTGAAAAGTGAGATAGGCGGACCGAGGGCCCCCGCCATGTATCCTGGAGGACAACCAGGCTGGATACGTATTTCAGGATGGCTTCTGGTTTGACCAGCCGCTCGGCATCGTTTATAGGGACGGCACGATCGGGACGGAGGATGAAGATCTCCGCAAGTTCTTCAAGCCAGAGGGCTCTATTCGACGAGGCAAGCCACTTCAGTGCACTTGTGACTTGCGCCCGGAACCCTTGGTTTAAGCCTTGGAGAATCCGGTCATATGTCGCATCGAGCCCAGCAGGGAAGTTTTGGAGCGCCGCACGGATGGCCGAATCAGAGGCGAGATCCTTGAGGGCTTCGAGCTGCTGGGAGACGTACAGAAACCTAGGATGCATGTTAGGGACAAGAAAATGCTCAATCGTGTATCCGAGTCGACTCCACTACGTACATGCCGTCCGCTTTCTCGATCAGCAATGCCTTCGCGTCGGCCTTGAGCTTGTTGGGCCAGAGGCTGTAGTTGGTGGATGCGAGCATCGTATCGATGTAAAGACCAATGTCCTGATTGAGCCCCTCTCGGTCTGCCGTCAGGTCGACCGCAACTCTTCGTGGTGGGGATAAGATGGCATCCATCGCTGCCTTGATATCCGCCTCTGGCCGGCTTGTGCAGAGGATGTGAAGGTTGCCTGGCATAGCGGCAACGATACGACCGAGGCTACTCAGAAGCTTCGTCCGCTCCCTGGTCAGGATCGGGCATTCGTCTAGAGCGTCCACGACGATGAACACTGCTGAGAACCCGCATACAGTAGCCAGCAGTGCGGCCTCGAGGGTCCTTGTCTCTGGACGCCCGCCTTTGTCCTTGTATTCGCTCAGGCTTTTGACCCGCTCAGGTGTGTCCGGCCTGCTGGCGCAGAGCTGCTTAACAAGGGACGCCAGCATTCCCGCCACGCTCTGTTTCTTCGAGTCGCTGAAGCTGAAGAAGAAGTATGCCATGGCGGTTTCGGGGTCGGCTGCGCATTGGTCCTGCAGATGCCTGACGACTGAAGAGCTTAGGATCGACTTTCCAGAACCGGCTATTGATAAATATTGGTGGTTAGTGCAAGAAGTGCAACGAAACGCGGCAGCTGCCAACGTACGCTTTCCATGAAGCCACAGCAGAGACCCTGGATATTTCTTCCATGTCTTGAACGCCTGGCTGTCCCGCACCAGCCAGTCGCCAGTGCCACTCTCGTGCAAATCGCGCGCCGCGTTGTACATCTCGGAGTGGTCGCTCGTACATAGCCACCTAAGAAGCTCGCCGCGCTTCGTCTCTGCCTGGGCGTCCTCGATCGCCTTTCGAAGTCCTGAGACGTCTGCGCCGATGGCTTGCCAGTGTTGCGTAGTCTCCTGGTGCCGGCTGTCAAGCTTCTCGCACTCCTCGTCGTATTTCATGTCCCGCCAGATGTCGCGCAAGTCGGCAAACATGCGCTCTCGGTCTCGGATCTCGCCCATCATTGTGTCCCACTCGTTCCACTTGATCATGTCCAACCCCAAACGGAAGGCTGCGTGTCTGGAGTAGTAGCAGTAGCTCACGGTCTGAAACTTCAGAATTTGTCGATAGAGTTTCTCCAATGCGTCTCTGTATGCGGTATGAGACGGCAGGGACGGTTCGTGTTGAGGCATCTTCGACTCGTAGCGCCGAGCGTACAGGTCCTCCCACATGCGGCTCTGAGCTATGAGGGTCGAGATGTACTCTAGGCCTTCCGATAGGGAGGCGCCCTGGTCTGTAGGGTTCAGGAAGAGCTGGAGTTGTCAACCGATAGTTGCCCTTGAGCCGGAGTGGGCCGACGCCCCCCAAGACTTGACTCACCGGCAGCAAGAAACTGACACCGGCCCACGCCAGAGATGCACACGGGTTTGCGCTCGCGGCATTGGCGATGTACTCATTTGCAGAGTTGATGACGCCCAGGATGGGCTGCACCAGGTCTTTAACCTGGACCTCGGAGCTGCCAAACTTTAGCCTCCACGTATCTTTGTTGACCTCGTCCATCTTGTGCTGCAAGATCGTCGCCATCCGGTCTCTTATATCGAGTTTCGAGCTGATAGTCGAGGCGAGCCCGGCGGCTAGGCTCCCGCAGAGCTCGGCTTCGTAGTCCGCGATCAGGCCTTCGTCCTCTTCTCGCAGGTTCTCGTACGCCGTTTTCCAGAGCTGGCAGATCTGTGTGGCACTCGCTTTGGTAGGAACTGGCTGCGATGGTGGCGGCCCCTGAGGGCTTGTCGGGGGAGCATTTGAGCGATGCCTCTCTGGCAAGGACACCTGGCCGACGTGCGACCGTGACTGCTGGTTCGGATCAGCCGTGGAACTCGACATGTTGCCCTCGGAATCTGATGGATTGTTGACATCCCCAGAGGCCCACGGCCAGCCCGAGAGCTTCTGCTTGAACTTGTTTTTGAGCCTGGCACGACGCATGTTCTGAGCTGCCCGTCCAAACGTGTGTTCGGGAGGGAAGAGCCTTGAGAATTGCCACTGTCTGGCGAGAAGCTAAAGTTGAGGCACAGTGAATCGTTACCCAAGCGGCTCGCTGCAGGTGTGCCCGATGGATGAGAAAGGTCCATAGCTACACAAACTCTCCCTCCAGCTCGCGTGCGCAGGCAGGAGCAGCCAAGCCAAGTGCTTCGGGGTATCGAGCGACTGTGTGACCTGGGGAAGCAACGCGCATAACCCTCCAATCATAACACCGCATCCTATCCCTACCTAAAGTAGACATGCACGACCCAACCTCAAATCCTCCCGTACTCCATGTCGGCAACCGCCCGCCGTCGTCAACATCGCGGCCGCGGCAGAGCGTGAAGAGACGCCTGCTTCGCCAGCACCGTCCTCGAACAAGTGGCGTTGATACAGCCCCCTGGCCAAGTTCTGGGGATCTTTCGAATGATTTTCACAAAGGCCAGGGAGCCTGTCCCCCGTGTCTATAAACAAAAAACAAGTAAAATTATTGTGGAAAAAACAAAAAACAGCGTTCACTGTCAGCCTTGCCCTAATCCTCCGGGTTGGTAGCGCTGCGAAGCCCTAGCATATCTCCTCCATGTGGTCCAAAAAAAGCTTTCCCGAAAAGCTTGCCGCCCTTTACATTTCGGCAACAATGCTGGCGATCACCTCGCTGCCCTGTTCGGTGTAGACGGATAGGACGTCCCGGGCAAGGTCTTGTCTCAACCCGGCTGACCTGAGGTTGCTCTTAATCAACCTCCTCACTTGGTCGATGATACGGGCGAGGTCGTTGCCAAGTTCGGCGATACCCGCCTGGATGACCGAAGGAAGCTCGGCGATCAGTGGGGAGGAGAGAGCCGCAAAAATCTGTCTCTTTGTCTCGTCGGAGCCGGTCAGGAAGTCCAGCATCGCGACCACCGCCACAGAAGATGTAGCCTGGGCGATGGCCTGGTGGATTTCCTGAACCTTCTGAGCGGGCGCCTAGAGGGCAATCGTCATGTGAGTAGGTAGGCAGGCAGTTTTAAGAGAAAACCCCCCGACGTACGGCCATATTTTATGGTGGTTCTGTGGGTGAAAGCAGCTGGCGAATCGTACGGTGTTAGGGAGGTCGCTTGATGAGGGATAGGAACGGAGGTGGAGGAGAAGGCAGGGGGCTAGCGAAGCGGGCAAATAAATAGGCAAGTTTGGAACGCATTGCTTTTGAGTGACTCAGCGCGGCATATTGACAATTCGAAAAAAAGTGAATAGGCCGTGAGAATTTAAGACGCGATTGTGATTAATGAATTTTCAGATTCCGACCCGCCAGGGGTGGGAATTATCGGATTCATCAATATTCGGATCTCCAAGGAGCAAGCAGCATCACAGGCTCCGGAAGACCTCGCCAAAGATCTCCCTGCTTTTGAGCAGGTTCAGCACCCGCAGCCGCTCGTTGAACAGGTGGGCGCCGTCACTGGCCTGGCCGCACGGGAGGTGGGCGGCGGGGGCGCCGAACTCCTTCTCTAGAAACCTGATGGCCGGGATGGACCCTCCCTCCCGGATGTAGAGAGGCTTCTTGGTCTTGGGTGCTTGTGGTTGCTCGGCCGCCTTGGGAGGAAGGGACTCCTGGCTCTCGTCCGCCTGCTCCTGCTGCTCCTTGCTGCCCGTCTCGACGGCGCCATTCTCCTCCTCCTTCTCCCTGCTCTCGTCGTCCCCCTCCTCGCTAGACGACGCATCCAGCCCCCAGGCCCGGACGACGGCGCGCTCCAGCGTGCGGAAGATTTCGTTGGCAGGGTCGCCCAGCCACGGCTCGGCCTTGTTGTCGATGCGGATGCTGAGCGTGTTGTCGCTCTCGCTGGCCTTGAACTCGTCCTCGAGGAACTGGGTGAGCGCGGCCGTGACGGCGTCGACCTCCTGGCCGGGCACGAGCCTGAGCGAGATGTTGGCGCTCGCGTGGCTGCTGACCAGGCTGCCGTCCGGCCCCGACACCTTGTAGCGGTGGATGGTGAGGTTGGGTTCGCGCCAGCGCGCCATCAGGCTGCGCTTGAGCTGCTCGGGCGGGCCGTTCTCGGGGCTGCGTCGCATCAGGATCGCCGTGATGGCGTCGTAGCGCCTCTCCTCGTCGGCGGAGAGCGGCAGGATGCCTTCGTAGAAGCCCGGGATGGCCACGCGGTTGCCGGGTCCCTTGAGCTTGCCGAGAAGCAGGGTGAGGTCCGAGAGCGGCTCCGCCATCATGTAGGAGCCGTCCACGCCTGAGTGCAGATCCGGATGTGGCGAGTCCACACAGACGGTGGCGTGGAGCACGCCGCGCAGGCCGTACGTCAGGCAGGGGGTCTCGTCGTCGAGCCAGTAGCTGTTGGCCAGGAGGATGTAGTCTACGTTGCCGATCAGGTCCTTGTGTCTCCTGACAGTCTCCCTGAAGCTTCGCGACCCAGACTCCTCCTCGCCTTCGATGAGAAAGATCACGTCCGACTGCAGCTGCTTCGCCTGCATGAGGTCTGTTATGGCGTACAGCGCGGCAATGATGGGGCCTTTGTTGTCCGACACGCCGCGCCCGTACAGGTAGCCGTTGGTGCCGGTCAGGGTGAAAGGGTCGCTAGTCCACTTCCCCTCGTTGGCGTCGGCCGGGACCACGTCGTAATGGCCGTAGAAGAGGATCCGCTTGCGCTTGTCGGCCGGCTCGAGGTGGCCGGAAAACTTGGCGTACACAACAGGGTTGTGCAGCTTGTCGTTGCTAGAGAGCATCTCGACCTCGGCTCCCAGCCGCTTGAACAGGGAGCAGAGGAAGGTGGCGCCTCTGCGGCAGTCCTCGGCGTACTCTGGCCTGGAAGAGATAGTCTTGAATGAGACGAACTGCTGAAGCGACTTGAACATTACGTCCTTTGTCTCGGGGGTAGCATCGTCTGCGTCACTTGCCGCGTCGTCGTTCACACGCCATACGCAAACAGTATCGTCGTTGGCACCTGTTATGAAAAAACGCTCGCCATTGTGCGAAGTCACGGCGGACGCTAAGATTTTGCCGTTGTGGGCAGGCCAGCGGCTGAGACACTGGTACTTCTGGCTGATCGTATCTGGGCCAGATGGGCTGTCATGAACAGTGGTGTGTTTCTGGGTATCACGAGTGTCAGCTAGGCTAACCAGATAAGCGGTGACGCCTGCCGTACGAAAGCCGAGGAACTCACTGTTGCCGAGCCGTTAGCTGCGGCGCTCCATAAGAACCCCCATTGCAGCTGCAATGTCATGACATCTGCCCGGTGCGCCTTGATGACGCGCAGCTTCTGTTTCGTGTCCAGGTCCCAGAGCTCGATGACGCCATTAATCCTCCCGCTGTAGAGGAAGGACCCGTCCACGGCTAGGGACAGAACCGAGTCGCCCTCGTCGATGCCCAACACCATGATCTCTTTGATTCCTGACGGCGCGCGTTCCTCGGACCCGTCGACTGCCGCCTCCCGGCGCGGAAGACGCCAAAGCTTGATTGTGCCGTCGCCGCCTCCGGAGATCAGCACGTCCTCGTCGGGCTCCACGCGGACGGTGGGCGCCCGCGCCATCAGCATGCAGTAGACGTAGCCATAGTGTGCAAACTCGTGCATCGACTCGTCGTCGATCTCGAGCACGGTCTGGGCGCGGGGGATCTGGCCCCACCGCTGGTCGCTGCGTCGAGGTGTGCTAGAGCCGCCGACGGCCTTGGAGTCGAAAAAGCGGTGGTAACGGCGGTCGGGGTGTTTGGAGGATTCATGCAGCGCGCGCGCGGCCGGGTCGTTCAGGCTGACCCACTGGATGGTGGTGTTCTGGGCGCCCGTGTAGACGGTGTCGTTCTGCGGAGAGTAGGCAACGCTGAAGACATCGCCGACGTCGTGGGGGCTGTATATCTCGTACAGGCGCTTGAGGGTGCTGGAGCACCAGACGCTGATGATGGCATCGCCGGCGGAGGAGAAGAGCAGGGTTTTGGGTTTTTCCGGAGCAGCGGCTTCTGCTGTCGGCGAGGACGGAGGCGAGGGCTCGGCGCAAGCGGCGGCGGCGGACGCGTTGGAGGTTGTCGAGAGAGTCAGGCAGAGCACGCTGCGCTTGTGGGCCTGTATCCTATGCACCAGCTGGAAGGTGTCGAGCGACCAGGCCAGGATCTCGCCGTCGTGGGTTCCGGCAAAGATGAAGTCGTCGTCAACCGCAATGGCGAGGACGGAGCTGTCGTGCTTCAGCCGATGAATGCGCTCGGGAGCCGGGGGGTGGTCTTTGGCGTCGCGTGCTGCCGCATGGCTCGTCGTCGGTGGCATCGTGGCTTCGCCTGGGAGAGGATGGCGCAACAATTAGCAATTCTGGTTGGGCTATAATGAACATGAATCCATGTGGGTTTAGTCCCAAAAGAAGCGGCTGTTATGGAGTTGCTTGTCGAGGCGTGAAGGATTCATGACGACCGGCATTGCCTGCAAGGACCACCTAGTCGTGGAGTTCAGCTTCCGCTAGAACGGGTAGCTCCATCGCAACAGGGGAGGGAGCACGCCTTTGGCTGGAGGAGGGGCGCTCAATTGCCACGTGCGTCAGGGGCCATTTCAGGGACCTCCCCACTTGCACTGGCGGGCTCAAACGTTTATCTTCCAAGCCTATCCCCAACTCGAGCCTCTGGCAGAGTCATGGCCTGCATCTTGGACAGACGCTGTGCGGAGCTCAGTGATGCGTACCTGAACCGGCGTCCTGACTGACCACGCCATTGGTAGAGCCATCGCTAGTCGCCTGGAGCTTGGTGTGTTTGTAGACTTCGTCGTCTCGAATCTTGCGACAGCCGCGGCAGCCCGAATCGCTCTCCTGCTCGCGATTGCGGTTGACAACGGCGGCGGGGCCGTGCTGTGCTGTGGCCACAGCCATTTGGCTGTCCGTATCGGTTGTGAGCGAGCTTCGGCGGCCTCCTTCAAGCCTCCAGACGAAGTCCTTGGGACACCGCTGTGGACGGACCGCGACCGGCTTTTGTAGCGGACCCGCTGGTGCGTTTATCAGAGCTGTCATCTTGGTGGCGGCGGTAGTGGTCGAAACAGCAATGTCCCCTGCCACTGGCGGATGACGCGAGAGCAGGGAGTGTGGCATCATAGGCAGCACCACGGCCTCAGCTCCTCCGAGGCGGATAGCGCGAATGCTTATCGAATGACTGGCTGATTGTCGCGGTACTGCTGGTACCGAGCCAACTAAGGAGATTGGTGATGCTCACCGCCAGACAGAGGAGCGAAGTCGGCCAGATTAACACGTAGGCGCGGGAGGCTGCGGGTGTATAAATCCGTATTCACACGAAGTCGGAAGGCAGGTGCAACGGCTCTCCTTCCCGGATGGAGCTAGGTGTGGCAAAGAACAGAGCCAGCCGTCTGCGTTTCGCAAATTTCGATCTATCGATCCCTCCACGTTTCTCCTAGGTCGGGGCAGTAGCACGCTCGCTCGCTTTTGCATCTCTCCTGGGAGCCCAAGAGCTGTGGGCAGCCGTGGCCCAACAAACAAACCAAGTCTACGGGCGCGATGTGCCAGTCCCAACCCACCAAACGCCAAGACATGATATGCAGCGCCAAAATTGCTGTTCGCATCCCCTGGTCATTCCTCCCGCGACTAGAGCAAAGCTGCTCGCCAGTAGCATTGAGGAGCGGGCGCATCCCGGGGACTGGCGTCCGGCATCTTGATACGCGGGCATGGTCAGCTGTTCCTATTCCACGGCACTAAGTGACACCGGGCGCCTCCGTCTGCGGCTTCCCCAAATCAGAGCTGCTGCCCTGGGATAGTGCAACACTGCGCCGTGGGAAATCTGGGCGGTGGCGGCTTTGCGTGGCCGTCGATCTCTTGGTTGTTCCACTCCGGTTCAGGGGCGCGTCGGGTAGAACGCCGACAGCCGCGCTTTGCTAGGCGGATTCGGTCAAGCCTCAGATCCAGGCAAAGCGGCAGCTCCTTCAATCGACGGTTACAGATGTTTTGTGGCGATATCTACCTAGTATTCATGCCCAGGACAGGAGAGCTCCTCTATTTTTAAAGCGCAAAAGGCTGGATCCAACGAGTAGAGGGAGGGCGGAGTGGAGGATGCTCAAGTGACGCTCGAGCCACCTATGACGCCGATCACCCACGTCCTATTTGCGGAGTCTCCCGAAAAGTCCCCACATCCCTGCCGCCAAAGCTGCATTTTTTTTTCCTCCGCCAGAGCCAACCAACCGACTACCGCAGCACTCAACCGCCCGCGGCGTCCTGCACCCGAGGCACGCTCCGCCGACGACACGACACGACGATAGCAATTCGCGGGTTACCTCTCCGAGCAGACGGCAGGACAGTTGAGATTTGTCTCTATTGAAGCTCTGTCCCGCGCCCGATCGCCACCCCTCACCAGACGAACCGCATAATCCTCGCTCTCCCCCTCGATTTATAGTACGATGGATCACACACGCGACCCTTGCCCATGGGTCATTCTCAATGACTTCGGCGGCGCTTTCTGCATGGGCGTAAGCACCTCGAGCTCCCGGCGCGCCGTTTCCGTTCCTTCGGGGACTTCCCGAGCACATCCTGTAGCATGCGCTGAACTGTGTCTATTTTCACCCCGAACAGGCTATCGGCGGCACCATATGGCACGGCGTCAAGGGTTTTAGGAACTCCCCTTTCGGCGAGCGCCGCATCGGTGCACTAACGGCGATTAAGATGCGCGCGCCAGTCCTTGGCGGCAACTTCGGCGTCTGGGGCGGTCTCTTCAGCACATTCGACTGCGCCGTCAAGGGCATCAGGAAAAAGGAGGATCCCTACAACGCAATCATCGCCGGCTTCTTCACCGGCGGCGCTCTTGCCATCCGCGGCGGCTACAAGCCTGCGAGGAACAACGCCATCGGCTGCGCCGTTTTACTTGCCGTCATAGAGGGCGTTGGTATCGGTTTCCAGAAGATGATGGCGGGCAGCACAAAGCTTGAGGTTGGTCGAGGTCCCCCCGGCGGCCGTCGAGATGGTTTACTCCTTTGTCGGCTGGGTTTTAGAGCGTCCGACCCAGCGCACAAACTAACATTCTGCAGAACCCCCTACCGCCTCCAGAGGGTCAAGGAGCGCTGGCTTAAGTCACGACGATCGCATATACCAAACCAAAATTCACCACTCTACTCTTTCTTTTACGTACCACCGTCGAATGCCCCCGGGCGGTGGTCGTTTGTAAATCTTGCGGGTTCGGCACGGTCTTTGCATCTCGAAATGGGGCGATGGGCGGGCGTTATTGAAAACTGTATACTAGACGGGGAAGAGGCTTACCCGGAAGTCTGGAAAGAGTCACGACCGACTCGACCACATGATCTGCACTGGAACATGGTCTACCAAAGTAATTCGCTCGATTGACCAGCCGCTTTCTATCTTGTATTGAATCCGATGCTACGAGATGCGAGATCGATCAAGATATCGTCAAGACTATTCACCCGACCCCCTAACTCAGAGTATTGTCTTCTCCCAGGACCAGCGTCGAACGTCCTCAGCAGCGCCCTCGGCCTCGTACCCACCAACGCCGGGGACGTCTTTGAAAACTTGGTAGCGAGCCTTTCCCTGGTCGTCAATCCAGGCACGATACATGCCGCCGCAGTTGTGGTCATGCGCAATCTCAGACCGCACCTCGAGCGTGCGGCCCTCCGCGTCCCTGACGAGCGCCACCTCGATGCCGATGATTCCGCCCTCCCCTTCGCCCCTGACGCCCCACCGCTCCCCCGCGCTCCGCTGCAGCTCTCCGCCGGGACCCGCCACCGCTGTCAACGCGGCCGCCGACGGCTTAGCGCCGAACCTCGCCAGCGCAGCGACTGTGCGCAGCGCCGCCGTTCGCATGAAGCTGTCGCCGTTGCCGGTGCCGGACCCCGCAAACGCGCGCACCGTCGTGGTGGCCGTGGCGGTGGCCGCGCTCGCTGCCGCCGCCGCCGCCGCCGCCGCGACCACGGGCGGCGCGTACAGGAACGGTGTCGGCAGGCAGTCCGCCACCAGCACCCTGAGCGCCGAGCCGAGCTGGACGACGGGCGCGTCGGGTCTCATCAGGGCGCGCCGCCAGTAGCGGCACTCCTCCTCCTCCCTGACGGGTGGTGACGACAACGGGTCGCAGCCGCGCCGCTCCTCCCACTTCTTCGGCCCAAAAGCCGGCGC
>GL876986.1:0-13072 GCA_000193285.1 Magnaporthiopsis poae ATCC 64411 | reverse complement strand
CGAGGAAACCGAGGGGTCTCGGGCGAGTCGAGCTCAGAACTGATGTCCCGCTCCATGTTGACTTGAAGGAGGGAGAAGATGGCTCGCGAAAGCGGGACAGCGGGAATTAAGCCCGGGGGCGGCGTGAAGGCCGCGACGGCGGCGGCGGGGCTTGGAGACGGTCAGCACCGCCACGGGAAAAAGGCAGCGCCGCGAGGAGAGACTGGGCGAGCCCGCTCGGTCCCCTGAAGACCATGTCGAGATCCCGCGAGCGCGGCCCGGGGGCCGCAGTCCCGGACATCTGCACCGAGCCTCTGATGTCGAAATTGCCAGAATTGGTGTCCAGCGACTGCTCCACCGTGACCGATCTAGTCTCGAGGAAGCCCCGCTGCTGCGCGGGACGTCGGGTCACAGTGGTGGTTTCGGACGTTGAGCGAGTGCCGGCGCCGCGATCAGATCTCGTGGATGCTGCCGGGCTGCCGGCGGGGGGAGTGGACGGCTTGTTGTCGGGGCCGTCACTCTGACTCCCGTCCTCCCACCAGTTCGACTCGTGGAAGTGGAGGGATCGGCGAAGGATGCCGTGGCGGGGGAATCGACCGCGTCCGTACGCCACGGGGAAGTCGTCGAAGCTGTCGATCGAAGATCTCCGGCGCAGTTGTCGGTCCCAGCCGCGGGACGTGCGGGTCAAGGCCTCTGCGTCCGCATTAGGGCCGTCGTCGTCGGACATCCACCGGTCGTACCAAGCCTGAGGGGATCGGTCTCGCTGCTGACGCCGGGAGCTCTCGCGGCCGTCCCCGTGTCCAGAGTACCGAGGCAGCATTGTGGTTGGTCCCATCGGCGGCTCGGGTTGGCGGGTTGTGATTGCTGAAGCCCCGCGACAGACGGCCCCTGGATGGGTGGCTGACTTCTTGGTTGTTGTTGTTTCCCGGCGCGAAGAGGTAGAGCTGTGAACTGAGAGATTTACTGGTGAGTGCTAGGCTGTGGATTTTGGGAGGATGAAAGAAGCTGGCTGATGCTGAGGGACTGGCTATCTTTATACTCCCTCGTCTCCCCATTTCCGTTGTCCACCTGGCCTCACATGTCATGACTCCTTCACCGAGGTCCCGACATCCAAGCGACATTTGGATGTTGGCCCAGAGTCAGCCCAAGGCGGCCGCCTCTTGTTGTTGTCGTCGTTGCCGCCCTGTAGCGAGCTTGGAGACCTACCGGAGCCCTATGAAGTGCCCGTTATCTCCAAGGGGCAGAAGATATCTTGGGGTTCGGTACCATAAGCTTTGCGCGCAGTCTCCATCCCCTACAGCCGCTGTACTTACGAGCGGCTGCTCCTCAACGGGATCGTGCGAAAGTCCGGTTACGTTTCAGTCCTGGTTTCTCTGATGGCCAACGATGCTGCTTACCGAGGCTATTGGTACTACTGGCTAGTTACCTAGATATTGTCCTAGAAATCCGGAAAGGCCAAGGGATTTGTATAAAGCGTCAACATGCGCATGTGGGTGGTCTACATACCCTCAAGTGTGTGAGAATCTTGGGCCTCACGGCCAACAGGTGGCAATAAAACGAAACAAGGCCTGGGCCATAACCGGTGGCCAAACCGGCGCAAAGGTGTGGCGGTTAGAGCTTCGCTAAGGGACGTTGTGGCGCATGCAACGTCATGGGCCAACATGAATGCCAATCCATAGCCGCCATCCACATGTGTCACTCGTGTTTCGCTAGGAAGCCGTGGCCGGCCATATGCCTGTAGCTCTCTAGTGGGTCGGCATGGACTCTGGCTCGAGCCCACGGCCTCGCCGCGGAGACTGCTGGGACTGAGGGAGGGAACGTTGAGCCTGTCAGCTGATAGCCAATCACATTATGCATGCCTCTTCCTCCGTTTCATCACAACGCCTTGTGGGTCCTTCAGCCAATGAGTTGCTGCACTGGACTCTTTTGTGGGTTTGGTTGAAAATTTTCTCTTCTGCCGACTTGTCCCTGTGTTATGTTGCCCATATTTTCCTCCACCTCTTCTCCCAACTCTTCCTCCCAGGTCAACTGCGATCGACAGCAGTAAGCCAACCACCAAGCTACAAGCGCGGCCTGCCTTCGCCAAATACTGTAAGTTCTTTATGGCTTTCTTTCTTGCTGTCCCTTTTTCTTGTGACCCATCACTCCCTTGGCAATGGCATCTGCTCGCAAGAATTTGGAATACTGACCAAGGTTGACCCAAAGCAAAGACACCCACACTCCACAAGGAGTATTCCCACACGGCCGAAGACAGGATGTTCGAGCCCCGAGACAAGGAGGGTATCGAAGTCGATCAGCCGACTCCGAGCTCAGGTCGGCGCGGAGTTGAGAGGTGAGGCGACTTCCTTCATTGCACACTGATTTCTATTGCGATTGGGCCAAAAGCTGACGTGCCGTGCCGACGCAGCTGCACCCTTTCTACCAACAAGAAGCCACGTCCTATCCCGGTCCGGCTCGGTATCCACGACGGAGTCCGGGACACCGCTCATCGGCCTCGCCGACAACTCCCAAGTGGGCGCCTGCGACACGTTCGAAATAAGCCACACGCTCTATCGGCCTCTATCCGGCGAGGACTGCAGCGGGGATGGACGACGGGGACAAGTCCGAGGCCGCCGGGGTTGAAGACCCAGACGGCCTGGGCGGCCCGCCACAGCCACAGCCAGGGCCCGGTCCCTCATCGCCGGAGCACCCGAGGTATGGGATATCCTTTTATTGTAAACCCAGGGCACATGTCGCTAACTGCCAAGCCAATTAGGTCTACATCTCCCAGGGAATGCAGCAAAATGCTAATGAGAGTCGGGTCTATTCCTGAAGGGAAGCACATGATCCGCATCACTAAAGGGTTAAAGATTCACTTTGCGTATAATTGTAGCCCTGGCTTTGGGTTAGGACCGCGCTTTGGGTGTAGTTGTAGCCTTGGCCTTGGACGGTTTGTAACCCTGGGCTTGGGTTCAGGGTACACTCTGCATATGGTTTTTTAATCCTGGGGTTAACTGGGTGGTTAATCCTGGGGTCATAACTATAAGTAGAGTGCACCCTTAACCCAAGCTCAGGGTTACGAACCGTCCAAGGCCGGGGGTACAACTACGCCCGAAGAGGGGCTCTAACCAAGGATCAGAGTTGCAATTGTACACAAAGTGTATCTTGAATCCAGAGTGCGGCTTTTTACAAAATCTGGAATTGGGTGACCGACGAGGTTGGGAAAGGAGGAACACTGCTGTGGTCATCCGGATAATACATCTAGCTTTCATGTCCTGCCCTCTCTCCGGCAGACGGACTTTTCTTCATTCAATTAATAATGCAGAGGACTCTTCTCAATTTATACGATCGCACTCCATCTTGTGTGGAGATCTCTATACCCACACGTACGGATATATTGGCTGACAGCCACAGGCCTGGAATCCTCTCTCTCTTCAACCTTGGCGTTGAAGTCACGATTTCCCCAGGCATCGTTTGGAACTGCCCGCCCTCGCTCCAGACGCGGATATCCGAACGTCGCCACCAGCGTCGGTGGGACCACTGGGCCGGCCGAGGGCCACATGGATCCGGTACTTGGTCTCACCCTGGTTGGGCTGTTCGCGTATGTTCGACTGGATAGACCCGATGATGCCGATGATGCCCGTGAATATGCCGAACATGGTAGCCATTTTGGGCAGCTTGGTAAGGAAGCCAAAAGACGATGGGTCTCGTTGTTGTGGAAGACGGACGAGGTAGAGATAGATGGGGGAGACGGAGAAAGCTGGCTGTCCTACTGTATCATCCTTCTCATCAGATGGCTGCCATATATCCCATCTCTTTTATACCCGCGATGCCTATCCCGTGTACTCTCAACTCTATCAAACTATGATGTGTTGCATCCAATGCGCCATAGTAGAATGAAACCCTGCTCATCAAGCAGGCGGATATTGGGCTTTGCTACGTAGGACCAGGTACCGTTTCCCGCGGAAGCTTCCCCGTGGACATATGTCCTTCCAGGGACTTACACACCAGTTGCATCCAACCTCGAGTCCCTCCCGTACAAAACGGGTGATTTCAGCACAAGCGGGCTCTGGGCGTACCCATTTCTTTCTTTATTGATGTAGTTCAGTGGCACGGGTGATCATGAGGCGCTCGACTCCTTTTATTGATGCAGCCAGCTGGCATAAACGCAGGCTGATGGCTGGCAAGAGACTTGGCTTTCCCAGAAGAACAGCTCCGCCCTACCACTCAGCTTGTAGGATCTGGGCTAAACATGCGTTTGATTGCTTATTATTGTTATCTTGCATGCCCCCAAGCTCTCAGTCCCTAGCAAGGCTGTGGTGCAGTGCCGGAGAGAGAGAGAGAGAGAGGCTCGTCTCCTCTTTTCTTTCACTCTTAAGAAAGCTGGAGCTGGGCAAATAGCTGCGCCTTTTGTATTTGCTGGTAGAAGGGCTCGCGTTGCAGGGATACTATACGTAAGAATATCCCACTGTCCTCCCCATTAAGTTGACTTGAGGCTCTGCAGCCTGCAGATGCCAAACCTTGTACGGGCGTAACAGGTTGCGTGAGCGCAGCAAATATCGGCGGCGCAAGTTTGAAGAAAAGCACGATATTTGACCAACAGCTTCGGCCCAATGGCTGCCGAGCAATAACGGTCCCCAAATGGCGCCCAAAAAGGTTGCTCAGGCGAGTGGACCCCACTGTTCCAGCGGCGATCCGCGGAAACCAACAAAGCCCGTTCTCCCACAAAACCTGCCTGCTGCATTCTTGTCCCGCGATGTTGCCGCCGTTATCACCAGCATTCTTGATGGCTCGTCTCGGTCAGCATGCAAGGTCCGCTTGGCTCGCCTTGGCTGGGCGCGAAGCTCACATGACGGGCCCACGCCTCCAAGGTGAGTGAGAGGGTCTCAAACAAAGAAAAAAAAGCAGCCCACTTCTCCGTCGACTGGCCGCATGGGGCGCTGTTGGACAAGGAAAGACGCCATAGTCATCGACCCCGGGCGGCAGTGCATTTTCACCAATCATTTCTGTGGTGGCTGGCGGCAAAGCGCGACAATCTCAAACCTCATCTCGGTGTAATTATCTTTAGCTGCCTACCCGAAGATATCGACTCGGTCACTGCACTCTTGCAGGTAGCAGCCCCCAAATCACTCGCAAGCACCTCTCCGTCGCAATGAAGTCGTCCTCGTTCACTAAGCTTCCGCTGCTGCTCCTAGCTACCCTGGCCGGGACGACACGCACCGGGCCGCGGCCATGGACATTGCCTGCGAGTCCGACAGCATCTGCATCTCGTCCTTCGTCCGGTGCGCAACAGGCGGTGGTGGCGGGTGCGAACCCGCCGCCGAACCCGACGCCCTGATGCCCGGCGTCCCCACGGCCGACTTTGCCGTGCTGTACTACGGCGCCAGTACGAGATCCGCTGGCGCGAGGCGCGTCTCGAACACAACGTCTTGGTCGAGTGACTCTTTGACCGGGGCTTGTTCGACAAAGCCGGCAGGTCTGCGGGGAAGCCCGATGTCATGTGGAGCACCAGTACGCCGTTTACGGCTTCCTTTAACAGTTCTCTTAGTAGCCCATGCCTTTGCTGCCCGTTACTGACACATTCGTTTCGATGTCCCTGTCTTCACTGGACGACAGAGTTGACGGGATCCTCGCCGTTTGCTCCTTCATGCCCGATCCCTTTCCATCCTCAAGAGCTTTCCAACCGCGTCGGCCTCGGATGTATCTCCGGAACACGGCGCGACGGCCGCAAGCGGGATCCTCAACACCATCCGGGTCAGCCAGCCCGGCTCACGCTCCAGCGCCGCCGCTTTCTATAGCAAGCAATTCACCCTCCTGCCGGAGATGGCCGCGCAAACAATGTCGAACGTAGAGAACTACCAGCAGGGCCTGCAAGCCGAGGATAACAGACGGTGGCAACTGGGGGTTGGGATTGGCGTCGGGCTGGGTCTGCCGCTGTGGACTGGGCTCGTGTGGATTCTGGCCACGAGGTGGCAGGCAAGAAATACAGCCTCGATGGTGGCCCCTTCGAAGTGAGGGAAAATGCAGCACAAACTTGTGGTCCCTTTACACCAGGTACTGTACCCTGCTCGGCGATCACCTGGGGCTGAGCGGGGAGCCGGGTGGGAATGCCCGCCTTCATTTTCAGCACGTCGGAGTAACATGTGGCAGAGATTCCGCCCGGACTTCTTAATACCCCGAGCTGGTTTCTCGAATACCTACGGTTCTCAGCGGCAGTGCGTGTAGTCCATACGTGTGGATAAATGTAAGTGGTGACGTCCACATTACCCCGCATATCCCTGGCGAACTGGTTGCTCTTTTGTGACTATGCCGGCTATCTTTCCCCGCAAACACCACACTGCGATCCAACCTACCCCATGTTTTCCTGCGGCTCCGCAAAACGGCCGAGTCCGGAGATATGCCGAGACTTCCAATGACACGTCGAGGGAGAAGCAACCTCCTTCCCTTCTCGACGCGGAGTCCGAGTCGGTTCCATCCTCGCGAAGGACGTCATGACGTCTCCATCAAACATTGGTCCTGTCGCTTGACATGTGCGTACATTTGATGTGCCAACCACGCTTGGCTGGCGACCCGGCATCCATGGGTCCATCTTCTCCCCGCGCCAAGTATCAGGGTAAAGGGGAAGCGATCGTCATCAACTCCACCCTGTATGCTGCCGGCAGTTGCACGTCACCCTTGACTGGATCGGCTCGATCAGGATCTACAGGAGGGATGTTGTCGTGAACTGAGGAATGGGATCTGATATAAAGGACGGGATGGCCTGGGCTTTGGTGCCGGATTGCGACAGAGTATCCAACTCCCTGGCTTCCCGCCCTACACCTGCAATGGCACCTGTCTCTGTCTCTGTCATCGCCCTTGCCCTGGGCCTATTCGCCCAGACAGGCCTGGCCGGCGTCTCGGTTCGCAAGACAGGCACTGCACCAACCGGCTACGAGGTGGACTTTACCTTTGCCAGAGACAAGGCCTCGCGCGTTCTCGTCGCCGGCGGCCTGTACCCCTTCACCGACCAGTGGCACACGGGCTGGGAGCGCTCCGTCGGATGGAGCCCCAGGGAGATCAGACTCCTATCTCTACCTTGTGAACCGTCCACTAGGGTCGTGCACCCTCCCATCAAGGATTAAGCGATCCCATGCATGTATAATCATTGTGCAGTCATAGACGTTTAGGTTCATACAACGTTATGTAGTAATCTTAGTTAGGGGCGACGCAGAACGTGCGGCGAACATATTGCCCTACAGGAAGAGCAAGGGTAGACTTCGGCCGTACGTCATGCAACGCGACGGCGGCGGTGGGGGCGACTGGCGCCTGACGATCCCGCTGCCGTCGGGGACTTACAACTACGCCTTCCTGGTCGACTGCGACGTGCCGTCCAACTGCAGCTTTGGCAGCGGCAAGTGGGTCATCGACCCCGACAACCCGCCTTTCGTCAACGTGCGAGGCGACGCCACCGCCTCGTCCTTCCAGGTGCCGTTTGACGCCAAGTTCCAGGCGATGCCGGCGGGCGGCGCGGACCTCAACTTCGACTACGCCCTCCCCCAAACCGACGCGAGCAAGCGCGGCACGGTGACGACGGTCAACTACACGTCCCCGGGCTCCGTCTGGCCCGCGCCCGACGTCCACGAGTTTGCTCTCTACACCCCGCCCGGCTACTCCAGCAGCAGCAGCCCGGACCACGAGTATCCGATCCTGTACCTGTCCCACGGCGGCGGCGGCAACGGTCTCGACTGGCAGAATCTGGGCCGCATGGGCAACATCATGGACACGCTGATCGCCGAGGGTTCGATCGAGCCGACGGTGGTGGTGATGCCGAGCTTCTACAACATCGCACCCAAGTACAACTTCACCTACGGCTACTCGGGCTCCCTCGCCCCCGAGGCCCCCGTCGTGCGCGAGAACTACGCGGCCCACCTCTTCCCCTTCGTCGAGGCGAACCTTCGCGTCTCGAAATCGCCGTCGCGCCGCGCCTTTGCAGGACTGAGTCTTGGCGGCCGCCTGACGTACGAGATGCTCATCAACGCGACCGACTACTTTAACTACTTCGGCATCTTCTCGGGCGCCCAGAACGTTGTCGCCGCAAAGGACCTGGCCCCGCTCGCGGCCAAGCTGAAGCGCAAGGGCGTCTTCAACTCGTACGGGCTTTACGACTTCACTTTTGACCGGGACCGCTCCCTCGAGGTGGCCATGAACGCGAACCAGATCCCCTATCTGAGCCGCGTCCAGCCGTGGGGCGCCCACTACTGGCCGACGTGGCAGGACTGCCTGTACCACTTTGGCCGTCGGGCGCTGTGGAAGCCGCTGCCGTTTGAGGGGAGGACTGGCCGGTGATGAAATATAGCGAGGCTGTAGCGAGGCGGGGGCTTGGGTCTGCAGGGAACAGTATGCACCTTGGACATCCAACCAGCTCGGCTGGCCACGTTTGACGTAGTGTAATTCTACTGCGCCACTTTGTTGCGGGCTTATGGGAGGATTCGAATGGAAGGTTCTGTGTGCACGGATTTATTAACACAGGGATAAACGCCAGGATTTGGTTACTATTTTCAGCGGCCTCCATAAGATCATGCCAATCGCCTCCCAGAATAAAGTGCTTTCCAGGATAAATTATTACAGCACTTGCTAGCAGGCAGCGAGAGTCCTTAGGGGTGGCTACTCAGGCAAGGAGAAAGCCACGCACCCAAAAGGTACTCCGCGTCGTCACGGCCGTTCAGGACAGTCGTAAAGACACTCCGGACACGATTTGTTATTAAGAGCGGTGCTTACGAAGATGGGGTTATTGCAATTATTCGGCAATCACGCGGTTTTGCCGCATATTCATATAAGCTTAGGCGGGGCCGGGTGGTGGAAAATGCATTTGTATATTGTAAAAAATGCATTTGTATGTTAGAGAAAATGTATTTTGTATATTGTGAAAGGTGCATTTGTCCATTGTGGATTCCCGATCGTGTATGGCTGCTTTATTGCTGTCCTGTATGGTTTTGAGTGCGGTTATCGGGCCTGCTTGGAATGATCTGGGACCCCCGAGTGCCTATCTCGCTGAGATTGTGTAGGAAGCTGTTCTGGTGTATTGTAGGTGCTGTTTGCGTTGCTTAATTGCGGTGATATCCTTTTGGGGCGGGCATGTGTACCTTAATAATGTTGCTACCTTTACCCGAAAAAAAATGTTGATGTCCACGACGTGCTTTCCGCATCTTTGTTTGGACGACCTCAATGATTCCCTAGGTATCCCCACGCTCAAGCCCTTTATGCAAAGAAGAAGGACAAAGAGAAACGCTTCGTATCGCTGTGACAAAGCCAAAAAAAAAATGCGATTGCCAGGATTTCAGTGTCTTGCTTGAGGCTCAAGTGGTGCCCGGTGTTGTATGCCGGTATGTGCTCCAGTATAGCGTTTTCGAGTATCGTGCGCTTTCCCATGCCAGCCTCTCAACCCTTCTTTTCCTCCGGCAGATCTTCTGCCAGGCCAACCGGGCTGGAGTTCGCATGCTCCCGAGCCCTTCGCCTAATCTCTTCGTCTTCTCGCTCGATGTAGTGGGCCGGACGCGCCGTGCAAATCGCAGCCTTGTCCCCCGTGACAATGAGACGCGGGTCGGAGCGGAAGTACTCGTCCATGTCCTCGAGCTTGCGGTTGGCTGCACAGATAGGGGAAAGTCGGTCAGTCAAACACGCAACAGAAAAAAGTTTATGTGGGAGACGACGTACAGGTCTCGGGGTAAAAAAAGTAGATGACGGGCAGAAACACGGCGTTGAAGACGGTCCAGACGATCCAGAACCGCCAGCCGATGTTCTCTATACCGATCGGAGTGATCTCGACGATGGCGAAGTTTGTGATCCTATCCCGAGAGTTAGGTCAACCTGGCCAGCATTACGGGTTGAAGCACCTCCGAGTGCCAGCTAGGAGCCCTCACCAGTTCGTGCATGTGGCAAAGGCCGCGCCCTTTGTCCTCATCGGGAGGGAGTTGATCTCAGTCGGGTAAAGCCACGGCACCCCGAGCATCCCCACGCCGAACGAGATGTAATAAAAGAAGAAGAAGAAGATGGATGCTGTCGCAGGCCCTCTCCCGGAGCCATCCTCCTGCCCTCCCTCGGCGAACCGCAGAAGGATAGTAATGGCTAGAAAGGAAACGAGCTGACCCGCCGTGGAGAGCATCATCAGGCCGCGCCGGCCCCATTTCTCGACCAATGTGACGGCGCCGAGCGAGAAGACCATGTAGACGGTGGCGGCGACGGCGGACAGGAGGCGGGCAAGGGTTTCGGACAGCCCGACGGCGTTGATGAAGACGGTCGGCATGTAGTACGAGGCGATGTTGATGCCGCCGAACTGCTGCATCAGTTGTGTTCTGGCGATGACCAGGGTTGTGTGTTAGCGAGGAGGATTTGCCAACTTCGTCTTCTTTTGGCACTGCCACGTACCCAGCTCCAAGAACCAGCC
Source organism: Magnaporthiopsis poae ATCC 64411 (assembly GCA_000193285.1). NCBI lineage: Eukaryota > Fungi > Ascomycota > Sordariomycetes > Magnaporthales > Magnaporthaceae > Magnaporthiopsis > Magnaporthiopsis poae. The sequence continues at coordinate 2,691 of GL876986.1, read as the reverse complement.
TCCGGATCGTCTTGGTGTTTCCCGCAGCCGAGGCGCGGCCCCCGGCCAGGTCCCTCCAACGCACAGAGTGCTCGCGCTCATACTCGACAGAGAAGACAATCTCGCGGTGCTGGGCCTCGACGAACGGGTCGTCGGCGTCCCGCCCCTCGAGCGCGCCTAGGATCTGCAGCGCCTCGGCGTGGCGGCTATGCGCGATGAGCCAGCGCGGCGACTCGGGCAGCCAGGGCACGGTAGCGAACAGGACGAGGATGAAGATGAACTGGAACGAGAGCGGGAACCTCCAGGCGACGGAGCCGCCGGCGAAGGACATGCCGTAGTTGATCCAGTTGCACAGGCAGAAGCCGACAATGTTCATACCCATCTCGAGCAGCACCAGGCGCCCGCGCCAGGCGGCCCGCGACGTCTCGGTCTGCCAGACGGGCGCCGTGGCCGTGTTGACGCCGTTGCCGACGCCCGTGATTATGCGGCCCACAAACATCTGCGGAAGGCTGTGCGACGCCGTGCAGAGGACGGCGCCGACCGACATGATGCACGTGCCCAGCAGGATCGTCTTCTTGCGCCCGAGCCGCTCGCCCACGGAGAAGGCGACGACGGCGCCGACGAAGCAGCCCACGGCGTATATGGCGCTGAGCGTCGCGATCATGGAGGTCTGGCTGACCAGGCCGTGCAGGGCGAGGAAGTCGTGGGTCACAATGACGCCGCTGAAAACGGCCTGGTCGTAGCCGAAGAGCGTCATGTCCGTCGCGCAGGCAATCTGGGATGTTTGTCAGCTCTAGCAAAGCAGAGGCTGCTCGCTTTGTGTGTGAGAACTGCGTACTGTTATCCACAGGGTCAGCCACCCTCCTCTTAGGCCAAAGAAGGGCCTATCGCCAAGGGGCTTGGACGACATATTTGTCGCGATCTCGGTCTTGCGTGTAGGGTATTTTGTATCATTCGAGCTGCCGTCCCCAGGCAGTCCGATACTAGAGTGACCAGGCACGGAGGAGATCTAGACGTATTTTGAGGCGATATTAGTATCGGCTAAGCGAAGATCAGGGGAACGTCATCGTCAGAACCTACCTGCCGACAGCTGCAGCAGTCTGCTAGTCGGCACCCGGTCCCGTTTGGCTTAGAAAAGAGACCGGCAGAATTGGCCTGCACGGCATGGCCCAGGCTGGATGTTTCGGTCGTCACAAACTAGAGGTCGGGCTGGCACTCCGATACGATCCGGATGAACCCTCCTCGTACCACTTTTTTCGTCCCTGAACTCGCTGTCGTGGGACGAGTGCAGTGTCTGGACCTGGCGGCATCCTTCCTCGGCTGCCATGCGCCCCAATCACTGGTCGAGCTCGATCAAGCACTCCCCCCGCGTCCAGCTGTCTTGAGAGTAAGCCTGCATGACAATGCCGAGGTGGCCGCAACGCTGATGGACGGTAGGATTCTGGTGTGCGGGGTCGGCATGCAGCGTCGAGACACACTCCCATCGGTGCCAACACTCCCCGCGACGAGAGCCTCTTTTGGGCGTGGGTGGAGAAGGTCCCGCCCTGGTCATCAAGTACCGTGGTACCGTGGTTGCAGGTGGGCGAGACTGGCAGACACGACGCTCTCATGGGTGAATGTTGGCGTCCCTCATGGCAGGGAGAGAAAGACGCATTATCCCCCTCGGGCTTGGCTCTCTGGATTGCACAATGAGGCCCTCGGCGAGGGCTGCAAAATTCGGTGACGGGCGTGTTCCGACGAGAGTTGCGTCTCTATGGGGAAGAAGGGTCGGGGAAACGATTTATTCGTCGCGGGCTCGTGCTGGAGAATTGCTGGTGAAGATGTCTGTGAGCTGTGGCATATTGGGGAGACCTTTGGTTTATACTCGGAAGCGATGGGATTAGCTTTGGCTTCATACCGATATGATCGTAACTTCAATGGGAATGAATCTTTAGGATCAGGATGCCAGAGGGCATCAGTTGACGATGCTGGCGGGGCTGGCGTTCGCTAGACCCGGGGGAAATACGCACAGCTTAGGGTCCTCGCACAGCGTCGATTCGCACCACTACTGGGCACCCTGGATACTGCAGCACCCCTGAACAGCCTTTGCCAGAACACTGAGCGCGTAGTCGTCAAATTTTTGTATTATGCCGGAACTCCAAAACTTGCTACGATTAACCCAATGCTATGCAACCCAAGCACGAAAAAAAAAAAAAAAAAAGGATAGAACAAAGAAGATTTCGCCCAATAAATGCAAGAAAGAAAGAAAAAGACAAAGAAAAACGGAGCACTTAGCCGCTCAGGACAAAGTCGATCTTGGTCTTGCACTGGTCCCCCTCGCCCCAGGTCTTGAAGCCGCAGCGTCCGCAGCCGTGCTCGCGGATCTGCTGGTAGTCCCTCCACATCTGGTTGCCCGACGCCTTGCAGCTGGCGGGACCCTCGATGAAGACCTCGCATTTGCCGCTGCGCGAGCCCTTGCGCAGGCCCGAGTTCTTGCCGCCGTAGTTGACGTCGTCGGTGCGCACGAGGGCCGTGTTGACGGCCTTGTCGCACGTCTTGAGGAAGTTGATCCACGTGTTGCAGTTGATGGACCCCTTGCACTCGTAGCCCTCGCGCGTCACGAGCCTGGAACCGGACCGGGACACGCCCTCGAGGATGGACTCGGAGTCGATCGTGGCCAGGTCGTCGGCGGTGGCCGCGTCGATGGGGCGCGGGTCGTCCGGGCTGCGGCGC